>VXBP01007098.1:2442121-2532820 GCA_013400115.1 Rhinopomastus cyanomelas | reverse complement strand
TTAGGATAAAACTTAAAGAATATTTGCACGAGTGACATGAAAGGATTTGGGATTTTTCCTAGATGTGTAAACTGCTTGTGAGATTCCACGCAAGCCTTCCCAGCCCCTCGGCATCTGAATATTCTTAGATGTCCAGTGCTTTCAACTACTCCTCCACCCGTGACAGGGTGGGTCCCATGCGGTCACTGTGTTATGGCCATCAGCAGCCACTCCCTTGTCCCAGTCACAGCCTGGGAGAGGAGAAAGCTGCCTCATTTCATGGAGCTGTCTGTGGGGTTTGAAGACCATTTTCAAAGGTAACTTTGATGTGTAGGCACTTCTTAAAACCAAGCAGGTGATCTAGAAAGTGGGCTCACACAGCTCTGAGTGGGAAGGGAGGAACTGTGACATCGAGGAACCACTTTTCTTAAAGATTATTTTAATCACGAGCCCCTGTTCACAAAACTCAAAGCCTGATCTGCACAGCCAAATCCCATCACGGCACGGGCCACATACAGGTCAATGCCAAGGAGGCTGCCTTTCGATTTGTCTGGACCAATGTGCGCTTCTAGTGCTCAGCCAAACACAAATTTGGACAAGGGGACTGAGAAAAACAGGGTTTTGCCATCTTGGCTACCATGGGCGGAACATAATGAAGTAGCTCTGTGCCCAGAACACTCAAACTAGCATCTTGCAACGTATGAACGCACCTGTCAGGAGCCATTTATTTAATATTTTATCATATTAGGCTTCTAATTAAGAGCTAATCTGTACAGAATTACAACTGCATGAACCTGGGAATACAAGAGGGCAGGTAAAAGCTGGGACACACAAACACAGACAAGACGTGGAAAGAGCACACAGATCGGTGAGACGCAAGGACACAATACGGGGCAAGAAGCTGCGCTGATCCGGACATGGAAATAATCAGACATGGCCCAAAGAGTGATGTACAGCACCCAGCAAAGCAATCAGAGCTCCACACCAGAGAGCAGAACAGTAACTGGCATCAGAGCAGAAGCTGAAATGAAAGCTGACAGTGGAACAAATGTTGGTCGGTAAAACACAGGCTGATTATATACCAGTTAGCATTGATTCGGATGCCAAGAACAACAGCAGGCGCTGGAACAGAGTGGGGGAGCGTGAGGCACTGAGAGAAGAGCTCAGCACAACAGAGCAGGAGATGATTAAACAAACAAGCAAACAAACAAACAACCCCTCACCCCGTGGAGGAAATTGCTACTGCCGCAGGAACAGGGAGCTGCAGCCTTTTGTGGGAAGCAAAATCTGCCGTAAGCTGGCAGAGCTGGGCAGCCAGCAAATGGCAACTGGGGAAATGGCTCAGCGAAGGCATTAGGCAGCACGTGTGGCACTTCTGAGAAAATGGGCATACGAGCTTTTATTAAGGATCACGACAGGGAGATGGCCTGGAGTGGAAGGAGCTTTCAGTTCCGGACCATCTGTGATGCTGCCTGCCAAGTGATGTAAGGCAGAAAGCCACAGGCTAGCCCTGGCCCAGGACAGTGTCTCTTCTCACAGGCAAGGGAAGGCGAGACCCACCCATCTGCACTTCTCATATGCAAGGGGTTTCATTTAACTCCTAAACACCAGCCTTTCAGTTTGGAGACCTGTTGAAAGTTATCATGTGTCTTGGCAATTGATGGGGCTTACAGAGAAGGACACGGGTGCCAACAGAAGGAATGGGCTTCCTCTCGTGTCTGCTTCAAGGTAAAGAAAATCAAGACATAAACCAGACAGCTTGCCATACTCCAGCCACATGCAGCAGCAAAAATAAGCAAAGTAATGCATCTCATAGAATCATAGAATCATTAGGGATTGGAAGGGACCTCGAAAGATGATCTAGTCCGATCCTCCTGCCACAGCAGGACCACCTAGACCACGTCCTCAGAGTTAGCAACAGCGATTAAGACAGACACATCACCAATTGCCCTAATAACATGTTACCATCACCCAGACCCGCAATCACTGCCGAGCCCCAGTTGCAGCGAGGATTTGGAGAACTCGTTCTAGCAACTGGGAGATCCTTCTTCATACATTGTCTGTCCACAGGTGAGACTGCAAAAATCCACTGCAACCGCGGTCCCTTTTGCTTTGCTTGACAAACACCGGTCAAAACTCAAGTGTGCAGAACACCTGGTGTCTTAAGAAGGCCAAGTGTCCAGTCTCACAGCCTTGCTGCATGCTTTTGAACAAAGAAAGCTATCTGCTGGCTACTGCTACACGGCAGGTAGCCTTACAAATGTCATTAAAATACACACTCATACCAGAGCAGACACACACTGCTGGGCTGTGAAACTCATCTAGAGGTCAACTTTGACCATTATTCAGGCCCTGAGCACTTCTTTGTGAGAACAAAAGGCGCTTCCTGGGAAGCAGCACATCCAGGCTTTGTGCAGCAACCACTTACTGGGAGAAAAGGGAGAAAAACAAGAAACAGCACTGCTTCAGAAAGCAAAAATCCCATCAGGTTTGCTGAAGAGAATTTCAAAAGCAACCATGAAAATAGCTGCACATCGTGTACAAAGACAGGCAGGTGGCCAGTGCTGCACAGGCGGCTGTTCCAGCCAATAGCGCTGGTTCCTTGGCCTCGTCGCTACAGAAGAATTTAGCACAGTGGCTCGCGAGGGTTTGTTGGCAGAGCTGGGACACACGCAAGAATTACAGACACTGTAACGACCTGGGTGAAGAGGGCACATGAAAAATCTGTTTTTACGATGGGAGTAGCAGAGCCCTGGCACAGGTTGCCCAGGGAGGCTGAGGAGTCTCCTGCTCTGCAGACATTCCAAACTCGCCTGGATCCTGGGGGATCTGCTTTAGGGGATCCTGCTCTAGCACAGTGGTTGGACTAGATGACTGGGTCTCCAAAGGTCCCTTCCAACCAAGGGGTCCAAAGTTTGGACTAGGACTGCAAAGGTCCCTTCCAACCTCTGTGATGATTCTGTAACAGTAGGAGAAGATTCATTGACAGGAGTGTTACCAGCACACAGAGGCATCTCCAGTTGCAAGCTGCTTATTTCCCTTCATGTCTATGGTACAGGACAAGGCTTGTGTTTATAATCATAGAATCATTATGGTTGCCAAAGATGGATGAATGGGTTATTTCATCAGAAGAATTAAGTGGCCCAGGGGCTCGCAGAAGTATGAAACATGAGGGAAAAAAAGTGTGACATAATTAATTTGCAGCCAAAGAAGGTCTGAGATAGTTTTAAGGGTTGCTGGGGACGAAGGTCATCGGTGTGCACTGTAAAACCATAAGCTGCTGCTCAGCTTCCTGTGCCTCTGTGCTGGGGAAGATGTGACAGCAGATCCAGGAGGTGTCAGGCAAGATGTTTTCCACAGTGGCAGAGAAGGCTCTGACACCAGCTAAGGAGCCACAACAGCTTCATTTAGCTGTCAGTGCACACTTCTCATCACCTACCTTTCAATAAGATTATTTCAAAAAGACAAATGGGAAAAGGGCTACTCAGAAACAAGAGCTTATTCTGTTTCATAAGGGTAGATTAAGTAGCCTGTCCTGGGTAGCTGGGTTAACAGAAGACTCAGCAAGGTTTGGATTTGAGCAATAAATACAGAATGAGAGAGGAATTATTTCTGTTCAGATAAAAGCTGCTACAAGATCAACCAGGTGTATATTGACTCTAAAAGAATTCAGGTCTGAAAGAAGAAGATATTTAACTTTCAGAAACAAAAGTGCCAGAACAGCCTTTGCACAGGGGTGCTGGGAGGCGACATCTGACCGTTACAAGATAATGTCAGATTAAGTTACAGAAGACACTGTGTGAATGCAGGGATGGTTCTCCGGTTTGGAGACAACGGGGTGAGAAACAGGGTTTCAATTCCTTTAGTGTCACTCAGAGTTCCAGCTGAAAGAAGACCTAGTCACACGCGTTTGTGACAGTAGATTTAGTCCTTCAATTCCACGCTAGACCAGTTTCCTCGTTATCCTCAGGCTCCAGATCTCCTCTTTCTTGCTTGATGCTCTTCATTTCTAGTTTGACTTTTTTAATCTTCTTCAGGGCATTACAGCTGTTGCAAATACCACGGGGTGTTGGCCAGGTATGTGGATGTCTCAGTGGCACCGAGACCACAATTTTAGTCACCTGGCCAGTTTGTGTCTCCCTTGACCCCAGAGTGCTCCAGGTCAACTGAACAATTTGTTTGCTCTTTTCTGTGAAGTTTTAAATTGCATTAGAGATGATGGGGGAAGACTGTCATGTGTGGCAGATAGGAGAGCATGAAACTGATGGAGACAGTATGATTTGAAAAGGCTCTGCCATCTGCACTTGCAAATGATGGACTTTTTTCCTCTAACCAGGACATGTGAACATTTCCACACATCATCTGGCTTCGGAGAGACCCTCATTCGGGGGGAAATTTACCTGCAGAAATCATGAGTATTTGCAACAAGAGGCTTTCAGCCTGTATCCTTCAAAGCTGAATGCTCATCCGGGCTTTCTTGTTCTACTAGAACAGGACAACCACATCACAACAAACAGCAAACACTCAAATACCCCAAGAGCTAACAATCCATTTAAACATAACCAACTCACCTGTTATTTTTACATATTTTTTTACACAGGAACATTTGCTAGCTGCTAACCTACAACATAAACAGGCACAGGGGGTTTTTTTCCCTCAGCTGTTTCCCCACAACCTCCTTCAGAACTAGTCCACTAAACACACTGGCTGCATTTAGACTAAACCATTTGACAGCAGCATCTCTCAGAGGACTGATAACTGAGTAACACATTTGCTAAAAAAATATACAGCTCTGCTGAGGCTTCAATACATAACCCAGAGCCAGCATGAAACTGAAGTCCCTATTTGTTCTGAGTCTGTCCCTCTAGATTACATATATTTATCCAGCACTTTCAAGCCTGTTGTAAATATTTTCCTGTAATCCATTTAGCTGGCCTTCAGTTTAAACAGCAACATACACAAGAAAAGCTGTTAGTGTGATGGCTTGTGTGCAGCATTCAAATGTGGATGTGAAACAGGCCAAATTTATGCTAAAATTGCTAAAGTCCCATGGGACTGTGCACCATGGTTACAGTGGGGGGCAGGAATATGAACTGAATCTAAGCAAGTGAGGAACACGCATTTGCATCCCAGCTCACTCCCTGTGAGTGCTTCCTCACAACTCTTCAGAGACCAGTTTGTCATTAAGGAGCTGAATTTGGGCTCTTGAGATTGAGGGAGAAGTCCCAGGTTTCCTACATGCTTCTGATTCTCAGACAAACCCTGCATATCAATGCTTTCATCTGGTGAAATAGCACAAATATGAAGGAGAAAAAACCTGTCTGCATTTGTAGAGCGTGACAGAGCCATGAGCTAGCAGCACTGGGTTTGTAAAATCAATAAACAAGATAAACTTCATTCATTTTGAGAGAGGTGCAAAACCACTGGCTTAAAATCAGAGCCATAATTCCTTGTATTATTCAAGACTCAGGGTTTTCTACTGATTTTATATCCCACAGCTCACAAGAAGGGGTGGCTTATTAAAATGCTGGCCTGACCACATGGCCTCAGGCAATGCCTCATGGAGCTGTCATGGCTTCAGGACACCCTCGTGGTGCTGACGCAATGTCTGTAAAACCATTTAAAAGTAAGCTTGGACTGGATTCAGTATGAAAACAGGATGACTGCAAAGGGTAACAGTGATAAAAAGGTAGGAAAATAGCAGAAGCAAATGGTTGTTAGGGATCTCTCAGTTAGTTTGGTGCTTACACATGCTCTCACTTTTCTGGATGCAGTGAAATGACCTTCCTGGGGTCTTCCTGAACTGGGACGTTGTGCTCTCTGTCCATCCCTGCTTCTCTGCTGCGACTGCTATTTGTGGGAGCTTTGCCCAAGCTTACACTGTGCTGATGGGGAAGAAAGTCCTGGGTAACTATTTGCCCAGCAGATCTATTTTTGTTCAAGCATTCAGCGTCAGTCCCCTGCCTGTGTACAGATCAATAAGTTATTCTGTTCAGTCACCAAAGTCACATCTAAGAGCATTCAGGACTAAAACCTTTGGAAAAACTATTGACATTCTGAGATTAGTTTTCACTTCAGTACGTAACACGCAAGAAAAAACACAGCTCGTGAACGCAACAGATTTTGTTCTTTCTGAGCTGCAGCCTGAAGTTAATAAAAATACGTCTGCCCAGCCTCTGCAGTGCCAGCCCTACAAGGTGCATTTATCCTGGGAGATGTGCTCAGCACCTTGTTAATGACTGATGTGCTGCCAGGAGGCAACCTGAAGTAAATGTGTAATTGCCTCTTCCAGCAGGTCTGCCTGTGTTCCTCTGAGCTCTGACTACCTCTCACGTCCTGAGGGTCAACATGAGACACAAACAGCTCCTGCCCAGTAGAGTGGGCATAAGTCTGGAAGACCGTTAAGAAAGCCCAGAAAGCTCCTGGCCCTCATGGGGTACAGCAGATAATGTTCAAAATCAACGTCTTGCAGAATCACTGAACTTCTTTGGTTGGAAGAGACTTTAAAAATCATCAAGTCCAACTTTTGACCCAGCACTGTCAGATTACCAGTAAACTGTGTCCAGTACCAGGGCTGCATGTTGTTTGAATACATCTATGGATGGTGATTCCACCACTGCTCTGGGCAGCCTGTTCCAATGTTTGATAACCCTTTCAGTGAAGAAATTCTTCCTGATATCCAATCTAAGCCTTTCCTGGCACAACTTGCAGCCATTTCTTCTAGTCCTAATAGTCTCTTCTTCAGATGCTAAGGACAGTCTGAGGCAGAGAGGACTTGTTGCTGCTACCTGTTAGGTTAGCAGGGGTAGAGAGAAGAGCCTCCAGTGCTGCAGCCCCTGATGTGCTTCCCACTATGAGAAGTCCCTGGAGGTACCTGGGAAGATTGAAAGCACAGTGGTGGCTAATGCCATCTCTCCTTCCAGCTCCATGGCCACATCCCAGCCCCCTGTCAGAAGTGCCACACTGGGTGAAGATGCATCTGTGGTGCCAGTGCTCTGCTGGAAAATACATGTAAAACTGAAGCAGGAATGAGCTTTCTACAAGAGGGTTGTGTTCAGCACCCAGGGGAGCTGAGCCTGCTTTGCCTATTAGAGAGGGTCCTGGGGGTTGCTCATCTGCATAGGGCAGGCTGGTAGCTAACATGGTTTGTCACCTCACAGACAAAAACACAACAAAGCCCTACAGAAACACTGCTTTAGGAACAATTCATTAGAAATTGTGCAGCCAGCCAAAGGAAATCTTTAACAGAGAAGGTGTCTGGGACAGGAAATGAGAACTAGGAGTCTCAGACTTTGAAATCCAATGTGCTCTAATGCAGCTACTGCAGGCATGTCTTGCGTCCTGTCAGAGCATCACAGGCTTATTTCTGCTCTTAGACATAAATGCATCTTTTCTCTCAACGCCACCTAATTTTTACAGATTCACTAATTTCTCTGCAGTACACTTCAAAGCCCCCTCCAACCCAGTGCGGAAGATTAAATGTAACTTCAAAAAGTGACACTCCACCCCCACCACCTCCCCGCATTGATAATCCTGATATCAAATTATTTCCTTTCTTGTGGTGCAGGTCCTTCTCCAGGGGCTGGAGCAGGCTGTGTTCCCCTGCTCCCTTCAAGTCCCACCATCTCCTCTTTACCTGCTGTCTCAGAGCAGCTGGGGTGTCTCCTCCTGTATCTCAGGGAGGGTGATTTTCCCCTCACTGCTCCCAGGGCAGCCTGGCCTTCTCCAGACTGGGGATGTGGTGTGCAAGGGCAAAAAGACTGCTGGGCTCCGTGCTCTGAGCATGCTGGGACAGCCAGGGCACATCCTCAGCTCTGAGCATTAGTCAAGGTTGCCCGGTGGGAGGTGGGGTCCAACAGAAAGTCATCTTCTTTCCATATTTATTTTTACTTTCCTTTGAATATGCAGAAGGAATTTGATTTAAATGGAGTGTGGGTTTTGATTTCCACATACTCATTCTCAAACAAAGCCTTAATCCTATTTGCGTGGGGCGCATCATCTGCAAGAGCCGCTGACTAAACATTTGGGGGACTTGATCCCAAAGGTGACAGTGTATGGCAATACTGGACAGCGATATCCACTGCTCAGAAAGCAAACACCAAACCACAGCTGCCAGTCACTAAATCTAACAGATCTTTGCCTGTATCAGAAATCAGCTCAGGAATACAGAACTAGGACTTTTTAATTCCCACTGAAACTGACAGTGCAGCTTGCTTTCTGCCGTTTATGCCAGTATGGTAATTAATTTCTACCCATCCATGGCTGAGACAGAAGCTTTACAGTCGTAGCACAACATGGCATTGCAGGCCAGAATAAAACTGGAGTGTAATTAATGCCCAGAGGAACAGCAACAACGCACTTAAAAATAAAACATTTTGAGTCTTCTAGATGAGCTATTAGCTTTTCTAGCAATTCTGTTACTAGCAGCATGAACTTGGCACAGCCGGGTGAACCACACAGACCTCACATGCCAGATCTTTTTATTTTAGAAATTAACTGGTTAACTGAGTGGTGGCTGCAGCTGAAATTCACACCTACTCACGTGCAGGGATGGGGCTTTCCCAGTTATGGCCTATTGCCATCACCACTCCTCCTTAGGGTTGATGGCATGGGAGTCGTAGAATCATTTAGGTTGGATAAAAGACTTTTAAGATCATCGAGTCCAACCATTAACCCAACGGTCCCAAAGCCACTGCTAAACCCTGTCCCTAAGCTTCAGAGCTACACAACTTTTAAACATGTCCAGGCAATTCAACACCCTCCTTGGGCAGCCTGCTCCAAGGCCTGATTACCCTGTCAGTGAAGACGTTTCTCCTCATGTCCAACCTGAACTTCACCTGGTGCAACTTTAGGCTATTTCCTCTGGTCCTACCACTTGTTCCTTGTGAGAGGTGACCAGCCCTTTACCTCTCTACAACCTCCTTTCAGGTAGTTGTAGACAGCAATAAGGTCTTCCCTCAGCCTCCTTTTCTTCAGACTAAGCAGCTCCAGCTCCCTCACCTACTGCTCACAAGGTTTGTTCTTCAGACCCTTCACCAACCTTGTTATCCTTCTCTGGACCCGATCCAGCACCTCAATGTCTTTCTTGTATTGAGGTGCCCAAAATGGAACCCAGTACTCAACATGTGACCTCACCACTGCCTGGCACTGGGGGACAGTCCCTTCCCTACCCTTGCTGGCCACATTATTTCTGACAGGAGCCAAGATACCACTGACCTTCTTGGCCACCTGAGCACACTGCTGGCTCATTTTCAGCCAGTTGTCCATCAATACTCCCAGTAGTGGCATAGCTACGTACTTGTGAGCATTCAGGATGAATATTGTGAGTCACATTCTTAAATGGGGAAAATAAATTCACAGGACTGAGTAGGTTGTTTGGTCTCACAAAATTAGCCGTAGAGAAACTACATCACCACTCCACGTGCTACTCTGGATACTTCAACACCACACCAGACCTCTGGCATTAGCACAAAATGGGTGTGGGGAGATTTGAGGCTCCTAGGAGAGTGGGTTTCTCACATTTGAAGTTCAAGTGTTCACTACTTCTCTTTCCAGACAGTCTGGACTTTAAAAAGTGTGGCAGGGCCAGGCAGTAACCTGAACCCTATTTGTCCCTGGAAAGTTCCTGCTCCTGGGTCTGAACACTCAGTGAATTTAGCACAGAAAACCTTGTTATGGTAACAAGCAGAACTTGTTCCAGGGAGCACAGGAACCATCTCCACTGGGGAAACTATATGCTGTTTCCCTAATTCATACTATACAAGGTGCAACTGAAGTAACAGGGTGATGCAGACAAATTCTGAACAAGCCAATGCCACTGAGCTTTGTTTCAGATTACTTTTGTCAATGTCCTTCATCTGGAAGCATTTTCCTCTTACTCCTAGAGACAGGCAACAAAGCCTGTGAAAACTATGTCATCACTTAACAATCTGACAGGATAATTTTGTCCTGACAATGGCTGTCAGCCCACGCACCTGCTCCCAGCCATGCTGTCTCTCCTTATTACCTAAATCCATCATTTTTGCCCCAACTTCCACACATGAGTTAGTCTCACCAGCTAAAGCAATGGCTCTGAAAAACCAGCATCATCACCAGCAAAAAAATCTGTGTCACAGCACCCACAATTGGTGGCAACTTGATGACCTTTGAAGATAACTAGGATAAGAATTCCATGATGAAAAACAAGTGGAGATAAGACTAGCACCACAGGCTCTAAAAGTGACACAGAAATACCTAATGACGTAAGTATCTAGTAAGTAATAGTGACCCTATGAATTTGAGAGCTAGTCATCGTGATGTCAAAAATCACTGTTTCTGGGTGGAACAAGAAGACAGACAATTTCTTTGGCTACCTGAGATCTCGCTGATACACGCTACAGTAACAACAGTGACCAGTGCAGTGATGAGAAACCCTTCTTTTCAAAGAATCATTTAGATTGAAAAAGACATTCAAGATCATTGATGACAACTATTAACGCAGCTGTCCCAAGGCCATCACTAATCCACGTCCCTAAGCTCCACATCTACATGACTTACTGGGGTGGTTACTCAACCCACTCCCTGGGCAGCCTGTTCCAAGGCCTGATGACCCTTTCCATGAAGTTTTTCCCTAATGTCTAACTTAACTTTCCCAGGCACAACGTAAGGCCTTTTGCTCTTGTCCTGTATCTCATTACTTGTGAGAAGACATCTGGAACAACACTGCTTTCAGTTACAGTAACTTCATTTTGCTCAGGTAGAAATCAGAATCTAGAAGAATGAATTATAGTGGAGTAAGGGCAGTAATGTTTTCAGCAGCTTACGGTTCATCTCCGTATTTTTCTGACTACTGTTCACAGAGCAAACAGCAACGTGTGGAGTTGAAAGACTTAGCGTCAACAAACAGGTTCTGGTTGTTCTTATCTACCCAAAGACATCAATGTCCAAGTGACAACATGTGAAAGACTTTCCCTGCCTTTCTGTCCTTTCTCAAGAGGCCATCCCATGCAGTCAATGTTGGTACCAGCCCACCTGCCGGTAAGCTTCACTTGATCCTGTATGGGGCGGTCTCTTGCTGACCAAAACAGAGAGCACGCACATCAGTGTAGCCTGTCTTCTGCACATCACACCCGCACTAACTTTCCATACCTCCTAGACACTATCACGGATCCTGAGCCAACCACACTCCACTAGGAGCTTGGAGAACCTTCTGGAGAACTCCTGCTAAACCCCTGCCCTCTCCTTACACAAGTTCACATCTGTTCCCTGCTGTTGCAGAGCAAAAAAAATAATGAGCAACATCCAGAACTGCTGCTCTTAAGCAATTAAGTCTCACACCACGAGGTAACCTGTGTAGTGCTGGCTACAGCCACAGATCATTCTAGTCTCTTGAGTTACCTACTTAGAAAATAAATAATTTCAATCTTCAGCAAATGTTGTGTTCATTTACACTAGGTGTCATTGGTGAACTTCCAGAAGAAACTCTTAGAGAAGATGACGTGTTGGAGTCTGTGTTTTTAAAGATCTTTACCAGCCTAAATAACTGTGATTCTAAGATTCTGAGTTTTCAAAAGGAACAA
The DNA here is from genome assembly GCA_013400115.1 of Rhinopomastus cyanomelas. Lineage (NCBI taxonomy): Eukaryota > Metazoa > Chordata > Aves > Bucerotiformes > Rhinopomastidae > Rhinopomastus > Rhinopomastus cyanomelas. The sequence goes on along the minus strand of VXBP01007098.1, from coordinate 2,521,283 downwards.
ACGTGGCTGTCGGTCAGTCTTAAGATCAAAACTCAGATGGGTTCTTCCATTTTCTTTCCCCCAACACAACTGAATGTCCTGTCAGTTCTTACCCTTGAAATAATAATAAACCACATACCGTGACAGAGAGACAAAGAAAAGATGGCAAACATCAGCTGCATGACAGGAAAAAATGTTATTAACAGGGCACATGCCTGGATCAATTGAAGACAGGATGGAGGATAGCACTCGGGCAATTCTATTCTCTGTGCAAGTAATTTGCTCACCTTTCTAACTCCTCCTTGCAATTTCTGTTCAGCACTGTTGGTCTATCACACACATTCTTCATTTGGGTTTACACGCATCTGCTTCCCATTTTGTCTCTAGAAAAAATATGAGCTTTACACTGAAGTTCTTGCATTATAATATTTCTCGTCCTACTCTGGAATCCAGTTTTAACTGTTCTGACAGCATCTGTTGGCTTCATGTGAAGATGGAAAAGCTGTAGGAAATGAAGGCCATTATTTTCATCAGTGGTACTGATAATCTGCAATGACAGCTTTTCAGATTTCCTCAAGTATTGGAGTAGTTGGTTATAAAGACAAGATAAATGTTATTTTTTATTGGCTATAATCAGTCAGTGTTGGAAACAAAAACCAAGCACACTTGGGAAGGCTTTTTTTTCCTACAGGAATAGCCAACGCACTGCTAAGCCACAATTAAGGTTAGGTAACATGCTCTGGCAGTAAGTGCCTCGTTTTGTTGAGGAAAGCCAAAGCCCAATCTTGAACAAACCCTGACAGGGTTTTTTGCATTATACGTGCACGCACACACCCCACCAAAGAAAATACTCCCCGCTTCATAATGCGGCAGGCAACAAAAGCCAGACTTTTTATTGAAGCCTGAAGTAACAAATACTCACCTACATCACAGTATACAGCGGAGTTTATCGCTTCTGCTTTGAAGTCTGTGCTTTCGTTTCACGCGTCTACATTTCGCAATTGTGTACACGCTGCAAAATTAACTTTGCATATCGTTTAGCATCTGTGCATACCCTTTAGAGCTTAACGTTACACTGAAAACAAACCTTGGGTTTTAAGGTACTGAAAACAATCCATCAAATTTCACTGAAAGAAGAAGCAGTACAAATGTTTCTTGTAAGTACAGTACTCTTCGTTTTATGTCATTGTAATGCCATAGTTTTCCATTACTGGCTGTATAAAGAGAAGCCTAGGGGAAAAAAAAAACCTAAAATGCCATTGCCAAGTCTGTTAAACTCTGGTGATTTATGATATATATACAGTATATAAATATATTTATGTATATATGTACATATATTGGTTAACATTCGTTATAAATAGGACTGTGTTAACTTAAGCAGTATAAAAATAGCTACTTTCCTGGGAACATGCAAACGCTGTATGCTCTCACCTAATTTATAAAACCCAAAACAGCCAAACCTTTAGCTCTGGTTTTTCTATAAATATAAATTTCAATTGAAGACTTTCAGCTGACTTAACCATAAAGTAAGGTTGTTTTTTTTTTCCCAGTAAAGATACAAAATCTGTTTGATGTTAGCTATAATTAAGCTCAAACACAGTATATTTTGGGTTATTTACCTTCAAGTATTTTATCCCACGTGCGCTAAATCTAGACACACCACTTTTTTTTCCTTTAACAGTAAAATATTATTCAGCTCTAAACACTAAAAGCCAAATTACAGGCAATCTGGCATGCTTGCACTGCAGGGAAAAGGCTCTCCTCTACACTATTCCAATGTGGGAGGCTGCCCTAATATGGCTATTTGTGCTCCAGGTCTCTTGTTCATCACAAAGCACTAGTAAGATTCCCATGTCGAAGATTCTTAAGGCCAGAAGAAAAAATACTACAAACCTTAAGTCTCATCTTCTGCTCACTGAAATTCACTTGGAGGTCCCTACATTCAGCACAGTGACTAGTAGCTGGTCTAAAATGTCTCTCCTGTTACAGCCAAAGAGATTCCAGCTTCAGAAGCTGAGTGAGATCTTGACTTCTTAGTTACTTTTCCCAGGGGGAAAAAATTTCGGTTCCTTCCGAACCATATATGACATTTTCCCTTTTTTCTTGCCGTATGAAAAACTTAAAAATTGGTTTTACCCTGAAACATTCCCTTCTCCTCCAAAGTGCTCTGACTACTAGTTAGAAAAGCAAAAGAAGAAAAAGAGGCTATGTTCAAAGGTGATGCTATTTCTGTTCCTCTTCTTATCTACCCGATCAGCAGAGAGCTCACACAGGGCTGGATTGTGTAATAAACAGCAATGAATTGTTTTTCCGCTGAACTGATGTCAACCATCTGCTAGGAGAAGGCCATAAGCACATGACTGTGACAACGGTGGCCTAGGTTGACTCTTTTTATTCCATTCCACACAGCTGAAAACATGCTTCTGCTCAGTTCAGACTTCAGAGGACTGAAATGCAGCCATTTCCCTTCCCTACAACCCCACCTTACCTTGGGCTTGCTCTCTCTAAACTTACAAAAGTATTTCATACAAAGACAAACAGCATGGAAGACTCAAGGCACACTTTCTTCAGGATAATATTTTTCTTGTGATTAGGGGACTCTTAAGGAATTCAGAAATTTGAATGCAAATCGTATGGGCAAAGGAGGGACTGGAGACACTATTTTTTCATTCCTAGAATCACTATCTGCACCTGCAAGTTACTGGGTAATAGAGAGCTGATCTAGATACTCCCCACTTCAGAAGAGAAACGCTGTCCAGATTAGGATATTTGGTGTGTTCGGACTAAATCCGCGACTACACTTCTGATCGTCAGAAATGCACATCCCAAAATTTGCCATGTCACCCAATTGCAAGATAATGAGTTGGATGTCTTCTCCTAAAGATGTTAGATGAGTTGCTGGCACAAACCTTTGCCTCTGGCACCTCTGAAAGTGGTACAGCTAACTCCCTGTCCCTCAACCAAAACAACTTCATGTCCCCCACCACATCCTACATCTTTTTTTCTCCTATTCCAAGGGTGGCTCCCACATTTTTCCCAGAAGTCTTTTCAATGTCAGAAGTGATGAATCCTTGTTACAGTAGCACAGTCTTCCAGCTTTTATAGTTTTCAGAAAAAAAAATACGAGGCGTTCTATTTCTTCTGGTAAGTAGCACAAATGCACCAAAACCAACAGTATGGATAGATACCCCTGTTTTAATTGTTTAGAGAACTGTCATTGGAAGTTGGGGACTGGGAAGTCACAAAAGGTTCGTTTGCCTTCTGATCGTCCTTCATGGAGGCTGCTTGGTCCGAGATGGAAGAGAAGGAGAGCTGGTCATGTTCTATTATATTCACTTGGTCATCTTCCTTGTCCTTCTTCACGTAAAACAACTTCCTAAACTTTTTGAGCTCATGGAGTTCACAGAAAGTCTCGAGAACCACCAACATTGCAATAAGGCCCAGCAACAGGTAACCTGGGTACAAAAACACGTAAGTTAGTGTTTTAGTAAATGAAGTGGGGCTGGAACAGATGTAACCCTGTAACTTTTCCCATCTCTGTCATCTCTGAATAGTACGTTATGATCCAGTAACTTTACGATCCAGTTTTAGTGCTCTGTAACCCACTTTGGACTGTCAAACAACTGTTTTTTTCCTTTTTGTACTCAGCAATCAACAAGACCCTACACAATAAAGTAACATCAGTGCATTTAATTCCGTTAAAACTGTACAGGAGAAATTGAGAAACTGAATAACTTCTACCAGATGCACGTTCACCTACTTAGAACTGTTATGTTTTCCTTAGTAGCCCTCCACATAACAAACAGATGTAAAAACACAGCAACTAATTATGGTTACTTGTTGTTTGCACCAGTTTAAACAGGACAAATCATGTATATTTCATTAAAACCTTCGAATTACTTTCCTTTAAAATTATAAGAAGACATCCAAAACCCTGAAATGAGTGAAAAAGACTAGAAAGGTGTACAAACCCAATAAAAATGAAAAAGAAAAATGACTGTAAGATTACTGCTGACATTTAAAAAACCTGGGTTCACTTTTGGGCATTATCAACAGAAGAAAGACACTGAGGTGCTGGAGTAGGTCAAAGACTGGCACCAAGGCTGGTGAAGGGTCTACAGAACAAACCTTGTGAGCAGCAGATGAAGGAGCTAGGGCTGGAGAAAAGGAGGCTGAGGAGGGAGGTGGGGACTGGTCACTCCTCATAAGGAGTGCATCAAGGAAGTCTAAGTTAGACATGAGGAAAAACCTCTTCCTTGAAAAGGTCATCAAGCCTTGGAACAGGCTGCCCAGGAAGGAGGTTGAATCACCATCCCTGGATGCGTTTAAAAGTTGTGCAGATCTGGAGCTTAGAGACACGGTTTAGCGGTGGCCTTGGGACAGCTGGGTTAACGGTTAGACTTGATGATTTTGAAAGTCTTTTCCAACCTAAAAGATTCTGTGACTCTAAACAATCCCAGGTTGGAAGTATTACTTGAGTGATATAACCTATGACTTTGTTGGGTGCTGACTGATTTTTAAACCTCACAGTGAGCATTCAGACGGCAACTTTTGGAAATGGAATTTCATACAGTCAAGAGCCCAGCGTGAGTTCGTTCTTTCCTTTCTGCAAACACATGCATTTAGATTTTGAGGGAAGGTATGAAAATGAGCATTTCTTAATCTCAATCTTTCATTAGATCCCTGCTACAGATCATTATAATCTAATGAGGGGCACGACTACCTGAATATTTTATCATTTCAATGAGGAAAACAAGCAGAAGCCAAGTTTATAATTATTTGTTCACCCTCCTCAACCAAAGGCTGAACATTAAATGTGCTGAAAGAAAATACAATTACAATCTACAAATGGTCACTGTTCTGTTACCTAAAGGCATAAACATCTCACCTGTAGTTACAGGTTATTCATTCTTTTTCTCTTTCTCTCACCATTAAATCAAAATTGCCATACCCAGTACAGATCTAAATCATCACTACAACTGAAATTGATGAATTCTTTTCAATCAAATGCAAACCATGCAGTAATATAGGGAAGAAGTGACAAAGTTAGGCCAATTAAATGACATCTATAAATCTGTAGTCAGAAATCTGCACTGAAATATTTGGAACTCAGCCCAGCCGATCACCACTGGGTTTAGAACTCCTAAAAGTTTTTGAAAATTCCGCAGTACTCCTTAAGAGTCTTCTGATGTAGAACTCCAAAACTTTTCTCGAAGAAATCAGATTCAGCAAGAGAAAACATTTGATATATCCTGTTTGCTTTCTTGAATTGTTCACATGAAAGGAAAAATAATACTTTCAAACTCGTGACCTTAAAAATTGCTGTCATTACATAATCTAAGGTCACAACTTCACCTAAGAGCTAGTTTTTCTTTTGTTTTTCTTAAGCATTATGAAGTGTGAAAAAGTATAATCTGAGTCATAATGCTTCTTCTGATTGAGAGTTTTCAGAATTGCTAGAATTTTTACAAACTCTTTACTATGCATGACTTTCTCCATCATTGAGCATCTGCAAATCAGCAGGGCAATAATTAAAAGCTACTGCTGCTTAGACAGACACAATGGGTAGACAGGGAAATCCTCTGCAATGGCAACAATAATAAAATGAAGTATTCTGTTAAGTCAAATCTTTTTTTGGGTAAAATACAAAACCAAGTTACGGGACACTTCAGCTACATCAAGACTGCTGTATCATGCCCAGGAGCACAGACAAAAGCACATCAGCCTTCAGAATGGACCTAACAGGAAGGGTTTGCTTTGGCCCTTCAGATCTTTCAGCTGGCACCTCTGATAATCTGGCTGCACAGACTAAAGTCATACCATAAACTCAGATGTTTCAAACCACCATCACTGGAGAATATTGCTGTTGGCATACACTCAGTCAGAACGCCAACAAAAAGACAATTTTCTTCGCTCTGCTTTGATCAAATCACCGATCACGGTGCCGCTCTTTGTGTCAAACATAATTAAACCATTTAAATGTAACATTCATGGTCTTGCTTCGTTATTAGCTCAGTCTACTTGTCTCTCTGGCAGCTGGTACGTCCCAGTGTCAGCTTCAGTTACCTTTTGTTACGGAGTCAGAAACTTTGCTATTCTCTGCCTCATTTCCCATTGCTCTTTGATTCATCTCTGTCCATCTGTTGTCTCATCTTGAGAAATGACCTTAGGTTATGAGGATCACCTTCCCAGCTCTATGACACACTGAAATCTTACCCAAGATGCTCGTAATCATTTTCCTTACAGTAATGTGAGCATTTTTTTTCTGCTACTAAAAGACTAAATAGCTACAGTTTCACATAATGGTTCTGCTTTCATCTTTTTGTCTTAACTAAGAAAACCGACATTATTTCAAGGTTTCCACGGCTACCTACAATGCCTGGTTTGCTAGACGACAGTTCACAAAACAATCACCATTCACAAAATTGACAGGGTAATTCTAAACTAATTTAACAGTAAAAGGCCTTTTATGTAACTGGTTAGTTTGACACTTACATGTAATTCCAATTTTATACAGCTCTCGGAATTTCTGATTGTAGCCTTCTCCTGGCACATAGTCTCCGAGGCCAATGGTGCTCAGGGAAATGAAGCAAAAGTAAAAAGACTCCAAAAAATTCCAGTCATCTTCTAGAACAGAAAATATTGCTGCTGGAATCAAGAAGAAGAATGAGACGGTGATGAACCCGAGAAGCATAGCGTGGATTATTGCAACAATCTGCTTGGACAAGCCCCACTGAATGTGGAAGTACAGTACTGGCCGCCTGGTAACATAGACGATGATGCGCTGTACCACCGCTGTCAGGAAGAGCAGCGTAAATGGGATCCCAATGACTGAGTAGATGATACAGAAGGCCTTTCCTCCATCAGATAAAGGCACTGTGTGTCCATAACCTGGAACAAAACAGAGGAGATGCAGGTTGACCTAAAGGTGGGAGCTCACAGACCACTTTGATATTGGCTATACTGGGGGAGATAAAGAACCCCTTCATTGTTGATGATTTTGAAATCTGCAAGTCTTGACAAATGCTGTTGAAAGATGAGTTTCAAGCAGGCAAACAAAGCCTAAGTACTAGCAGAAAATTCCATAAATACAATACTTACATTGGAAAAGGAAGCAATGCCTAGTCACAAGTTGAAACCTATGCCCAGGAAACTGTTTTATTCTGGAATTTTCTACTGATCTTTCTGTTTGGCTTTACAAATTGATGTAACTTCTTTAACTCACCTTTTCAAGGAGAACAATCCATACTTCAGAAAAAAGTTCCTAGATCTACTTTGTAGTAAACCACTCTAAGATGTTTTGTGAAAACAATTTAAATTGCATATAATCACATAGTAAATATATCAAAAGAAGTGTGTCCATCAGGTCAAGGGAAGTGATTCTTACCCTCTATTCTGTTATTGTGAGATCTCACCTGCACCACTGCATCCAGTCCTGTAGTCCCCAACATAAGAAAGACCTGGAACTGTTCAGCCTGGAGAAAAGAAGGCTGCAGTGGAACGTTATAGCAACTTTGCAGTACCTGAAAGGGTCTACAGGAAAGCTGGAGAGCCAACTTTTAAAAGGGACTCTAATGACAGGACAAAGGAGAATGGTTTCAAACTACAAGAGGGCAGATTTAGATTAGATCATAGGAAGAAATTTCTCCCTACGAAGGTGGTGAGGAACAGGCTGCCCAGGGAGGCTGTGGATGCTCTGTCCCTGGAGGTGTACAAGGCCAGGTTGGATGGGTCTCTCGGCAACCTGGTCTAGTGGGAGATGTCCCTGTGTATGGCAGGGAGTTGGAACTGGATGATCTCAGAGGTGCCTTCCAGCCCAAACCATTCTGTGATGCTATGATATATATTATATTCTGTGATTATAATTAGCATTCCACACTATACTTCCATGACTCTGCGAGGTGTTTAGATGTTAGTTCATCAAAGACACCTAAAAGCAGAACAAACATTTTCACAGCAAAACTCCTGGGATTAAACCACTGTGTCTTGATGTGTACTTAGTCATTGATGTACCTGAATTATCAATAATGATCTACTCCTAGTGCAGGAACAGTACCCACTGGTGTATGGGCTGATTATGGCCAGTGATCCTAATTCCACAAACATGTGCAATTATGCTGGTACCCAGAACAAGCAGCAATGCACCAGACTGCACCCTGCCAGACAGCCTGGTTCTAAATGTAAATCACAGGAAGGAACAGCAAATCCAGCATAAAATAGGAATGTTTTCTTCGTTTGCCAACCAAAAGAAAATAAATTTAAAAGCATATTCTGTTTTCACTGCATCAAGAAAGAGGAAATCCTTGGAATCTAGTCTGGGCAGTCTTTATACTGATATCAAACAAAGTGCAAAGAGGCCCTAGTAATCCTGTAGCCCCAGAAGTGTCAGCTCATTCACATTATGTTAGTACTGTACAAGACAATGTTTTCCAGACCTACTGCAATCAGCTGTATTGAGGAGCCCAGGCAGAGCTCAGTGCATACAGAGTTATGCTGCTTCTGATCTCTGAACTGGTGTCACTGCACTTATCCAGTCTGCCCAGTGCATCACTGGACTATGCAGACATTCCTCAAAGGCTCCAGAAAACTTCCTGCTTGCTCTGCTGTGAGCCTGCTGCTCTGCAAGCCCATCAACTTTATATGAACATGAGAGATTTTCTCTCTACATCAAATGAATTTAACAGTACAAGCACTGCTCTTTTAAGCTTTCCAGCAGAGTACGAAAAGGAAATGTTCCTTTTATTTAAGATTCATAGAGACACATCCAGACAAGGAAAGGCAGGCAAAATATCTTATCATTACCATGTACAAAGCCTTAGAGAAGAAATGCATGAGGTGTAGCTTCTCCGTGCTAGTTAACCCAACAGGAGACTTCAGTTGCATTTCAATTTTAATGACATTATGAATAATTTAGCAAGTTCAGCCTTTCAATCCCCAGAAACTCTATTAATTAATGGCTTTTTTTCACCCTCATTCATCCTCTGTTTGCTTTATCCACTCTGAGATAAGAGAGCCAGAACTGCCAGATGCAGCTGAATCAGGTTTATGAAGTTGCAGAAAAGGTTTCTCACCTTGTATTCTACTCTGTTCATAATAACACTGGAAATTTGACTGCAGTTTCTGACTATCACTGAGGTGGCACTTGACTGGCCCTGTCCATCAGAACCCCAGGATCTTGACTCCCAGAGGTACCCAGGGCTTCACCAGTGAAACTACGACTGGTTTTGCTGTGCATGACTTAACATTTCACCCACACTCATTTTCAAGTGGCATATTGTAGTCCAGTTGCCGTGCAGCTCTTCCATTGTGCCAACTGCATTAAATAATTTTGTGTCTTGTGCAAAGTTATCTCCCTCTTTCAAGTCATTTGCGAGTATGTTGACCAGCACAAGTCCCAAACAGGCCTCCATGGAACCACACTTGTAACATTTCCATACTTCAAGGAGGGGAGATCTAGAGATCTTAGGAAGAAACTCCTCCCTGTAAGGGTGCTAAGACACTGAAAGGGGTTGCCTTGGGAGATTGTGGAAATGTTCACGGCCAGGTTGAATGGGGCTTTGGGCAACCTGGTCTGGTGAGAGGTGTCCCTGTGTAAGGCAGAGCCTTGGAAGTGGATGGTCTCTAAGGTTCCTCCCAATCTAAGCAATTCTGCAATTCCATGACAAGCAATGGATGAGTGATGCACATTTGCTTCCTACTGGGGACACAAAGTCACTGCCTGGGGATCGTTGTATTGAAAAGCTTGAGCTAAACAAGTCACAATTTATAAGCAGGGAGGAAAAAGATCCATGTTTTCTTTCCAGTGTGAAATTGCTTTTATGTGACTCTTCCTAACAACGCCTATAAACCTAGTCACCACTGTACATAAGCCACTAAAACCCCCCCAGCACAGCCATACATTCAAGGAGAGGAAATTACAGAGCTGAGGCAGGAGATACTCCATACCTGCTTTCACACACTTACGTTCTGTTGCCTCCCACCTCTGCTCTTGCACCTGTTCATAGCTTTGTACTGCAACCTCTACAGCAGAATTCCCTTGTATAATCCCTCCATCAAGTGCCTCGCAGGTGCTACTTCTACATACATAATAGATAATAAAATGAATGATGATTTGCCTTTTTCAGTGGAAAGTACTTATGAGCAGAAGCATTACAACTGCAATCATACGATACTCTTTGTGATGAGAAAAGGTTGCTCACAAAAAGGGGTCCACTTATGAAGACATTTCTTTACTTCGTTAAGGGGACTTGCTCTGGGTGCCTAGAGTCAAATTGCCCATGTAGCCTATCTGGTACTTACATTACTGCTTATGAAGACAGATCTATGAATGCTGTATTTTTCATATGTATAGTGCAAATATCAGGTAACAATCACTCATTTAAAAGCACTGACCTTTGAAAAGTAAATTAAACCTTAGGATAACCTGCCCAAACTTAGAAGCAAAGTGACACCAGAGATAAAAGGATATTAGTCCCATACATAATGCCTTCTATTGTCTATTCATGGCCTAGGCATACCTTTCCTTCACAAAAGCTCACAGAAAGCAACGCGTGCAAGACCAGCAGGAGTTGCCAAATTAAATAAGATCAACGCTCCATCTAGCCTGGTGCATATGTCTCAAGACACTGATGCAAAACCCCATGAGATACAGACAGTGGGCTTTCAGTTCTGCTTCCCTCAGTCACTTCTTATTCTCTTATGACTTGAAGGACTTTAACTGTTAAAAGTTGACATTAATATATAAAATGTGCTCTGATGCAATTTTGAAATGTCATCATGATCTACAAAATACTTTTTAAAAAAATCATTTAAAAGATTATAATCTTACAGGATTATAAAATACAGGTACTTACATATTCAATAAAAACATCTCTTCCAACTGCTGTCCTGTAAGTTAGTATTTTTCTCTTATACCCTTTAGCATAAAGGATTGGTAGTGACCATTCTATACTTTTCTGTGGCTTGTACCCTCTTGTGTCATTATCTTTTTCAGTTATTTTCCCTTCTATCTTACCTATGTCAAAGTGTTCTGCTTAGATCACTTTGTAGGGAAAAGCACGCCATCTTACCATGGTTACTCATGACCTCCCAAAACACATTCATTCAGACAGAAGTCCCAATGTGTGGGCACAACATGACAAGTGTACTAGTTGCTCCCTTTACTGGTTTGAGACAGTATCCTTGAAGAGAAGTCAGTTATTTAAGTCTGCTCATAATCTAAAAATAGGCCAACAGATTAAGTGAATCATGTGCTAGGTATTAAAGTTATACAGAAATCTTGCATTCATTGCAAGCACAACATGACTCACTGGAATACGATGATGAAGATGAAGGTCAATGGTGATATTTACATAATTTCTACACTGTTACAAAACCACTGACATTTTCCACCATGAAATACTTCTTCGTAACTGGTATATTATCCCCCAAGATAAAAAGGAAATGTCAGGTGACAGCAGATCCATGGCATAAGACAGATCACAAGTAATCTCAAGTATTTTTGCATTGCAAGGAAGCAGCAACCAAGGGATCAGGAACTTGCACGACTGAGTTTAAATCAACAATATTTAAACAAAACAAAGGGGAAAGTGAGAGGGAGGTTTGTTTGCAACCCTGTTCATTTCACTAATAAAAGCTTGCAACTCAAAGAGTTGCATTGGCATAATTAGGGTGTGAATGAAGGGTGTGGCAGAAACCCCTTAAACCAGTTTTGCCACTAAAGAAAACACCCATTAAGTCTATCCTCACCACTAAACCTGATTTAAACTTCCAGCTGAGGTGGTTTAGTACTGTACTATTCCTGCTCCTTTCAATAATTGTATGTCACACAAACCACAATAGAATCAAAATGGTAAAACCATATTTAAACAATTAAATTAACCATGAGGACCTTTTATGTACGAGGGCAGCCCAGAACTGGACCCAGCATCCAGGTATGGCCTCACCAGTACTGAGTAGATGGGATCAGCTGACAACACTCCTAAAGCAGCTCAGGCCACCATTAGCCTTTTTTGCTGCTGGGGCATGTTGCTGTCTCTCTTTTGACCATGAATTATTCAAGGCAAACTGAAACTGCATTAGGTTGTTTGAGATGAGTTTAATAATTGAGACCAAAATAAATATAGATTCACAGTCAACGATGTTATTTTCATATCTATGCCAAATTTATAGTACCCCTGGTTTATGACAAGAACTCCTGCATCGTTTGTGCTATTATAAGTCCATTTCCAGAGTGATACAGGCTGTCTCTGTTTGGAGCTCACCAGTCCTTAACAGCCCATTTTATAACTCTAAAACACGGCACAGAAATCCTTACATTATTCATGTTTACCATTAACCCATTTTCATGATGTGCAAAGAATATTCTCTTTCCACCTAGGCAATGTGTTAAGATGGTTGTTGTCTCTGTTCCAACCTAGCTGCTGATGTTAAATTGTCTGTTCATGGAGAAATTTTCTGTACCCTGTGCTATATTAAGATTGCTGAGCATGTTTATATAATAAACATGGGATATGGGAGGTGGCAGTGTTGATGTTGTGGCCTTGGCATGTCTTTCCAATTCCATTTTTCACCTGTATCAATTATGCAGCAGGAGGAATCGTTGTGACCTTAAATATTCAGTACAAATGACAATAAAGTGAAAAGAAACTTCTCTCTCTTTCTTCAAAGTCTGACATACTTCCATACAAAGTATTATAAATATTTTCTCCTGTAGAGATTAAAATATAGACAGGTCTTTTCAAACTAGGGAAAAAACCCCAACATGTTTTTGAAGGCTGATGAAAACCAGCTTTGCTCCACATGTGAGTTCGCTGCTCTTGCAATCCACAAACACAAAAATGAAGTTAAAAGCATTTTTCAATCAAATTCAAAGTGACAAAACATAAAGCAGCAAAAGTACCCTGCTGTCATTTCAATCAGAAGCAAAGAGTTGCAGTCAATGCAAAGGGACCCCTGGAAATTATATATTTACAGGTGGTAATTTTCCATTTTAAAAATGTGGTCTTTTTTGATACTCTTCACGTTTCTCTGAGGCAGTCAGAGAAATTACAAGATGTCACGACGAAGAAAATGTTTTTCTGATGTTGTGCTCGCTGGCAAAACTACAATATACAAATATTCTTGTTGCAACAGGAGCTGAGGTTGTGCTCTAAAACCTCATCTGGATGCAAGGAACAAAAGCAACATTTGTTTGTATTATTATTTAAAAGAGCAAGTGTCTGCCAGTTCCTGCCCAGAGCCAATTCTTTTGACTATTGGAAAAGGATAGCAGTATGGAGACATTTTTGAAATAAATAAATAATTGCCTAGTCACTTTGCTCACATTAGCATTGCAGCAGTGGGTTCCTAGAGTGGAATGCTTAGAATCATGGAATCATTTATGTTGGAAAAAGTCTTCAAGATCACACCACGTGCACAGACTGGCCACTTCCAAAGGGCCAGAAAGCAGCAACATTTTCACTGTTCTACAGCAACTGCTCTAGCAGGAATGCTAATGACAAAATGACTCTTACACCAGCAGTTAAGATCCATAAGGGATGAGAGGGAGTTAGGAGGAAATGTTCAGCACAGATACTGCAGAACAGACAGATGTGCCACAGCAGAGCAGCACAACAGCAGATGGAATCCGCTGCACAGCAACCAAATGCAGGAATTCATATGTTCCTCCCGGAGCCAAGATTATTCTTATTGGGGAGTGTTTGGTACAATACTATCTCTTCTCAGCAAAAACATTGGCAAGAAATACAACTTCAAATGTAACCACTTGAAGCAGAAAACAGCAGCAGTCTTTCATGCCCCCACCCGACACCGGATCTTGCTAATGTTTGCCCGGACACATCATGCATGAGTAACGCAGACATTATCAACCCAAGAGAACTGTTAGACCCTGCCAGCACAGTCTACACAAAAGTCCACGTCACTTATCACCAAAAGGGGACCTGCCACGGGTGAGACATGGGTGGCAGGACTTCTGATGTGGCACACATTCCATTCCAAGACTTCAGAAAGGATACGATCGTGGGTTCTCCAGGCGCTCAGCTGGCAAAGCTTTTCAACATACTCTGCAAGAGGAGGCTTTTCAAATGCTGGCTGTAAACTACATAGCTCCTACGAACCCATCCACTGAGAAACCCTTTGTTGTGACATGCTAACTCATCATCCTGACACAAGGTTCATATGGGCTGGACCTGTGCTTTCCACAGAGCCCTGACAACTTTGGGTGTGTTTTCTGAAGCAACCCGTCATTAAAGGCTTTGTGCCTGTCATGTGCTTCACAGTGCTCGAGGCAAGAGCAGAGATTAAACGGATGAGCACCACAAAATCCTTACACTAGATGTTGGTTCCTCTTAGTGTTATTGTGGATTTAAGACCCTGCAAGAGTTAAACTGCAATCAAACCACGATCCATCTGGTGTTGAAGGACCTTCCCCCTCCAGACCTCTCCATAACAGAATATTTCTGGAAATACCCATCCAAAACACAAACATCACATATTTAGATTTGCCTTTGGCAAAGATTTAGCCTAAGTAAAGAAATCTGTATTTTTTTTTCAGCAGTTATTTTCCCTGCTACCTCAGATTCATTTTTCAATGGAGAATAAAAAAAATACTAAAATGACAAAAGTCTGCTGAATAAAATTTAACCAGCAGGTCAAAAGCAAGGTGAGACTTCCCAAGGGCTCCTCTGAGAATTCAGCCAGGAAAATTTCAATTATTCTTTTATTGCTTTACTTGCCCACTAGGCAACAGATGGTCAAAAATCTGTATCAAAGTAGGGGCCTCACCAGACCACTTTATTGTGAATGTTTCCTGATAGAACAAACTATGACAGTCTCAGAGACTTAAACTTGATAAAAGAGAATTCAGAACAAGCTTTATTAGGAAATCTTTGCTCGTAGCCCTCAGAAACATTAGAAAACAGGATGAAGTTTTGTGCTGGTCTTTGGTTAAGGGTTTTTGTACTGTTGTGTTCAGCAGCACTCCCACAGGCATGGGTTTTAAAGCTCTCCATCACCAAGACTACATGGAATCAAAGAAACAGGTTCATTAAAAGCATTCTAAAGAACATCAACACAAACCCCACGGTACTGAATGGGGTATAAAGCCTTTTTGCAGGTTCTTTTTGGAATTCACATCCTGAACTGTTCAAAGTATGAAAAAAAAAATCTTAACAGACAATCTTTTGGCAGAGATACTGGGAAAGAGAAAACATTACAAAATCATAGAATATCTCTGGTTGGAAGAGACCTTTAAGAGCATGAAGTCCAACCTTTGACCCAGCACTGCCATGACATCACTAAACCATGTCCCTCAGCATCCAATCCACATGTTGTTTAAATACATCCCGGGATGATGAGTCCACCACTGCCCCAGGCAGCCTGTTCCAATGTTTGATAACCCTTTTGGTGAAGAAATTCTTCCAAATACCCATCTTAAACCTTCCTTGGCAAAGCTCATAGCAACTTCCTGTAGTCCTATCACTTCCCACCAGGGAGAAGAGGCTGAAGCCCTTGTTGCTTCAACATCCTTCCACGTAAGTTCTAGACTATCTATTGATTACACTTAGTCAGTACCTTGTCTGTCATACTGATCTTCTAACTTCTCAGTTAATTTGGTAAAAGACTTCCATCTTGACATGTCTCATATGACAGTAATGCTTACAGATGTTTTCCATAGATATGGCAGCATGTCCCAGTGCAAAAACTCAATTCAGCAGCTAAAACACACTTAGTATCTAACTAGCAGTGAAGATGAGAGGATACACAGTCTGAAGAGATCGGCACGAGATGGAGCTTTTTCCTTCCACCTAAGGTCTGGAACCTAGTTCCCCAACTCCTCTAGTTTTTCTGTCACAGGATTTAAAGTTCTATCAATTACTTCAGCCTTCCACCACAGGGCAGACCCTGTTTATGGTGTACCACTGGGATGAACTGCCTTCCCTGGATGTGTTTAAAAGTCAGGCAGATATGAACTTAGGGATGTGGTTTAGCAGTGGGCTTCACAGAGGTAGCTGATGGCTAGACTTGATGATCTTGAAGGTCTTTTCCAACATAAACAGTTCCATGATTCTGTGTCAGTTGATGCTGCTAAGCCCAGCTCCTGTGCAGTATGGTGCTGTGCTTGAAGACTGGTGAGGTTTACTGGGAAGAGGTTTCTAACAAAATATATAATTTGCACTTGTTGCTATGCAGCTTGGGATGTGTCAAAAGCTTTGGGTGGATAGCAGTAGCCCTTACTGCAGTGCCTGAATCATTTAGTCCATTAGTGAAGAATACCTACCTGGCCTTAACTAAGTTATTTCAGAAATAAGCCATGATAGCTCTTCCTACCATCTGGGAATAAAACTCAAGCAAGTGCAAGTTATCATGCTTCCCACCTCACTTCCAAATGAAAAAATTGCTTTATTGCACTGTCAGAAAGAATAGAGAGTGAAAACAGTGAATTAAACTGGTACGGTGGGCAGTAAGGAATTACCATACAACACTAAAAAATTGGACCGTTTCTTGCTGGGAGTTAGAAAAGAATCTAAAAGCAGCACCTTTGTATTAAAATGCAACTCCATGTGGAAAAAAGTGTTATAGGTACAGCAGGGGAATAGGAATTTATACTTCTAATGTTGTTACCAATGTGACATGTGGAACTGGGGGAAAATTACTAACATTAGCAACCTTGCTCTGCACAGGAAGACACATAGTCCTTACCAACCTTTATAAGGTACTTCAATATTTCATAGTGCTGCGGTTTAACCCCAGCCAGCAGCTAAATACACACAGCTGCTCACTGTCCCACATCCCATGAAGTAATGGGTTGAGATAAAGACACTTCAACAGGTAATGCAAAAGACTTGCACACAAATCAAGCAAAACAAGGAATACATTCAGTGCTTCTCATTGGCAGGAAGGTGTTCAGCCATCTCCAGAAAAGCTGGGCTACATCATACGAAAAAAAAAAAATTAAGGTGCTGGAGCAGGTCAGAAAAAAGGCAACAAGGCTGGTGAAGGGTCTAGACAAAAATACCTGGTGAGGAGCGGCTGAGGGAGTTGGGACTGGTTAGTCTGAAAAAAAGGAGGCTGAGGGAAGACCTTATTGGTGTCTACAACTGCCTGAAAGGAGGTTGTAGAAAGGAGAGTGTTGGTCTCTTCTCACAAGTAACAAGTGACAGAAGAATAGGAAATGGTCTCAAGCTGCATCAGGGAAATTCAGGTTGAACACTAGGAAAAATTTCTTCCCTGAAAGGGTCATGAGGCCTTTTAATAGGCTGCCCATGGAGGGGGCTGAATTGCCATCCTGGATGTGTTTCAATGTCATGTAGATCTGGAGCTTAGGGACTTGGTTAAGCAGTGGGGTTGGGACAGCTAGGTTTATGGTTGGACTCACTGATCCTGAAGTTTTTTCCCAGCCTAAATGATTCTATGTGTAACTGTTACTGGGGAAGACAAACATTTTCACTTAACATGCCCCACTTTCCTTCTTACCCCAGCTTTTACTGGAGAGCATTATGTCACATGGTCTGGGATATCTCTTGGGTCAGCTGGGGTCTGTTGTCTCAGCT
Organism: Rhinopomastus cyanomelas; assembly: GCA_013400115.1. NCBI lineage: Eukaryota > Metazoa > Chordata > Aves > Bucerotiformes > Rhinopomastidae > Rhinopomastus > Rhinopomastus cyanomelas. Next base: position 2,503,752 of record VXBP01007098.1, on the reverse strand, counting down.
GTATCCCCTCACAGCATCTTGTGCATCCCCAGCCTACTCACTGGTGGTGTGAAAAGCCGAAAAGACCTTGACTCTGTATGCACTGCTCAGCAACAACTAAAACATCATTGTGTTTTCAATGTTACTCTCATCTAAGTGCAAACCTGAGCACTGTATCAGATATTACAAGTTAATTGCTCTACCCATTTGCAACCAGGACACTTACAACAATAAATCAGACATTGTAATTTATTTGCATAGAGGTAAATCCTATTTCTGTCTTTTGTTTTAATAGCTATTTCTCATAAACATCAAGAATTCAACAGCACATAAAGCAAAATGGAAGCAAATCCATTTAACAGAAAGAGGAAAAAATTCACTAAAGCAACTAACAAAACCACACAGAACTGAAATGCATCAGCGTCCGCTATCACACCTGGCATACTCCATCTGCAATATTCATTTCTAACTTCAAAATAATAATTAAGAGAAAATATTTACACAAGGGGCAAAGTGAGATTACTTGTTCAAACAAGGTGGCTTATTCTAAACTCTAAATCACAGCTCTAAATATGATGCTTGATGTTATAATGCCATTTGAATACAGCCTGGCTCAACATTTGATGTGCTTAAAATAGAACATCAATTTGCAAGGCCAAATGGGGAAATACACCAGCTGCTGTAAGAATCAGCTTTCTGAAGCATAAGCAAATTTTATAGATATGCTAGTCCTGCTGAATCATTTACAAGTTAAGGACATCCCACTTAGAAAACACTAATTGCAGGAACCATAAATCTGATTAGTTACAGTAGAGTCAGGATGATCAGAATAATCACAAGTGTATGTCGTACCATAAACAAAGGGAAAGGAAAAAACCAGAACATCATCATTTNTCCCTTCCAATCCCTAGTGATTCTATGACTCTATATGTTTGCAAAAGGATGAAATGGAGATGGGTTTTCTTATTTAGAATTTTTTTAGGAATAAACAGTGATGTAGCATTTAGAAAGATGAACTACAGACAGAAGTCATTAAGAGAACAATGCCCAGTCTTGCATTTGCTGTAGTTTACCCGACTGCAATTCAGCACAAACTAATCCAGCAGCAAATGAATATGTTTCTTCCAGTTTGATAAACTAGTTTGGCTTACTGTTGCAGTCTAGTAAACAACAGTCCTAGTACAGGGAATAAGGCTAGACCAAGGGTCATCAGGCATTAGAACACACTGCCCAGGGAGGGGGCTGAATTGCCATCCCTGGACNTGTTCCTGTGTGACTTGGTGTAGGTGATCCTGCTCCTGCAGGGGGATTGGACTAGGTGATCTTTTGAGGTCCCTTCCAATCCCTAGTGATTCTATGACTCTATACGTTTGCAAAAGGATGAAACAGAGATGGTTTTTCTTATTTAGAATTGTTTTAGGAATAAACAGTGATGTAGCATTTAGAAAGATGAACTACAGACAGAAGTCATTAAGAGAACAATGCCCAGTCTTGCATTTGCTGTAGTTTACCCGACTGCAATTCAGCACAAACTAATCCAGCAGCAAATGAATATGTTTCTTCCAGTTTGATAAACTAGTTTGGCTTACTGTTGCAGTCTAGTAAACAACAGTCCTAGTACAGGGAATAAGGCTAGACCAAGGGTCATCAGGCATTAGAACACACTGCCCAGGGAGGGGGCTGAATTGCCATCCCTGGACATGTTTAAATGTTGTGTAGATCTAGAGCTTAGGGACATGAGTTAGTGGTGGTCTTGGGACAGTCAGGTTAATGGTTGGACTTGATCATCTTTTCCAAGCTCAATGATTCATTGATAGGTTGGGATTCAGGCATCCCAAGACATTTTCCTTCCTGTATCAGGAAGTTCAGTTCAGCCCATTTTGTTTTACATCACCCTGAGCAAACATTTTAGCAGGTATAATGCAAGGCAAGCAGCACACTAAAGCAGAGCAAACCCTGCCTTCTTCCCACAGAGGTTACTTACACATTCTGTAAGTTACACGGGCTGTATTAACTGATACTCAGTTTGTTTACCACACACAGTACACAGGTTTCACAGAGTACAAATTCCTGCAGCAACAGATATGACTGAAAGATACTTAACTTTGCAATATAGATAAACAGAACGTAAATGCATAAGTAACTTTAATAGAGCTAAGGCACAAGCTTGCCCTTACTCTTATCAACGCTATGCAACATCACGTAGTCTTTGTGGTTCTTGACTTGCCCAACTGGAGTTGCAGCAGTAGACCAGAAGCAACACTGGGGGCCTGGATTTCCCAACAAACACGGAAGACTTACAGGCAAATTAAACAGTCTCTAACCCTCACATAAAAGGGTTTCAGTTCTAACTATTGACAGTGTTTTGCATTCGGTCTTACCACTTAGGACATTCAGACAGTGACACAATGATACATCTTCGAGTGCGAGCAGTTTTGGCATTCCAATACTCAACAACTAAATTAAAATATAACCATGAATGTAAGTATCAAGACATGCTGTGAAGTGTCTGAAATATAACTGTCCAATAGTAAATCATACAGCCTAGGGCTTCTATAAGGGATGGAAAGTCTTTGGTTTGCTTAAGGGTTCTCTCATCTCCTTTTGGCTGTAGGTTTCAAAGGAAGAAGTCTGTGCCATTCTCCTACTGCATATAGTTAGGTAAATAACCACTTACATAATAGATATAGTAGAGATTTCTTGGCCTTTTTACATTAAACATATCAAGCAATTTTAGGGCTGTTTTTCCCCTTTTAAGAAGCAAGATGTATATTGTACAAGTAAGTCCTCAGGAGTTAAATATTGAAGATACTTAATGCTCTAGTAGATCTCTCAATGCTTTGCTACTTTCTGAGCATAAGGGTTTGTTTCCACTACACCTTTCTTTTAACCGTGATCCCAGCCTCCTAGAGAGGAAGTGAAATCAAAATCTTTGCCTTGCCTTTATATTGGGTCACTGTGAAGTAACAAACCCTTTTTCAAACTGTATTGTAAACAAAGGAGGATGCCTATTCAGGCTTGCCTCTGGACTTTCGTACTAGTAGTGCATACTGCAAAGCCTAAGCCTGTCAATCACATTTTAAAAGTTTGATCGGGCAAAATACCTGTCCACAGTGTGCCATGTAGGTTTAAAAGAGTCTGAAAGACCAAGTCAGCTAGGAGACAAAAGCCCCACTCTAGCCAGTGCTGCCATCAGGACTTTCTGAAGGATCACTTTGCCTCTTAATTCTGAGAAACTGTCACAAAATTTGAAATAATTCTAGATTTAGTAAACACTTATGTGTAACAGAAAGAACTTTGTGAAACAACAGTAAATTTTAAGATCCTCATTGAGCTGGCTGCCTCTTCTTCCCTGATGCAGAAGACCTGTGTTTAGCTTAGCTTCAGGATACTGCTGCATCACCTTCAGGCACACTACTACAGAAAAGAAGATGCAAAAGCACCCCTCGCACTTACAACGAAGTTCCTAGCTGGTTTTGTAGCTGTATAATTTTCCGTAGGGCAGACTATTTTTCTTTCCCCAGCAGACCATGTGTTCATACTTTTAGTCTCACTGCAGATTTCCATATGAAAAGCCTGGCACAGCTTTTACCCACGCTGCAGGAAACATGCTGAAGCAAACACGTAACTTATTTGCTGTTTTAATGGCAGATTGACTTATCTACTAAAGGCAGTGCCCCTACTTCTGTAAACACTGAATGACGAATATTTAACCTCTAAATAAATATTTTATTTAAAGCTGGGAAAAAGACCCTTTTTATGCTTACACCAGCATTACTACAAGTAGTAATATCATACAGCCAGTACGACAAGGAAGCCAAGTCCCAAAAATCAAACTGCTGCCTGAAATGGTTCTTCTTTTGCAAAAGCCATAAATCTGAATCTTTGTTCATCTATCAATAAATATAAGCTTCTGATTGTATGAAAAAATACTTAAAGAATGGTACAATGTATAGTTTAACCCTATAATTTCAATACCTTAATCTGGTTCCCCTCCCCACCTTAAACTAACTCATATTTCTACTGTTATAAAATATTTGTGAAATAGCTACTGCTAAATAACTTAAAGGTATCTAGCTGATTTAAGCTGAAAGACATCGAAGCAGGTACTCAGATATCACATGTAGGATAAGACTCAGAAATTCATTCCAGCCTTTTCTTTTTAGATTCTAGAATTATTTTTAACATCTTCAGAAAATACATTTGGTGTGTGGGACATATAATGCGTGAGGAGCAAAAGAGATGACAAAGCCCCATGCTCATAGTACCTGTTTTCTCACAAGCTGTATTTGCAGTGATATCAAATTAGGATTCAAAATATTCTGAATTACGAGTTGCGGTTACATCACATGTTTTCACTTTGTGGTAGAGGGCAGTGAAAAGACACAATGCTCTCTGTTAGCATAATAGTCTGGGCTTGTGATTTTCAAGAGAAAAGTGGAAAATGGCTGGTGAAGTTTCTACTTGTAAGTAGTAAGTCATAGGGCACAGCTTCACTTTCTCCCACACCAGCAGAGAGGTTCTCAGAAGACTACTGAGTTGGCTTATTCTGCTGGCAAAACCTGTTTTCCAGCACAATCTCCTCCTTCAGCTGCTGCCAGGGAACAGACCCGAAGAGATCGCTTTGCTGTTTCATCTGCAATCCCCCAGCTCCTCAAAGATGCTGAGGTACCTTCTGGTGCTGGCACAGAATCAGTTTAGAGTCCAGACTATGGTAATACCTAGAAAGCATTAATTAGCAAACGTTTGGGGTCTGGTGACAGCTGGTGTACCACTTGGATTCATGGATGTGCTTTTCCAGCACATACTCTGTTTTCATAGATGAATGTGTACATTTTTCTTTCCACAGGAGAGAAAAATCCATATGCTCTTACAGAAGCCACTCTGTAACGTTTCTGAATCACAGATGCTTTAGGAGCTTTACTGCATCCTGAAAAACAGAATGGTTTAGGTTGGAAGGAACCTCAGAGTTCATCTAGTTCCAAACCCCCTGCCATGGGCAGGGACACCTCTCACCAGACCAGGTTGCCCAGAGCCCCATCCAACTAGTCCCTGAACACTTCCCAGGACCGGGCACTCACAGACTCCCTGGGCAACCTGTTCCTGTGATCCAAAGGGAAGAATTTCTTCCTATTATCTAAACCTAATTCTGCCCTCTTTTAGCTTGAAACTGTCCTTTCTATCCTATCCCTAGAGTCTCTCTCCAGCTTTCCTGTAGCCCCTTTCAGTCACTGAAAGGCCTTTAAGTTCTGGTTTGAACCACATGGCTGTTTTGGCCCCCTAAGAACCACAAGCTGTTTAAGGTTTTAGATACATTCTTAAGTGAAAAAGTGAACAGACACATTTCTCATAGGGTTCTTCTGGGTCATCATCAGTAAGTCACTCTAGGACTTTGTACAAATTCAATTTTGTACAAATATCATAACATTTAAGCAGCTGAGGTCAGATCCAGAGAGACAGTTTGAATTTAGGTAGCTAATTCCCTAGAAACTGTTCATTGCTATTCTTTAGTCATGAAAGGCATAAAAACCTCTCACAAGTATCCTATTTTTTCTCAAATAGCTGAAGTTTCACTTCTGCACACACCAAGAAATATCCAGCCTTCATATGGTTTAGCAGCTTGTGGCCTACTTTAGAATTAAGCTTGAAAAAGTAGCTAAAGTAGAAATTTCTCCATATTATGATGGTCTATCCAAAAAATCCAATAGATTTTTAACATAATGATGCTGTGGCCAAACTGAAACAAAGAAAGAACAAAACACGGCCTCAAAAATTAAGTGAAAGCAGGAGAACTTGAAACAAAACTTACTTTAAATTACATTTACATGAAACCAAAAATCCTACTCAGCAACAGTCAGGAACTGCAAGATATGATTATTAAGTTTCAGAAGTCCTGCTCTGACAATGTATATGATTTTTAGGCTAGGATTTGATGTGGAGATGGCAGTAGAGTGGTAATAAAAATTCTAGGGATTACAAATAGAAACTTTTGGATGAAATACAATTTTGGGGAGAGACCACGCTCTTTTTTTAAATAAAAAACCATAACTAAAGAATAAAGCCGAACAGAGGAATAATTAGTAATAGAGACACAGAAGTGAGGACAGAGCTAATACGAGACTCCATCCATCAGGAGCCACACTGCTCCAATGATGCTAGTCCATGGCTCCTCCAGTTTCTGCCAGATGGTTTTTACTACTCACTGGCCTGTAAAACAGCAACACTGGATTAGAGCTACTCCTGTCACCCTTTGTTCCAGGCAAGGACAAGCAGGTGTCTGGCACAGCTCAGTGCTGTACTCATGTGAAAAACCAGGAACTGCCACCCTGCCTGGAACACAGTACAGGACAGACGTGGATTTCCTCTCCACTGCTGTCTGCTTCAGCAGAGACAACAAGAACTTTGTCACGTATACCTGGACGTGCAAGAGATAATGTGATCCATCTGTTAGCTGTAACTGCCACCTCTAGTAACTGAAGAGTGGCTTGTGTCCTGAAGCATGGATCCCAATATCATTCCTGAAAAATTCATTAATTTTGAATAATCCAGGTATTTTAGAGATATTGATACAAGTGATTTTTGGTTGGCAGATTTTTGATGGATTTGTTTGGTTGGGTGTTTTTTAACGTGTTAAATTCTTTTTTTGTTTTCAAATTTGATTTTTTTTAATTTTGTTGTATGTTTCAATGTTCGTGTTGTACAACAGAGAGACCAGAAGCATGCAATCTGTTTTCTCAGTATTAATGTTACCTTCCCTTACAGCTTCCCTAAATGGTAGTAATTTTGCCTCCAATTCCTAAAGGCATCCAGAAAACCTTAGCTCAGTCCTTGCCCCGAGAATGGCATTACACAGAAACCTCCATATCCCATGAGACAATGTCTTAACCCTGAGGCCAGAATAAGATATGACAGCAGCTGGAGCTGCTCTACGATGTGTAAAATTCAGGAATTTTCCCCAAGAGGAAAGCAGACACAGGCAGACAGAGTGACTATCTCACTTTGTGTTTATACTCCTTAGCCTGAGAGGTGATCATGGTTCCACGACAGTTTACTGGTCTATCTGGAAGGAGACAGCCTAAGGGACAGTAGCTATGAGTAGAACACCCTGTAGCCTTCAGCAACTCTGCTGGGGCACAGGCTCAAATTCTTGCAGGCAAAGGAGGGAAAAGAATGTGGTTTCTCTCATCCTAAATCAGTGCCCAGACAGTCTGTCTATTGCATGCAATCCTCCTCCTCTGCTATTTCTCAGTCTACTTCTTCATTTCCTTTGCTTTTCTTAGAAGCACTACAGTATAAAGCCCACTCTGTTGCAGAGCCCAGCACCATCTAAAACTTTGGCCCCTAAATCTTCCACAGCAAATGAGCAACCACATCTACAGGAAAAGGTAAGTAACAAACACGCCTTTTAAGGGTCCCCACCCTGGTGAGTAGCTGCAATTTATCATACATTAATTAAATTATCTATGAGTGCTACAGTCAGGGCAGCAGTTCCAAGAAGCTTGTTTTCAGCTGGAGTCAGAGGTGACTACTACTGAGACTGATCAGAGTTTAAACCATAATTCTACATCAAATTCATATGGGACAAACATTTCTGCATTCATTAAAGCCCCTATGAACTGTCCTCTTTCTAATTAAGTTACATTCACACTCCTCCATAATGTATGAAAGATGCAAGTAGCCTCTTCCATCCAAAGGCTCTATTGTAAGAGCCTATGAACCTTACAATAGAGGGTTACAAAGACATCGTGATGACATTCCTGACTTTCCATTGCTTTGTTAAGATCTGTACTGTACCCTAAACCCACACTGGATGTGAGGTCTGCTCCCCTGAGCATTTATCAGTTAGATAATCATGGATCTTGAGGCTCATTCCTTGTGATGCAGCATAATACACCCATCCTCAGAATCCAAGTTGAAACTATTACAGGCTATGTTCTGGAGAAGATGCTGATATGCACGAAAAACCTTGCAGACAACCACCTACAGGCTTCAGAAGCAGTCGAATACTAACAGCCCTCTCCTTCTGTGTCATACTGTGACTCTGGTGGCTCAGATGAGAAGCTCGAGCTTAACCAAAAAATGAAAATCATTTTTTGCATGAAATGCATTGCCATCACAGAAGATGCAACCTGTCCTCACTCTTCTTCTGCAAATCCTGAGATTGAGGACAAGGCTATCCCAGCTTCCTTGTAATGTACATCTTGCTAACTCTATCACAAAAGAGAAGCGTCCAAAAAACCTCATTCTCAGCATCCCCCAGGTATCTAAATGTTAAATGAAATCTACAGTCATGTTTGTGATAGAGGCAAAAATACCCAAAGCTGGAGAGTCTTATGCATAAAATGCTGTGGGATATCCTTACTCTGAGAAGACTCAAAAAAACCCCACATGTGAAGATATGGGCTCTTGATCTAGGTGATTCCTGCTCTGGCAAGGGAATTAGACTAGATGATCTTTCAAGGTCCTTTCCAATCCCTGATGTTCTGTGATTCTGTGATTCCTACACTGGCATCTCCTTTACTTCCCTACCTGTTTTCCTTCAACAAACAGAAGCCGCTTTTCCAATCTTGCAACACAACCAGTATCAATGTCTGGGGTTTTTTTCCACTCCATTGTGCTCACAATTCATGTAGTGTCGTATTCCCACATTGCACCACTACAGGATACGATCTTAGAGTCGCACAGCATGCCAAGAACAGTGAGAACACACTGCCTGGGAGAGCGAGCACAAAAAATGGCCTCACTTTTATCATTCAGCATAAAATGCTTATTTGTACAGATGGCCCTGCGACAAGACCAACCGCAAACAACTGCTTCAGCGAGCTCATTCATGGCATCCAACACTGAGACAAGCGATAACCACAGATGTGCATAAGGTCATAATTACAGAGAGTTTCCAAGACAGATGCTACTTAAACGCACACAACTGTGCATTTATTAGTGTTTGTGTTGCAAATGATTAATGACCAGATTGCTTCCCCTTACCCGCTGCTCATGTGGCATCCAGCATGACTGCTTAAGTTGCAAAGTTGTTAGGAGAGAAACCTGCTGCTGGTGACTACCAGAATCTGCTGAAGCCTCTCTCCCGCTCCATTTAACTGCCCTTTGTTTGCCCGTCCTTCAGGCAGCTTGTGACAGTCCTGTGACAGTCCATGTGGGCAGCAATATTAATTGCTTTTAAGTAACTCTTTGCCTTACTGTGTTTATTTTACAAACTTCCTCCGTTCACAATATTTTTTCCAAATTCTTATTTGCTTTAAAATTTTCTGAGCGAGTAAGAAGACAAAGAATATATAATAAGGATGGGAGGGAATAAGATGTATAGTTGGGGATGCTAAAATTAGAACACTTTCCCTACAAGCTCTATATATAAACCTAAAAGGCTGTGAAATAAGCCTTGTCCTCTGTACAAGGGGTACATGTGCATTTATTTACATGACAAATGACAAATCCAGTCAGCTGAACACAGGTGACATCTCTGTGCTCCCTGTACTTCTCACTTAAGCAACCCTCAGTACCAGAGTTCTCTTGCCTAAGTTTGTCCTCTCAGCAAGAGAGGGCAGTTTGTAACAACTCAGTATTGTTTTGAAGTTCAAACACTCTGAACAGCTCTTTGCAATGACCAGGCAAGTTCTGCTTCTTGCTTTTCTTTCATTTTAATGACTGTTTCAAAAACACTTGAAAGATTTCTTGTACAGATGCAGAGTAAATTGACAGGGAAGTAGCATCTCACCAGAAACTGGCAAAGTATTGGAGTACATTGGTCTGCAACTGTACTTGTACAAAGTCCTTGTTTGTATTAATAGGAAACAAAGCTAAAGGCATAAAACAAGAAAGTGATTTTGGGGTGCAAGCCAAAGGACTACTGGACATGGAAGGAAGTACCATCATTTGATGCCTGGTCTGTAACAATTGTGACTAGGTGAACTAAAGTTTCTGAAGCTTACAGAAACAAGGACAACATAGAAGTTTCAAACTCTGTTTTTTTCAAGCCATTTAAGTGGAGTTTTCATAAAGGTTTTCTATTTGGAGAATAACACCTTCAGTTTTAAATATCCTCCTGGCATTGCCTTTATGATCAAATCAGCTAAACCTGCAGGGCCAGGTTATGCTCTGCCCTTATGCAGAGGTACAGTGGGAAAGGGTGTCAAGAAGATGGGACCAGACTTTTCTCTGTGGCATACAGAAACAGGACAAGGGGCTGTGGGCACAAACTGGGACACAGGAGGTTCAATTTAAACATAGGGAAAAATTTTTTTCTCAATGATGTTAACGGAGCCCTGTCTCAGGCTGCTCAAAGAGGTTGTGAAGTCTGTTGCTCTGGAGACATTCAAAACCTGCCTTGGGATCTGCTCTACATGATCCTGCACTGGCAGGACCAGAAGATCTCCAGAGGCCCCTTCTAATCCCTACCAGTCTGTGGTAGGGATTCTATCTCTGCTTGGACTGTATTACCAAACCCAAACATCCCATAGCTGTGTCAGCAGGCAGCACTAAAATGTTACCAACTCAGTCTCACACCCACTGTCCTCATTATGAGTCATTTTTATTGATTTGTCTTCCAAAATCAATATTACCAGATTTTGAAATAATAAACTGTAGGGATTGTGGAGTACATTTGACTGATCAAAAAGTTGAGAAGGTACACGCACTCAACTTCATAAGAAAAGACAGACAATCACAAACTTTTTTTATGTCCTTTGTTTTAAAATGCAGTCAACAGTAGGCCTGGTACCGTTGGGTTCATGGTTAGCCTTGGTGATCTTAGAGGGCTCTTCCAGCCTAAACAACTCTACGATTATGCTATAGAAAAAAACAATTTCCACACAAAAAGAGCTCTTGGACAAAAACGTTACATTTCAAAGTATCAGAGAGTATAACTCATCAGGAATGGAGTCAGGCATAGAATCACAGAACGCTTTAGAAAGGGACCTCAGAGATTATCTTGTTCCAAACCCCCTGCCATGGACAGAGACATCTCTCACCAGAGCAAGTTGCACAGAGCCTCATCCAACCAGGCCTTGAACACTTCCTTGAACTGCTGCACTTGATGGAGCAGCCACAGCTTATCTGGATAATCTGTTTCAGTGCCTCAACACCTTCACCGGGAGGAATTTCTTCTCAAGATCTTATCTAAATCTGCCCTCTTTCAGTTTGAAACCACTCCCCCCTGAGCTATCACTAGAGTTCCTCTTCAGCTTCCTTTAGACCCCTTTAGGTACTGGAAGCTGCTGTAAGGTCCCGCTAAAGCTTTCTCCAAGCTGAGGAGCCCCAGTTCCCTCAGCCTGTCCCCATAGCAGAGGTTCTTCAGCCCTCTGATGATCTTCCTGGCCTCCTCTAGTCTTGCTCCAACAGTTCCACGTTTTTGTACTGGGGACTCCAGAACCGGGTGCAGGACTTCAAGCGAGGTCTCATAAGAGCAGAGCAGAGGGGGAGAATCACCTCCCTTGACCTGCTGACGACACTTCTTTTGATGCAGCAGGAACACGTGAAGGAATAAAAGTGAGCGAGTCACTTTTTCTCTTCCTGCAAACTCTAACTCTGGTCATTCAAGGCGGGGGTAGGGAAGGCCCTTACGGTACTTTTAAAAAACCCAGCCTCCCTCTACCCTGCAAACAACCTGCTCCGCATACTCAATGACAAATATTTTTAGGCCAAGCGCCTCCCGTTCAAAACCAGCCAGGAAGCACCAAAAAAAGACCGAATGAGAAGCTGATTAACATTTCCGTATTGATACCGACTGAGGTACTCGCCATGGTCAGTCCCGAGCCAAAACCCCACCGCCCCCGGCCCCACAGGCCCTGCGGCCCCACAGCAGCCCCCGCAGGCCTCAGGGAGCGGGTGGGGCGCTTCACTGTCCTTACCCGTGGTGGAGAGGACGGTGCTGGCGAAGAAGAGCGACGAGGTGAAGTCCCAGTTCCAGTTTCCCGAAGCGTTGCTGAGCACCGAGACGCCGTAGTTGCTGGCGTCCAGCACCTGCATGAGGAACTGCTCTAGCTGCTCCTCCGAGAGGCAGCCGTGTTCGTCCAAGAAGCGCTGCTTCAGCTTGCCCAGCTTCTGCCGCAGCAGGTCTTCGTAGGGCAGCTCCACCGAGGAGAAGACCACGGCGCCGAACACCAGGTACAGCAGGTACCCCAGCACCAGCAGCGCGAAGCACCAAGCCGAGCGGTGCTGCTCCACCAGCCGCACGCAGGAGCTGCCCGCCAGCGACTGCAGCATCTTGGGGATAATCGGGTGGGAGCCGGGGGCAGGAACCGGGGACGGGGGGAAGGGAGAGCGGCCGGTGCCGCCGCTGCCGCTTCCACTGGCTGCGGCCGGGAAGGCGCCGCAGCTGAGGGGAGGCCCCTGCCGCCACCCGCCCGCCCTGGCCCCGCCTCCGCCACCGCCACCGCCACCGCCCGCAACGGCCCGTTCGCTGCTCCAAACGGAGGTTGGGGCATCTGCTGTCGGGTGGGAATGTGAAACGGGGATGGGCTTGTCGAGCCAGGTGACCTCGAGAAGTTCCGCCAGAGGAAGTTTAGGAGAAACTTCTAACGGAAAGGGTCATCAGGCCTTGGAACAGGCTGCCCGGGGGGGGGGGGTTGAGTCGCCGTCCCTGGACGTGTTTAATAATTTAGGTTGGAAAGGACCTTCAAGATCATCGAGTCCAACCATTAACCCAGCTGTCCCAAGGCCACGGCTAAGCTCCAGATCTACACGACTTTGAAACACGTCCAGAGATGGTAATTCAACCCTTCTTTCAGGTAGTTGTAGACGGCAGTAAGGTTTCCCCACAGCCTCCTTCCCTTCAGACTAACCAGCCCCAGCTCCCTCTGCTGCTCCTCACACAGTTTGTTCTCCAGACTTCACCAACCTTGTTGCTCTTTTCTGAATCCACTCCAGCCCCTCGATGTCCTTGTATTGAGGTGCCTGGAACTGAACCCTGTATTCGAGGTGTAGCCTCACCAGTGCCAAGTGCAATCATATCATTAACACCAAAGAAAATACTCAACTCTTAAAAAGGAGCAGTGAAACTGTAGTTTCTCAAAGAAACCCTTAAGGTGACTAAAGGCAACTTCTGGTAAATGAGAGAGGGAAGATTCCATCCGTAGTTGCATCCTGCTGGGCTCTTCCAAGTTTCTTTCATGGCTCAGCTTGTGGCAACTTGTACAGTCACAAAGCAGTAACCTGTACCTGTGCAAGTTACTGGGGCTGAGCCAGGGCATTTGAACAGAGTAAATCAAACCTATATTAAGCCACAAGGTACCCCTCTAAGCTGTGAGGAGTGGAATGGAAAATGGAAAGCACAGAAAAATTGTCGTGCTAGAAACATAATGTGTAAACATTTCCCTTTACAGAAAAGCTACACTGGGCTGTGGGATGAATCTGGTGTGCCAGAATGGTTCATCCAGTTCCTGGCCCATTTCCCACTGCCAGCTACAGCTGAGCTATTCCAGGGGCTTAAGCCCCCAAACCCCATCCCTGTTGAATTCCAGAGCTATTTCAAGGTGAATGGACCAGAAGTATTCATAGGTACAAATTGCAGCACCCAACAGAGGTGCAGCACAATTAAATTAGTGAAGGGGCTTGAAATGATCAAAAGAGGGAAGTCTGTGCTGTATATCCAGAAGTTAATAGAGAGAAGGACAGAATAAGGCAGTGATGACATGTCTCTACACCACTTCAGCACCTTTCAGCAGCAGAATTGTATCTTTTAAATGTGGGTTGTTTTTTTTTCCTGGAAACTGATGATGTGTAAGAAAAAGACAATCTAAATCTACAGCAATGACAATTAATAATCATAGAATCACAGGATGGTTTGGGTTGGAAAGGATCTCAGAGACCATCTAGTTCTAATGCCCCTGCCATGTGCAGGGACGTCTTCCATTAGACCAGGTTGCCCAGAGCCCCATCCAACCTGGCCTTGAACGCTTCCAGGGATGGAGCAGCCACAGCCTTTCTGGGAAACCTGTTCCAGTGCCTCAGCACCCTCACAGAGAGGAATTTCTTCCTAAGATCTAATCTAAATCTCATCTTTTTTACCTTGGAACCATTTCCCCTTGACCTATTGCTAGAGTCCCTTGTAAAAAGTCTCTTTTCAGCTTTCCTGTAGTCTCATTCAGATACTGGAAGCTGCTATAAGATCCCCTCAGAGACTTCTTTTCTTCTGCCTGTCTGAAAGAACGTCATGCAGACAAGTATTTTCCAAAACAAATGTGTTATTGGCTTGCATCAAAACAGCATGCATTTAAACATCATTACAGGAAGAGAGGTCAAGGAACCTCATTTACCAATCCGGTATGCTTGGCTAACTCCATCACATTAGTTAATCATTTGCCCTCTCTAATTCCAAATGATCGAGTACTTCCATCTGTAACAGAAAAGCATATTTAAAGCAGTATCTATTACACACTGGGCTCCATTTTGATCAAATGTGGCTGGTGTGCCAGGTATAGTGAGTTTCATAATGTGACCTCATTTATGGTAATGTCTGGCACTTACAGGTGCACTCATGATAGGGAATGGGCATGTCTTTTCTATAAAATAATATTTTCACAACCCTCAAGCCAAATATTTATTTAAAGCTTAGAAAATGTTTGCCTGAGAACACACCTCTCTGCACAGATCTAGACAGTCTAAGTTATAGCCACCATTCTTTGTGTTCGTGTTTTAACTCAAAGCCCTTAACATAGAATCATAGAGTCATTCAGGCAGGAAAAGACCTTCAAGGTCATTGAGTGCAACCAGTAACCCAACTGTCCCAAGGCCACTGCTAAACCCTGTCCCTAAGTTCCAGATCTCCACGACTTTTAAACACGTCCAGGGATGGCAATTCAATCCCCTCCCTGGGCAGCCTGTTCCAAGGCCTGATGACTATTCCCATGAAGGAGATTCTCCTCATGTCCAACCGAAACTTCCCCTGGTGCAATCTGAGGCCATTTCTTCTTGTCCTTTCACTTGTGAGAAGAGAAAGTCGTACTCTCTTGTACATAAGAGCTGTAAGGCCCATTCAGAGCTGTGTGAATCACTGACTTTTTCTATTAGGAAAGGCGAAATTGAAAGGATTTGTGAGCTTGTGTTAATAGCAGCCTGTTTTTCTCTGAGGTTTTTGGTTAACTGAAGAACCTTTCTGTTACAGACGCATTCAAGTGAAAGGCTGATCTGCTCCAAATACCAGAAAACAAGGCGTTGGTGGGAGGCTGGAGGAGGATGACAGCATGGTGGTAGACAGTTACTAGACCTAGAGGGTCTTCTGTCTAGTGAATGTAGATTACATTAGACCAAAATAGCATCTTCAGTGAAAAGCAGGAGTAGCTCACAACAGTTCTCCAACACCCAGAGACTGTGCTTGCTGAACAGCCTGTGGCAATGAGGAGATACTGTGCTGGGGCTCTCCCACTGTAGTCACTGAGGTCTAGACATTGAGGTGGGGTTAATTCTGGGAAAACACCCACATTTGGCTCTTGTTACTAATAACAAGGCTGTAAAATATTTTCATCACTAAAATAATTAATTGACTCAAATATAAAGAAAGTTTCAATGTGACTGAAGGAATGTTAGGTTTTATTCAGCAGAGTATTCTCATGGTAAAATCGTCAGTCATAGAAGAAAATGTTGTTCATCTCAAAAGAAAGTACCAACAATTACAATGAAGTACCTTAAGTCCTGAGAAGCAGAGGAGGTAAAATCAGTTACTAGGTAATACTTGTCCCGACAAACCTGTTCTGCTGTGGCATACCTATAGCATGAGCTCACATTGAACAGAGGAGGTGGTGATGGGGGAAAGAGCAGGATGAACCAGGACAGTGTGGGAGCCAGCAAACAGTTAGGTGTGGAGAACTTGAAGCAGAATTAAAGTTGTGTCAGCCTGACAGGTGAACATTGAATAGCAATAGCAAACTGATTCGTCTTCCAGAACTTTTCCTCAAGTATAAATTCAATGGTTATAGCAAGCATAAAGTCTGACTGATCTGTCCTAAGTTATGAGTACATGAAGAAAGACAGCAATAAATGTAAGATTCTCTGAATTCACTTGCTGCAAAGATTCTGCCACATTTAACTGTTGCCAGGAATTACTTTTTAAATGAACCTGAGAAGAAGTTCATAATCGTTCATAATTTGCTGTGTCTGTTGAATGGAGACCAGAACATAATAAACTTCCTGTAGCAGAAAATACACCTGGACAATTGTTTCTGAACACTCAGTTTAGGGGCTTTCACAGAAGTTAATACCATGTTGTCTACTGGCTCTAATGGAATGTCATGCTCCTGTGGGCAGGTCGGGTGGGATGTTATGAGAATCACACTCTTACAGGCACCAGCACAAATGTTCAGTTGAGAAGCAGTCAGATGGGTCACCATGTGTTCTGTTTCCAGTGGGTAAGGTGTTCTATTTTGGCTAAAGGGAATCATCTAGATTTGGGTCAAGTAAAGTGAGTCTTATAAAAATTGAAATATCATGGCCTGACTTTATGGAAAAAATTAATCTTGGAAGAGAGAATACATTCCCATCCTGATGTGGCACAAGGATGGAGATGCAATAGGAGAGCACAGACACATCTAGGTCATTAAAATTTATTCACTAAGTGAATTGGTGGCAGTAGAAATATTGCTGTGGAAGAAAAGCATCAGCGAAGTCCGTGCCATTTCCAATATCCTGCCTGGCTGAATTCTACTTGAGAGGGAGGGGAGAAGTCTTGAGATTTAGTGGCTTTTCAAAAAAACCCCCATTTTATGCCACTAACTTAATGGTTCGACACTGCCCACAAAGGTCAGAACTACTGATGTGTGATAGCAAAAGGATGAATGTGCCTGGTTCGGGGGCTATAGTTAGAGGAAGGTTTATGTCATGGAGTAGTAGTGTTTAGAATCAAGGAAGTTTATATGCGTGGTCAGGCACAATTGCTTTTGCGAGTGAGTCATGTCTTGCTCAGCGTAAACGTAATTCTCCTTAGGGTTTCACAAAGCATTCATGGCTAACCCATAATCTCTGTGTCTGAGTGGAATAACCAACAGATAACTGTTCTAATAAGATAAGCATTTTATGTCATGGGAAAAGTAGTCGTGTGTGTACTCACCGTCAGGTTTTCTCAATCGCGCTATTCAATAAGGAACTTGACCCCTCTAAGAAACAGAGGTCCTGTGGGGATGGGGGCTGCCTGTATAGACATCAATACACACATTCATGTATAAACATACAGTGTTTGTTCCCTCCAACTCTTCATGGGTGCGTTCTAAGGTGTGCCACGTCTTGGGAGGAAGGTAATTACCTGTGATTTGCAGGATTGTGTTAACAACTGGAGGAATGTAATAGCTCAGAGAACTCAAGATGTCAACATGACCTTATTAGAGCATTACATTAAAGCAAATACAGTGTTTTAAACAAAGTGACCTTGTCCTCCTATGTCCTGTGACCAGCAGACTCAATCTTTTTAACCTCTGTCCAAGATGCTGAAGAGAGGAAAATTTTTTAAGATATTTAATACTTTCTATAGAAAATAAGGGTTTGCAGAATATTTTGCATGTCTTCCTTCTACCCTGTAAAACATTTAGTACTTCTTACCCCTTCTTGGCAGCCTGAAGTTAAAGATGGTTACAGAGGGGAAAGAAAGAATGCAGTAGCTGAAGTGGAGTTGAACACAGCTGTGTCCAAGTCTCTTGATCTCACCACCTCTGGGACTGACCTTGACTTTGTCTGAGAGATGTTGTGCTGGTTCTTAGGCACCCAGGAAATGATGGTGTCAGCAAAGCTCACCAGCTTTCTCTTTGTCTCTCTCAAAACATGCAGCCCCAGAAGGAGCTACACAATCCATGGCCTGTCTGTAATCACTTCTTTCAGGAATGAGGCTGTGTTTCCTGTTTTAATTTAGTCTGCAGTGCCTTAGAATTTGTGTACCCGTGTAATCAACATTATGCAACACGCTGAGTTGGTTGCTGTTGCAGCAGGATAGGCAGAAGTGAACCTGGACCGAGCACTGCTGACGTTCCCACAGACAGCTAACACACCCTCTTGCCCATTCATGGAAAGGTCACATTAACTTGCCAAAGCAGCTTTCCTTTTCAACTCTGTTTGTGCCTGTTCTCCCAAGGCCCGTGTGTGTACAGAGCACAGCCTGGCCCTCGGAGGCCTCCCTGACCTGGGTAGTCAGTTTGGACTAAACAGTGTGCACACCTGGACTGCATGCACTCAAGTCACTGTGCTGAGGTCTGGTCCTGACACTGGTCTTTGATTCTGTGGTGGGCAGTTGGACTCAGGTGGTTGGAGATGTTTTTGAAGCTTTGGACATTCATACCTGTGAACATCTGGATGCCTGCAGCCATCCTGGCCGCTATGAGACCTTGAACCACACAACACCTCCAGGCCAAGTTGCTTTGCTGAAGTAGGGAGGTCTGGTGCTGGATGTGGCTGCCTGCATGTGTGGATCACCCAGAGGCCACAGGATGGCTTTCAGATGTAGCCCAAGAAGTAAGAGACCCTGGAAGAAGTAGGGTTTCAGCTGTGAGAGAGGATATCTCTTTCCTGTTGCAGCTGTAGCTGATAGCTAGAGCAACTTGGCTTTTTAGGACTCTAGACTCCTAGAGAATGTGAATTCTCAAGAGAAACTCATCTTGCATATTATTGCCAGCCTCTGATATGTAGAACTCACTCTATCCCAGAGCCTCAGTTGTACCTGAAAACAATCCTTGTGTCTGACCTTCAATACTGGATGGATCCTGCAGTCTGAAGGAAATTAGTGTTTATCTGTGCACACGCACCAATATTTTCCTACAAATGTCCTACCCTTTGCCCTCTTCCCTGGGCATTTAGTGGATGACATTGAAGCAGAGACCCTTCCCTCATCATTTCCACAGAGCAAATCCATCTGTGGCTACATCTGTGGCTACATCTGTAGCTCTGAGGTCTAATAGCTCTTCACTGGGAGTGCATCACAAACTGTAACAGAAACCCTCAGCCATGGTGTTTATATTTATTCCTCTTCACTATTCACAGATGAGGAAACACAACCAAACCCTCTCATTTGTGATACTCCCACCAAACCAGGCTGTTTGGACGGGTCTGTTTTCCAGGCAACTCTTCTGCCTGAGGAGAGTTAAATTTTAATAACTATTATTCGTTGCTGTGCTGAAACAACGTCTGGAACAACCCATGGGTACTATTGCCACATGCACCTGCTATAATGAATGCCAAAGCCTACTTCAGTGACCTGAATCTTTTCAAAATTTAGTCCTTTATTTTTATCCACTTACAGGGAACACAAGCTGTGGTGTCCTACTTTTTCTCAACTGTGTCATCTGACTCATCAATCAAAATTGAATTTGAGTCCTATTTTCACCCACTGACTCTCAATCAACCTAACAAACCTATCAGAAGTAGGAAAGGACAATTTTGCCACTCAGCCCAAGATACCTTTGTAAATCTTGAGCCATGTGAGGCATTTTAAGGTTTAAGAAAAATCCAATTTCAGCAAGGCCAGATTCTACAATTTCCTTGAAAAGACACATTTAGATAGAAAGAACAAGGACAAGAGGAAAAGTGCTGTGATGTAAGACAACTTTAATATGAGACTTTATGCTGCTGGTTTGATTAATTTTTAATATCATACAGTAGTATTATTTTTTATCTGCATCTATCAGAATGCACTGTACACTCCTGTTCACGAGGATACATGTGCTAAAAAAGACATGTATACACTGTCTGGCCTACACTTCATGAAAGAAAGGGCTTAAGAAGTAAATCTAGCCAGAAAATCCTCTGTTAAAACTTGACAGTTTGTTCCCCTGTGCTTTGAGAAATGCAGTGATTAAAAACAACTCCCACCTTCACCACCAAAATCTGGTTTTCTTGCTGTTATGATTAAAAAGAAAGTACCAGTGACCTGATCCTATTCTGTCTGCCTCCAGAGACATATATGGGAAACAGTGACAACATATGCTAGAGGATAATTCCTTCCATTCTCTTGAAATCACTTTCCCAGAATCCAGCCCATTACCCTTCAAAGAAGTCTTTAAGTGAGCCAGCAATAAAGAATGAAAGACTAAAAACCTCCGTTTCCAAGGGAAAAACCTTTTCTCACAGTGCCACTGTTTCTTGTGTGATCTCTGGCACCTGGATTTAAGACAGCTCTACAAAATGCTTTGAGAAGATGAGTTTGGAAGCTAACATTTGCAACTCTTGTGAACATGGCCAACTATGGGCTCTGATTAGTGTACTACGTTATGATTTGCTGTACCTCCCTGGCTTCTTTGCTCAAACTAGTGATACTTGTACCTGTTCTGGCTCCTCTTCCACACACGGAGTACATTTTCATAAACAGGAAACTGAAATAAAATGAACGCTGTGTATATTCTTCAAGTTGTCCCTTTACTAATGAAGTCCTAAGCACTACCTCAGCACAAATAACTAATGGTAAAATCATAAACCAGGCTGCAGAGTTAACCATCTGCACAAGATTTCAAACGAAACTGAGTTGATGTGAAGTTGGTTTGGGGACAGTACATACAGACCTCAGCGTTGGGAGCAAGCTTCCTGACAGGAGCTCTGTTTGCTTTTCAACTACACATCAGATCCCTCATCAACATGAGACAATCAAAAACTTAATAACGAATATTATTATTAGTGGGTGTCAGGAGGATGGAGCCAGGCTCCTCTCAGTGTCCTCGAATGATAGGCCAAGGGGCAATCGGTGTCAGCTGGAACACAGGAGGTTCCACATAAATATGAGAAGGAACTTCTTCACAGTGATGGTGGCAGAGCACTGGAAGGGGCTGCCCAGGGAGGTTGTGGAGTCTCCATTGCTGGAGACATTTAAAACCCACCTGGATGTGTTCCTGTGTGACTTTGTCTAGGTGATCCTGCTGTGTCAGGGGGATTGGACTGGATGATCTTTCAAGGTCCCTTCCAATCCCTAATGTTCTGTTATTCTGTGATTCTGTAATATTACTAATCAATAGGGACAACACATTGTACCAACACCTGCTATTTCACACTGAAATTCTTACCATGTCTAGCTTGACTATAAAACACAAAGGGTTTTATATGCTGTGTGGCTAAAATTGCATGAAATTTTCTTTCTAAAAAGGATTTGTCATCATTATTGAACTGAAAGGGAAAGTATTATTCATAGGAGTAGCTCATGGGCTATATACTTGTCTTTAGTTAACCTGGGGTTTGATTACAATAATGAATTATGGAATCATTAGGGATTGGAAGGGACCTCAAAAGATCATCTAGTCCAATCCCCCTGCCACAGCAGGATCACCTAGACCAAGCCACACAGGAACACAATGAAACATAAGCGCAAGAAGTTTCAAGGAGCCAAAACAGAAAACAATCTGACTGTAATAAAAGAAAGTTTCAGCAAGATTTTTGTAAGAAGGATGCACGGGGATGTATGTAATAAACAGGATTATGTTCATAAAAACACTGGTGGTCATTCCTGCTACACAAAGCCATCACAGTTAGGTCCTAGGTTACACAGAACTTTCTCCTCAGTATGTTACTGAATAGTTGAATCTAATAGTTGTGCTGTTATCTCTGCAGCCACCAGGCTATCTAAGTTATTGTATGACAGCCTTGTGCCATGACTACCGAGCAGCTTCACGATTTTGAGCACTGAAAAGAGGAAGTTTCACAGAATCATTGAATGACTTAGGTTGGAAGGGCCCTCAGAGGTCGTCTGTTATGTGGTTAGTTCCCTAAACATCAATTCAGCAATTGCAAATTTTTTATCTACAGGTTCCTGTCTGCTTAGACATTCCTATTCTTATTCAGTGATAGGTATTTGGATTTTATTTTGGAAGAACAAAATGTACTATTACCCCAGGACTGTATAACCCTACTTGTCTCCCGGGAAGCTCAGACTGAAAGAAAAGCTGGACATAACTACCCTAAACCATTAAATAGTTATGAAAAATATACATCACGACATTGTGCGTAGAGTAGTGCAGTATACTTTTGTGACTTTGCTCCCAAGGCACTTCTTTTAAGTTGTTGACAAATAGCGTGATGCTTTGCAGCAGGAAAGGATCTCCCCTCCAGCCCCACAAACAAACTCTCCAAGACATATTTCTTCTGCTTGGCATTAAAGCAGGAATTTTCACCTCATCATTTGATATTGAAATGGTCTGGGTTATGAGAGCAGAATAATCAGGAAAACTATTTTAAATGTAGCTTCAATAAACTACAGAGGAAATTACCTTGTCTACTGAGTTTGAAAATCTGTCCATAATTCTATTTAAACATCACTCCTTTCAGTGCATTTTAGCATTTCTGCAGGCTGTAGTCCTTAAGAACTATAAAGTTTCAGTGTGTAGCCTTCCTCTCATGAACAGTGTGACCCCGAGGCACGCTTTCAGGAGACTATGCCTTTATGTTGGCTGTAAAGGATAATCTAATAGTTAATGCAGTTGTTGACTAGTTTACTCTCCCTCCCGGAGCATAACTTTTTATGCTTTGTGTCTCTCTGTGTATTGTTTGGGAGGAAACTGATTGGTCTGTAGCTAAGGACAGTACAGAATTTTACTCTAAATGTCTTCATTTCACATTTTACAAGTGATGCTCATAGATCTGAAGTGCTCTTTACTCCATATGGACAAGAGTGGAGTTTCAGCAACTGCAGTATTGTCTTTTGTCCTTTGGTCTTCCTCTATAAATCAAACAGGTTATTACTGTGAAATACATTTATATGGCCATGTTTTTGCTAACTGACCAGATGTTACTGGGGTTTTTCATTGTCTGTTTTGCTATAAATGCACCCACTTAGTAGCAGCCACAGTGCTGGGAAGTCTCTGTTACCCCTTTTCTCCTGATTTTCCAGCTGGGAATGAGCTGTGAAAATCACACCTCAGGCCAAACGAATTCTGCCTGTACTGGAAACTTTAACCTAGTTGAACTGCTAACATCAAACTCTGGCATAAAAAGAAAAACAAAAATGAACATTAGGTAGGTAAGGCAGCACCTCCCATTGTAGTAGATTTTGTAGCACACAACGGTGAGTCTTTATATTTCTAATCTAATTAGGACATATAAAAGGGACTTTCTGTAAACCATCATGTAAGCAGAGCCATCACTTTCAGCATGAGCAGCTCAGGTGACCCAGCCTTGCCTGGCTCCTAGGCAATGTTGCTGGACAAAACAAGGCCATTTCTTGTATGAGGAATTCCTGGCTCCAAAGATCTGTCACTGCAAACAGCTGTAGGAGCATGTGACAGGCCCCAAAAATCAATCTTGAGTAACAAACAGAACTACAGTAACATGTCAGGTTGTTTAAAAATAGATGAACAAACAAAATGCAAAGGGCGGGAAGCGGCAATAAAATGTTTACAGAGATTAATCAAAGGTGGAAGAATTGAAAAGAAACCACTTTCCAACCCAGCTCAAGACCACAGAAACCAAAGCTGTTCCTTCATTTTGAAAATCTTATCCTTATGTCTTCTCAAAGAGAAAATACCAGGTTTCCCCTTTTACCAGGTTCTAGTCAAACCTACTATTGAAAGCTCTGAACTGTAAGAACGTCCTTTGGTGACACTTGAGATTTCCTCTAACATTCTACAGAAATGCAATTCTCCTTTGAACTCCACAGGGTGTCTCCAAAGCCATTCAGGGTTATCATTTTCTAATAAATATTGTTGGCTAGAACAGTTCTTTTAAAAGGCTCTTTCAGAGTAAAAAAATAATGAAAAGAATAAAAGAAAAAACCACTTAGAAAGCAAAGTTTTCACTGTCAAGAAAAAGTAGAAAGGAGACAATTGAAAAAAATGCACTGAGCAGCAAGTGTGAATATTGTGAAACTCAAAGATAGATAAAGAAATTAATGACATTAATGACTCATTCTCAGGGATATATAAATAATAAGTATGCATTAAAAGCTTCTAAAAATGTCTTGGTAAAGTTTTAAGAACTATCACTGCAGCTGGCTGTCTCAACTGCCTCCCAAATCTACAGAGGCCAAAACATTTCCTTACATATATTGCTGTCATCTGTCTGTCCCAGCAGCTCAGGAGGTAGAAATACTCTTTATAACCAGAAATAAAGCTCTTTGTGTGTCATCTGGGTTTGACATCTTGCATGACAACACTAGGATGGATTTGTGATTCCTGCAGAACAATATGTATGGAGGTGTTAAGCTTGTGTGTAGAAGCAGTACAGTGATTTAGAGATCTTTGTGCCTGAGCTGGTAAGACCTGCAAGTGCACCATTAGGAGATGTTAGGTCTCCCTGTGAAAGCAGCTCAACTCATAACACATTTCTGCTCTGCAACACCAAGTCTGACAAGTCAAAACACTGTGGACATCTGTTGCTTTGGAGTGTCTGAGTCTTATTCATGGTTCAGCACAGAGCTAAGCTTCTTTTCTGCTAAGAGGGCAGCTTGCCTACAAGGATGTATTCCTATATTCCTCATCCTTCCCCACAGCAAACTCTAGGTTTTGTTTTCTTTTTGGGTTTGGTTTTGTTTTGTTTGCTTGGCCAGGAAGGTTTAAAGGTTGTACTTCAGTAATGATCCCCAGGGAGGGACCTCTGGAGCTTGGTTATAGCTTCAGTAAATTCTCAAGGCACAATTGTACAAGCTATAATAAAACACCTGCTGTGTACAAAATCTGAGGAAAACTACTAGTGATGGATGGATAAGCCTCTCTTACACTTTGTTTCCTCATACTCTGCTGCCTGCAAGAAAGTTTGGGCTTTGAAACTGTATTTGATCCTGTGTACACTTAAGGGAAAGAGGAAGAACAGATAGTACATGTTATTCACATAACATTGGCCTGTGATTTTTTTCTTGCCTGGAGAAAAATATCCCTTTATTCATGGGAATGCCTGTGAATATGAGTGGCTCCACAGGACAACAACAGCCACTGGAAAGTTGGTATTTAAGTCTTCTAATTTGTGGCAGATTTGTTGGATCAATATCTGAGAGCAAGCCTCACCTTGCTGGGTGCCACACTGGGCGAGGGGTGGTGGGGGTGGTAGTGAAGGACCTTTGAAATGCTAATAATGTAATTCTACTTATTAATTATTCAAACAACTATTAATAAACAACTTCATTTCTTATTGTTGGGATTGTCCCTTTGGATAGGGGGACCAGTGGGCTCCAACTTGTGATGAGTACGACCGCTAAAACACAGGTCCTGTTAACACGGGACTTTGTGCTAAGGCAGAGTCAGAGGGATGAGTCACGGAACCCACCTCTAATCGCTGCCCTCCGGGCTAGCTGGGCATTAATGGTGTCTGGCTGCTCTGCTTAAGTGCTGCAGGAACAGGACAGGCTTTCTCCCTGCTTTGCAGCAGAGAGCAGGGAGTCCTGCCCTGGGTCACACGAAGGGTGTGTGAGCAGTGCAGAGGGGGAAGGTTTAGGCAAGGAGAAGCAGCCACTGCTCTTTCAGTTCTCCAGCTCTGTATAGTACATAGCAGTCTCGGCTATGGGCAGGCTGCTGCAGTGAGTCTGTGGCACACGTCGGAGAAAAGAAGGCCATGCTGGCACTCTGCAGATGCCAAAGTGCTGGGGCTGGGGCAGGGAAGGGCTGTCTGGAGCCTGTGTGAGTGCACATGACAGCAAACTCTCTGGTTAACAGCAGAGTGATTTAATCGAGCCACAAAGATTTTGTTAAATCATACGACTAGCTGATAAGAGAGACAGAGGGGGTGTTTTGTATTGAGACTGTGATGAGGTGACTAAATTAAACCCAAACATTTGAGACAGCTAAGAAATGAAGTAACATCTCCTTATTCCCTGCACAGCTCCTTAAGACAGACAGTGTTACGTGCTCTGCTTTGTCCCTACAGCCTCTGTCAAAGACTGTCCCTGCACTGCACTGCATGCTAAAAAATACTCTGCATGATGAAAAGCCCAGAGCCTATAGAGTTGAAGCAGCCTTAATTAAAAATGCAATTAAAACCCCAGAATGAATTCCTGTTAGCCAAAGGGGCTAGGAGAAACCAGGAGTTTGGTTTGTTGGTTTTTTTCTTCCCTAATATATTGGAGTGGGAATGGAGCTGGAGAGATAACAGGGCAATTAAAAATAAAATAGGATGAAGCTAATGATGACTCAAAATGGCTGGGAGAGGCTGGCTTTCTCTGGTTTTTTACATCTGCCTGTAGTGTATTAAATAAACAAAAGTTTCAATAATAAGTCAGAAGGATGCTGTAAAATTGATTGCTAATTAAAAACACGGAAATAGTAATTGGAAAATGTAAAATATATGAGGTAATTCTGTAGTAACACAGATCTCAAAGGAGCTAGAGGGGTTGTGGAGTCTGAATGTTTTTGTAGGGTGTTTTCAGCATCTGGCTTTAAGTACCTACTGGCAGTGCTAAATTACAAAACTCATCCCTCTGCAGTCTTAGTGAGAGCTCACCTCCAGAAGATAATAGACGAGTGAAGATCTGGGGTCTCTGTGGGGAACCAACATATTCACCGGAGCATCTGAACTAGTGCCTCAATGCAGGCGATGTGACAGTCCCCCTTTGTTTCACACCACAACACCCCATGGAGAGACCAGGAAAATAAAGTGCTTTCCATCAGAGATGGATGTGATGAAACCTACCACTGCTGATGCTACTGCTCCACTCAGGTTATTAAAGTTTCTTATTACCAGGATGTTAGAGCCTTCCTGATATTGAATTCCTGCTGGTTCTGTATTCCCTTAACTCCATCAGTTTCCAAAGGAAAAAATGAAGGAAACTCTGCGACAAGAAATGAGGCATCTTCAAAGAGCAAAGCTGTCACTTCAGCTGCTTGTACCAGCACTAAGCTCAGAGGGGTGAACTTCAAAGGGAGTGAAGCTTCTTTTCTTCAGCAGTTGGATGAAGCAAACATAACACATATCAGCACAGATACAGTTTTTCTGACTCCAGCATAAAGAAAACATCTCTCGTGCATCTAAAGAGTAGGAAATCAAAAACCAGGCCCTCTTGATTTTATCCCTGTGCCTTAATCTTTTAATCAGAAATGATCCCTGACAAGACTGTTCAGTTAACAGGAACCAGCAGAGAACAGTAGAGCTGGTACATCTGACCCCTTCCCTGGAAGTGTTCAAGGCCATGTTGGATGGAGTTCAAGCAACCTGGTCTAGTGAGAGGTGTCCCCTGCCAGTGGCGGGGAGGTTGGAACTAGATGATCTCTGAGGTCCCTTCCAACCTAGACCATTGTGTGATTCTATGACAAAATTCCTGAAGTTGGATCAATCTACAAAAATAGCCAGTGGGAGGACAAGACAATAAAACACCAAGAGACCAGTGGTTCGTCCCTCCCTTGGGTACCAGACTTGCCTTCTTCACTCTTCTGAATTGTCACTGCTGAAGATGTAGGCATCCTTGATCACTTGCACCCACTGCCTGGGCTCTGATTGCCCAGGAGTGGAGTATGCAGGGCAGTTTGGAGGGAGCGTTCCAGTCATCACATGAGGAAAGCCCTGATGCATTGGTGTGAAAAGAGAAAAAACTGTTCTGACAAGCAGAACAGGTATGAAATATTAAATCCATTGACCCCAGTGACCTTGGGCTTCTGTCCATGTGCTGTCAATGGGTGACACCAGGCAAGGGGAAAGCTATTTTGCACAGTTTTTACCATTAAGCTGCTAATAAACAAACAAACAAACAAAACCCAATAGAGAAAAAAGTCTTTTCTTTGCAGCCCTGCCCCTCCAGAGCAGTCCATCTGGGGCAAAACTGGCTGTGTGCTGCCCTTCTCAGCAGCCACCACATCTACCTTCCAGCTCCCCACACACATTCCAGAAATGGGCAGAGGGGTGGGCAGCATGCAGGCAGCACCTTTCCCTCACCATTTGAACTGGAGTAAGTGTAAAGATCTCAAGCCCCTGGTTCAGTCTGGAAACAGGCATAAAATCTCATCACCTTCAATCTTAGAGACCAGCAAAAGCCATCGGTGAGTAAGATGGGACAACATAAGTCCCCAGGCCACAGAATAGGCAAAGAAGCTATTACCTTTTGTCTCCAGGGCCTGCTGCCACAGGCCTCCACCTTATCTGTTTAATCAGCTGGAATCAGTGTCCCAGTAGTGCCTCTGGCTTGGCCAGAGAAGATCACTGTGATTTTACTGGCTTTCCCTGCAGTGTCAGCAGAAGATCTAGAAAAAGAGGCACAGATTCTTCTTCACAGAGTGTGAAATGCATCACTCCCTGCCCTGACCAAGGTGCTGTTCCCTGATATGATGCCTCTTCCATGTTCTCAGTGATCAGACCCACCTTTTAGTGACCATTTGCAACAGCCTCCAAACTTCAGAGAACTTCCTCACTCAGTTTCCCCCGTTTACATGTCATTGGCACGTTCTACTCTAATTTTGTGACAGGAGATGGCAGGGTGGGTACGTTCATGCATTGTTACACAGAAGGTCAAATACAACCCCAAAATTTCTACCCTCTGTAGGGAGAAACCATCACCTCATGCATCAGCAGGAGTCTTCATACTGTCTTCAAGTGTAGGTGGCATTGAAGGACAAGAAAATAAAACTCAATATAAAATTCATTCTAGTAGTCCATGTCTTAATTTAACCCCACTGAATAACCCCTTAGTGCATATTGCAGTCTTTAGCTCTTTTATCAGTGATGCCTACTAAAAGGAACCACCTATACGGGTACTCTCGAGTTCCCTTACCCTAACCCAGCAACACAAAATACACAAGATGTTAAGATTAATATCTATAAATATGTGAGGGGTGGGTGTCAGGAGGAGGGAGCCAGGCTCTTCTCATTGTCATCTGGTGATAGGATGAGGGGCAGTGGGTGTAAGCTTGAACATAGGAGGTTCCATATAAATATGAGAAGGAACTTCTTCACAGTGAGGGTGACAGAGCACTGGAACAGGCTGCCCAGGTGGGTTGTGGAGTCTCCTTCTCTGGAGATGTTTAAGACCCGCCTGGATGTGTTCCTGTGTGACTTGGTCTAGGTGATCCTGCTGTGTCAGGGGGGATTGGACTGGATGATCTTTTGAGGTCCCTTCCAATCCCTAATGATTCTATGAAGAGCTGCTCATAGCTCATCCCACAGTCAGCATAATTAAAACCTCACGTACATCTTCTTGTTCCTCCTGCAGAGCGATCATTTGTTAAATTGCCAGATGAAGTTGCTGCACCAGCCTTGCATTTCAGCCTGATTTCCTGGTGTAATAAGACTCTCACAATCACTCAGCGTCTGCTTGCAGCCCTTGTCTAATAACTATTGTACTAAAACAGCCAATTTCAATCAAATCTTTAGAGCTCTCAGAGGTATTCTGGTCTCGTAAGATTTACAACAAAGGGAATCTTTGTGGAGGGAGAATTTTCTGTACGTGCTTTTTCTGAATGGCATGTGCCCTCCACTTTATGTGATGTAAGGGGATCCACACAGAAGTCCAATTAAGCTTTATTGGTCCTCTGGTTTACCAAACTATTTGTGGGTAACGTGATCATCCCTCATGGAAGGAGTAATTGCAAGAGAAGGAAAACAGAGACCTCCAGAGGGCTTCTAGACCAACCAACTGGATAAGTGATACTGTGTCGTACCTGATAAACGTCTGTCTAACTTGTTAAAGATTTCCAATCCTGAAGTGTCCCCAGGCAATTACATGAGCATACATCTTTATTCCCCATCATCTTGTACTGCAGCTAAAACACTGTAATACATTAGTGAAGCTCTATAAAATGTGTTTCAAAGACTGCTGCTTGTGGCTGCATTTGCATTCCAATTTACAGAGGTCTAGGTAAGGGAGGGAGGGTAAAACATTGCTGTGGCATTGATTTATCTGAGAGACATGATAGCTGCACAAAGGCCTCTGCTAATTATAGCCACCAGCTATCAACAGACTCAACAAAAGCCGTAGCAGCACTGCAGCAATTTGGTTCCTACCACAGCTCCTCAATCTGAAAGCGTCTGTCACGTGTAAGAATTGATTTTCTAAGGTAATGCCCTAGCAGTCCCCTGCAATAAAACTTGGGTGGACTTGACTCCAAAAAATCCCTCAGATGCTGAGTTGCTGCCAGAGCACTTTCCTCCAGTTGTACCTTGTTTTCAGTTGATGAGGCTCCTCAGAAGGTGGAGCCATTATAAATAGAATCCATAGGGATTGGAAGGGACCTCAAGAGATCATCTAGTCCAGTCCCTCTGCCACAGCAGGATCACCTAGACCAAGTCATACAAGAACACATCCAGGCAGATCTTAAACGTCTCCCAACTTCAGAACCTTAATCCCAGGTAAGCTACCAGTAAATCTCCCTAAAATTTATGTTGGAAAACAAAGATGTAGGCCACCCTTAAGAGCAGAAAGTGCCATGTTTAGGCAGAAATATGCTGTTCAGCAGAGGATTCGAAAATGCCTGTTCTTCTCAAGACACAGGTGCTTGTGTCACTAGTTGAAGAGAATGTATCAGCCAAGATAAAAATCACTGTTCTGAGGATGTTAACCAGTGTCTGAGGTTACATTCAGAGCTTTATGTGATCATTTTAAACACTTGAAAGCAGAGGAGGACAAGGAAAACTGGGAAAGGCAGCCCTCTCTTTTCTCTGCCTTGTGGTAGTCCCTACCTTACACTTCTCCCCAGCTGACACCAAACTTCTGTTCACAGTCCATCTCGGTCTTTAGGTTGTGTGAAAGTACACTAGAAAGTCAGGACACAGTAGTAGATTAAACAATACCTGTGGAAAAAAAAAGTCTAAGGACCCTTCCTTGACCAGGTCTTACTCCTGTGCTGCTCCTAACCTTCCCATGGGAGTGACAAGTTGAGTATGAAGTACTCTTTGGTGAAGATCCTTGGTTCTGGCTTAGCATTTAAAAGCTTCTGATGCTGCAGCTTGGCAGCTTCCCTCTGCTTTGGGGGTGGGTGGGGGCAAATGTTGGTTTCTATGAGGTTTGAAGCTGCTGTCAGCCTGTCAATACAAAAGGGCAGTTCCTCAAATGAGGGAGACAGCTTTCTAGAACGAGGGAGCAGCGGCGTTGCTGCTCCGCTTTCCCTAAGCCCGCCTTCTCGCCAAAACCCAACAAAATATTTAAGCATAACATAACTTTTAAATTGTTTGTGGCATTTGGAGTTGAAACTCTAAGCAATAATTATGCTAATGAGAAATAAAGCATTTTCTTGGCAGCAGAGCGCTTCTCTGTTGGCATTGTCGTTGACTTGTTTATTTGCTGCTTCCCTGTCATCGCTGCTGGCTTCTGTTTGCATGCAGCCAGTGCCATTTACAGCTGTCCTTGAGAAAAGTGCTGCCACTTCCAAAAATCCCTTTCCCTTTTTGTTTCTCGTTTCAAAAGTAACAGCTTTTTGTCTTTTCAGGCCTTTGACAACCGCTCACCAGGTAGCTGTTCCCTGGGAAGGGTAATGACGTTCTCCCTGGGGTGATATTGCGGTGCAGCAGGAGAAAAGGGGTGAGGAGCTGTCATTACAGGTGATGGAAGAGATGAAATGCCTGTCCACAGAGGTCCCAGTATTGGCTGGAATGGTCACGTTCACATTTCAGTGCTTAACAGCACAATGAGCAGGGGGAACTGCAATAGATTCAGGGGATCAACCAAGGCCAGAGTAGCCTTTGCTGTGGGAGCTAGGTTGTGAGGTGGAGATGTACTGCTCTAAGAAAGGCTGTGACATCACATCATAGAATCATTTAGGTTGAAAAAGACCTTCCAGATCATCAAGTCAAATCAGTCCAACCACTAAACCAGCTGTCCCAAGGGCACCGCTGAACCATGTTCTTAAGCTCTAGATCTACACGACTTTTAAACACATCCAGGGATGGCGATTCAACCCCCTCCCTGGGCAGCCTGTTCCAAGGCCTGATGACCCTTTCAAAGAATAAGGTTCTCCTCATGTCCAACCTAAACTTCTCCTGGAACAAGTTGAGGCAATTTTCTCTTGTCCTGTCACTTCCTTGTGAGAAGAGACCAACATCCATTTCTCCACAACCCCCTTTCAAGCAGCAATGAAGTCTCCCCTCAGCCTCCTTTTCTTCAGACTAACCAGTGCCAGCTCCCTCAGCTGCTCCTCACAATGTTTGTTCTTCAGACCCTTCACCAACCTTGTTGCTCTTTTTCTGACCCACTCCAGCACCTCAATGTCTTCTTGTATTGAGGTGCCCAAAAGAAATCACAGTGGGGTTTTGGCATTTCATTGTAAGATGATGCAACTGACCCTATCCAATGACAGTTACCCTGTGACACTTGTGTAAAATAATGTAAACAGGGAGTGAGATCTATTTTCCTTCTTAATTTGTGTGAGTTCTTGAGATTTGGATCGTATTTTAATGGAAAGTCTAATTAGTGGGTAATTGAGTTAAAAGTGAGATACTGCCAATGCTGTTCATTAAGGCTTGAATTTCAAACTGCTGATGCACGTGTGGCTTAGAAATGAGAACTAGAGACACAGGATAATGTCTGCTGAATCTACTGTTGCTGTGCTACCTCTGTAGCAAGCAATATGGGACATTCTTTCTTCTTTTGGGGAATATTGCTCAAAAACCCTTTTTTTGAGTGATTCAGTCATTACTTACCAGATCAATGAGCCAACAGGTGTTATTTTTCTCCTTGTGTAAGATCTATGCTAAGCACAGCAAAGACAACTTGCCTCTCAGTTCATCAAGCTGTGATGGGGGGGTTGGAATACAGATGATCTGATTTCCAATATTACAGAATGAGATATAATTACAAAAGTCACGGACTGACAAAAATAAACCCTGTTACTTGCTTCAGGTTTTTATCAGAAGCAGCTTTCTCAGGGCTGCAGGAGTTTGAGAGCTGCCCTACTGCACTGTGAGCAATGGCTGCCACCCATGGGGGTTGGACTAGATAATCTCCAGAGATTCCTTCCAACCCCTAACTACTCTATAATTCTGTGATTCACCCCAGCATGTCCTGATCTATATTGACACAACCCCACTGCCTCTGATTCTGTTCCTTGTTGGAAGATCAGACCTACCCAGGGCAGACTGCTGCAGGGAAGACAGTGCCTTTGCTCAGGCACAGAAACTCAACCTGGAATCACTCAGACACATGTGAGAACACTTGCTTCATGCTGACAAACATCAATGCAAGCACAACCCGCTGGAGAATAAAGCTCTGCTCCCTGACAGATGCACTCCTGTTTCTCCGAGTTGGCTTTGGTCCTCCTTTTCCTCATCCCTTTGCTCAGCAGTCAGACCGTGCAACACACCTGCAGTGCTTCACATGTGAGGATTAAAACTGAGACCGAAGGAGCAGGTCACCGGCTCCATAACAGAGCACTGCAGATACAAGAGAGACAACAGCCCCACAGGGACTGGGGTGAGTCACTGATTTATCCAAATTCTTCCCTTGATACCCGGGTGAGCAGAAAGGAAGGGAGGAGGTAAGAAATTGCTGCAGTGTAAGTGTCTGTTTCCTGCCAACACCCAGGTCAGGTAATTGCTTACGTCCATGCCCAGCGTTTGCCAAACTGGTTTGCCCTGAGCTGCCCTACAAATCCGTTCAGCGCTCCTAATGGAAATGCAAATCTGCCTTCACGTGTCACTCATCTGTATCACCACACTTCAGAAACTTCAGGTTTTGTTTTCAGCTGCCCACAACAGGCAGCTTTTGGGTTTAACTGTGGGTTACTCAAGAGATTAGCCTCGTGGAGAACTGGTCTCTCCTCTGCCAGTCTCTGAACCCTAAAGGTGACCAAAACCACTTAACCAATGTTATATCAGGATTGAGACTGAATCGTCCCTGGACGAGTTTAAAAGTCATGTAGATCTGGAGCTTAGGAACATAGTTGAGCAGTAGGATTGGGACATTAACGGTTGGACTTTATGATCTGGAAGGTCCTTCCCAATCTAGAAGATTCTATAGTTCAGATATGTGCCTGGAAATACGTCCCAGTTCCAGAATAGGGGGGTTACTATAGTTACTTTAAGATAAGTGAGGGCATTACATGGCTTTTAGGAAAGCAAAGAAAAAACCAGTGGTGTGGGACTCTATCCCAAGGTCTGAATTCGTTGTCAGTTTGTGGGTGATTGGTTTTGCTGCACTAGGGACTTTTCTTTCAGGAGTTTGAGAATCAATTTTCCGTAACAGTGTGATATCTCTCAAAGATCTAGGAAGGACTGTGCCAGGTTCCTTGGAAATATTAATAGCTATGGGTTTTATTAGCATAGAAGAGTGATAAGGAGGAGGCAGGTGGCAGTCATTGGACAAACAACCTTCCTAATGTGGAAAATACAAAGCAATTTAAAAGATGCTGGCTGCAGCAAGATTTTTCCAAGTGCTGCTGACTAGCTAGAAGATAATTCAGACTCAGCTGGCTGAAGCTGCAATTGATTTCTGCAAGACAATGAAAGGGAAATAAGGCAAGGCAGTATTTTTTATTGTTTGTTGGTTGGTTGTTTTTTTTAAACCAGGAGCACCAAGGTTAAATCCACCAAGAGTGGTCTCCAGAGTGGAGAAACTGCCTGGAAATTGTCTACCTGCTGCAGGACTAAGAACCTCTGGAAATGAAGTCAGGGCACCCACTCCAATCCTTGCTGCCTGGTTTCTGCTTGTGTGTGGGCCCGCAAGGACAAAGCCAACAGAACTTCAGTCTTTGGGTACCTGTCTGTGTTTTCACATCCTAATTTTCTACATGTAAAGGTGCCAGATCGGGACGTTGGTGTCACCAGTGTTGGTGTCACATGGCACACCTTCCGTCTGTGCGTACTTTGCCTATCTTTGCCTATTGTTTTTCTTTGCATAGCTGAGTGTTCACCTTGTATTTTCTTTCTTTTTTAAGACACTGCATGTCCATTCAGAAATTTCCCTCCATCCCCTTACACAACCTGGACAGTACTCATACTCGAGTCTAGAAGTCTTCTAAAACTTTGGGATTCATTACAGAACTTAAATACCTGGTTTGTGAAGGTTACTGAATTTCTGCTCAAAAGTAGAGCTGAGTAAAGACAAGTTTTATCTCACAGAGTATTTAGGTGTTTCAAAATCTGCTTTTTCTCCAGTTTCCAACAGTCCTCCAGTATTTTCAAAGTATCTACAAACTGGAAGGGAATAACTTACACAGAGGTGGACAAGAAGCCCAGGAGAGGCTTGTTAAAAGATTAGTTTATGAAGAGCGCAAACTGCAACATGGAGAAGAGTCTAACGAAAGGACAGAACACTCTCCTGGATGGAGCCAGGCTCTTCTCAGTGTCATCTAGTGATAGGACGAGGGGTAATGGGTGTAAGCTAGAACACAGAAGGTTCCACATCAACCTGAGAAGGAACTTCTTCCCAGTGAGGGTGATGGAGCACTGGAACAGGCTGCCCAGGGGAGTTGTGGAGTCTCCTTCACTGGAGACATTTAAGACCCACCTGGATGTGTTCCTGTGTGACTTGGTCTAGGTGATCCTGCTGTGGGATTGGACTAGATGACCTTTCGAGGTCCCTTCTAATCCCTAATGATTCTGTTATTCTGTAATACTTCCTTGTGACTTAGCCAAAACCAGGCTGGATTTTGATGTTCATCTAGCTCAAACGAAGCATATCTAAACCATTTGTTCTGCTACCCATGGTTCATTTACTAATACAATTTTATATAATCCTGCCAGCTTTAAATTATATCCAGGTACTTACAAAATGCCTTTCAAAGCATCTTAGCTCTTGATGTATGATGACCATTCCTTGGCAGCTGCATTGAGCCATGTCAGCATACACCAAAGCCCTGCAGAACTGTTGAGCCACCACCACTGTTGAACTCTGCCAATTAAAGGTCTGTCCCTCCTAAATTTTCCCCTGTTGCAGAAATTCAAATTGAAGCACATTTTATTTGACATCATCGCAGGCATTTCTGAGCCAAATGTGAGTTTCCTGGACATGCAAAAGCACAGGATCTTTAGCAGAACATTCCATTTGAAATTAGAGCTGATCAAATGTGACGTGATGGGAACGAGTTTTATGTATTTATTGTTTTCTCCTTCTGCTCTGTGTACCCCGTGCATGCCCTTCGCTTTCATGGCAGGTCTTAATAAAGATGTCCACTGCTTTTGTAAGTAGCACAACAGCCTCCAAAGGCTTGCAGGCATGACTTGGACAAGCGTGCCCAAGGATCACACTTGGCAATTATTCTGAGCTGGATTTCAGCCTTGCTGAAATGAGGACAGACTAATTAGACTTGGACTCTTCAGCTGAAAAGGAGACACAGCTGAGAGGGGAGATAATAGAAGTTTATGATGATAACTGAAGTAAACAGGGAACAGTTACTCAATCTTCCATCCACTATAAGGTTCAGAAGGCACCCCAATTAACAGGGGGCGCGTTTAAAACGAAGAGAAAGAAATACCTTTTCTCATAACATCTAATTAAACGGTGAACTAACTGCTCGTGCAGTCACAGAGGCCAAAAGTACAAATAAATTAAAAAAGGCATAAGGCAAATTCATACAACCATGAGTGTCCACCAGTGGTGAGGGAACATGACTGTCTGGATGTGACCTTTGGCTCAGGCAGTCCCTAGAAAAGTCAGCTCCTGGGAGGGCACTTCTTTGCGTTTGTCCGTGCCCTGCATGTTGTGCTCTTTCAAAGGGACATGTTGCTAGAGGCAGGGTGGACCTTTGGGCTCACCCAACGTGGCTGGTGTTTTCTATTCTAATTATGGTCTTCACTGTGCTGTTGTAGGATGATTTCAGAGGTTGGTTATCAAGAGCAACACACTAATAGAATCATAGAATCATTAAGGTTGGAAGACAGGACAAGGGGTAACGGACGTAAGCTTGAACACAGGAAGTTTCACCTCAATATAAGGAAAGACTTCTTTACAGTAAGGGTTATTAAGTATTGGAACAGGTTCCCCAGGGAGGTTATGGAGTAGAGTCCACTTCTCTGGAGATGTTTAAGACCCATGCTGATATGTTCTTGTGTAGCTGATTTGGGCAGTTATGCTTTCAGTAAATTGTACCCGGCTTAAGCAGAAGGGTTGGGTCTGATGGCCTTTGAAGGCCACTTCCAACCCTAATTCACTGTGTAAACTGTGTAAGAGACCGCCAAGATCATCAGGTTCAACTGCCAGTAGAAATGCTCTGAGAGATTCCAAGGTCCTTGAGATACTGAGAAGCAACCAGATGTGTCCATCATGCCCCCAGCAGTGCAGCTAGTCTGAGCCCAATTCCAGGGTGCCAAATTCCAGCCCCACCCGGCCCTGAGTCCTGGCATACTCCTGCACAGCAAAGTCTCTGCTCTAGGACATGCATTCAAGCATCAAACACAACAGGAGCGTCACCACAACAGCATTTTCCTGCCACAGACAGGATGGGGTCGGTGGCTCAGCCAGTGCAGCAGAGTAACGAAGAAAACCACATCTGCACTTGGCTTCCTCAAGGTGCTTGTGAAAAGACTGCAGAGGCAAACTAGAAGACTGATCTCTCAGTGGAGAGCAGTTCCACCACTGGGTACACTGGAAAAGGCAGACACACCCCAACACACACACGGGCCTCGCACTCAGCACACGTAATGCGTCTCCTTGCTTCTCACCCACGGGGACAAAGCGGGGACCATGTAACCACTGCTACAGATTCGCACCTTCTGCTACCTGTGACCTTTCCCCCCAGCAAGAAGTGTGCTCACAGGGCACAGCCCTTCCTGCAGTACAAAGAAAGTTGTGAGAGGACCAAGAAGATGATCTCATCTTAAAATAAAATCTGTTTCTTCAGAGGAATTAAAGAATCTCTCTAGACAAAGCAGAACCCATTTTGGATATAAGACTTTAAGAAAAACAAAGTTCTTCTAAGCCATGGAAATCACCAAGGAGCTGAAATGCACAGACTCCAAATATGGGACACATCACCTCACCAAAGGGATGGGAAGGGTCCTTTTGGGAGCTTACAGATCAGAGAGGGGAGAGAGAGAGACCAAGTCAACATCAGAGTCACTATCTTCCCTCCTGGATGAGGTTTGCCATGAAGGAAAAACACCAGCAGGAAAAGGTGAGGCAATCATGTGGCTGTTTGCTATCATGGTTCTTTCAAAAATGATTTCAGATTGTAATTTGCCTGGAATTGTCTCCTGAGCAGACCCTTGGTTTCCTGTTGCTGTTCCAGGCTGAATGAAAGACACAGTTGCTGCTGGTGAAACAAGCTTCCTCTGCTGTCAGCGCGCCAGCTCGTGTTCTGTGCCAGCAGCAGCAGGGAAGGCAAACGGTCCTTCTGGGGAAATATGAATTTCCAGGCACCCCAGCTGTTCGGAGCCCAGCATTGTAACGGCAGGCTGAAAGCAAGAAGGGCAAGAAAGGAAAGAATCCTGTCTGCAGCACCTACACAACCAAAACAAAGTTCAAGAGGGATGTGGAGCTGCTGGAGGTGGTTCAGTGTAGGGCAACGAGGATGATGAAGGAAGTGGAGCACCTCCCTTATGAGGAGAGGCTGAGGGAGCTGGGTCTCACATCAGGGATTGGAAGTGACCTTGAAAGATCATCTAGTCCAGTCCCCCTGCCACAGCAGGATCACCTAGACCAAGTCACACAGGAACACATCCAGGCGGGTCTTGAACATCTCCAGTGAAGGAGACTCCACAACCCCCCTGGGCAGCCTGTTCCAGCGCTCCATCACCCTCATTGGGAAGAAGTTCCTTCTCATATTTATGTGGAACCTCCTGTGTTCCAGCTTACAACCCAGTGCCCCTCATCCTAGCAGTAGATGACATGGAGAAGAGCGTGGCTCCATCCTCCTGACACCCACCCTTCACATTTATGAACATTCATGAGGTCACCCCTCAGTCTCCTCTTCCCCAAGCTAAAGAGACCCAGGTCTCTTGCTGCCCAGCAGCTTTCCAGACACTCTCTCCCAAGCCTATAACGTTGCACTGGGTTGTTGTGTCCCAAGTAAAAACACTTAGATTTTAATTTTTAGCTAAACAGACGGGTCCTGTAGGGAAGCACCTGAGAGGCAAATGCATATTTTTTCCCTTTAACTTATTCCCCTGTAGAAGGCAGTAACTTCCCAGTGAAGAGAAGTTGCCTGTAGCTGGGAAGCAGAGAGAAAACACCAGCTTAAAGCACAGCAGTGGCTGCTGGAGGGCCAGGCACCAGTGCCCAGAGGTGGCTGTCTGTGTCTGCACCTGAGCAACTCTGCTAGTGACAGAGATAACTCATCAGGGTGGTTTTCTTCTGCTGAAAAAGATGCTCTTTCCCTTTCGTTATGTCTTGTTAAGACACCGTTTCATTTTGTCAAGGAGCATGAGAAAACTGTCTTGGAGCCTACAGCATCAAGTGAGGGAGGAAAAATGCCCCTGGCCACGAAGCCCTAATTAAGACTCTACGCTGCTATAGGAATAGAGAGCCATGTTTTGATCTTAATGGTGTTAGTGCAAAAGGCTTTGTGCTGGTGATTTTTGAGGCTTCCTGGCTGCCCCTTGCTGAGCAGAACTGCAGAGAGCTGGGACCGGTATCGATCACGCAGCAGTACTCGCGTTGTCTGCTAGCCTGCCAGGCAGGAGTTGTTTTCCAGCCCATGCACCGTGTACAAAGTGCTTCTGGTTTCCTTGAAAGCACTTCATCAGTAAAGCCTTATTTCATAACAAAGTCAGCTACATGATAAGAAAAATCAGGTGTCCTTTGGCAGCAGCCAAGGAGAGGCTGAGTCCTGTCTGGCTGTGGGGCTGACCCAGCAGTGAGGTCTGTGAAAGGTGGGAAGTCTCTACCTCCACAGCTACAGAAAGGTCAGGGGAGCTGCCATATGAGGAAAGGCTGCGAGAAGTGTGTTTGCTCAGCCTGGAGAAGAGAAGGCTTAGGGCAGACACCTTATCACCACGGATCAGTATTACAATGAATCACATGGAAAAGACTATAAAACAAGGGGTCATGGGTGCAAGTTACTCCTGGGGAGATTCTGACTGGATGAAAGAGGAAAATGCTTCACAATGAGAACAATCAGACACTGGAATAATCCACCCAGGGAAGTGGTGGATTCGCCAACACTCTACACTTAAGATTCGGCCGACAGGGTGCTAGGCTGCCTTGTCCAGACCATGCTTTGGCTGAGAAAGGTTGGACCAGATGATCCTAGAGTTCCCTTCCAACCTGGTCTCCTTGAACCAGTTTAGCAGTTACCTCAACACATTTTTCTTGACCCCCCCATTCAACAAGGCAAATGCAGGGTTCATTAGGATTTCCTACAAAAGTCCTTCCAAAAGCATGATGTTGTGATGTTAATGGATTGCTGCTCTTACAACACAGCACTGACACACTGCATTACGGAGAGAAAAGTCATCACAAGCGTGGGAAGTTGTGTTCTTGTCCAGGAAACCATTCAGACTGGGGAACTCTGTCAGATGTTTTCTGCACATGGTAAAAGGATAAAACCCAATGTCACGCGCCACTCGGCATCTTCAGAAACACTTTGATCTAAGTCAGACGGCAGTGGCACAAACCAGTAGTCCCAGTTCATTGTGGCTGATACACTTCAAAGGCTTTTCTAATAGCAAAGTCCATCTGAACTTTACTTAGCCAGCAACAGTAGGTGAGAACTGGCCGCAGGTTTTCAGTCTGCAAACTCATATCCTGGTCTGTCAACATGTCTGACCCACCTGAACGTGAGGTCTTCGGTCAGGGAGAGATGTTGAGAATAAACAGGAGAGTTGAGATAAATAAACAGCAAGAATAAATGGTCTCATAAAACAGCAGAGACTTGATGGCCCAGATTCAGACTGCCATGTGTTTTTAGGGACTGTCAGAGGAAAACAGGGATATGAAGTTTATTCTGCAAGCTAACAGCAGCTAATACTGCCAAGGCAATGCCACTCCCAGAAGTGGCTGTTTGCTGCTGCTCCAAGCTGCGTGCAGGGTGTAGAGCTGTTTGCACTGAAGATTTACAAGCAGAACCCATGGCTGTCGTCTGCATGGAGAGGGGTCAGCTAGGAGTGGAAGAAATAAGGAGAGTCTGGCTGAGAGGACAAGAGAGACACATAAAGAGGGGTGAACTAAGTGAGTTTCTGAGCTAAGCTTGTGACACTTCAGTGAGAATAATCCTTTCTTAGACCACAAAAACATTTAGAGAGGAAATGTTTCCATAAACCCCAGAGAGACACAGACAAGAGACTGTAAATTCACTTCTGAACGTTGGAAAGGTTGTTAAGTGGACTAATATTAAGTGGGATTATAAATGTAATGGTGTGTAGCTCTCCAGTTACTAGGGAAACATTACATGAACTGACAGTGGTGATCTGTGGCTGTGGGACCTTAATAAATTTATGAGTTTATTACTGAGTTTCATTTAATGCCATCACAGGGAATGCTTACGCATGAGAACTTTGCATGAATTGAGATAACTGATCATCGAGGGAAATGTCTAAATGCATTTAAAGGAACCTTTCAAATACCAACTGTAAATGAAGAAGGAAAAAAATATGTTAAAATCTATTCAGGGAATATTGTTATTAGCAGGACACAGGCAAGACCCTCAGGCAAGAAATGTTCCCTGTTACAAGATGTTTGATCTTGACTGCAGGGGAAGAAAAGCTTTAACTCAACCCTCCTGGGACTGATCCTCTCCCCAGAGACAGAAGAGCACCTGTGAGCAGATGTAACACCCCACAGCACCCCTGAGCTCTCAGATCAGTTCACTGGAGGTCTAAGTATTGCCAGGAGCTCTGGTTGCCCACGTGCCCTAGCTGAAGCTTCACAATACAAAGATGCTGCTGGGCCCTACATCAAAGGACAAAGCCATGAGTGTTTCTTCAGCATGGGTGTTGCTCAGGCTGAAAGGTGGCCTGAGGCTCTGCTCAGCTTTCCCCATGGAGAAGTGATGAGGAAAGATGGGAACATGAGTGTTTTCTGCTCTCAAGCTGGCCTGGGAAGACCCTGGGGACAGGCCTGCTGCCTGCAAGGCTCTAAGTCACCTGGAGACCTGGTGCAGAGTCACTGATGGCTACAGCTGAGCCCCAGGAGAGAAGGAAGCAGGGAGGGGAGGAAAGAAAAAGATGCCAGCAAAAGTGATAAAAAGTACAGAAGAGGAAGACTGGGTAAAACATAAGTGAAACAGCTAAAGGAAGAGTTCTTACATGTGGAACAGGGAGGCACAGGATGAGAAATCAATCGAAGAGAAAATATACTTGAGGTAGGGGTGAAGGATGGTAAAAACCAAGGAACAGAAAGAGGAAACAGAGGTTGGAAGTTGGGGGTCACAGTCTGAGTTACAGTATTATTGAAGTCTGGAGTCAGATCTCACTGATCAGAAATTAGTTCTTTTTTGTGTTTGAATAAGATTTTTGATGGATTTTGTGGATTTCCACTGCAGCCCAAAGAGCTGCTGCTGCAGTGCAGTTGCCATTGTACCAGAGTAGCCAATGTCAAACTGGATATGAAAAACAAAAGGAGATGAGATTAAAGGGCTGCAGGGTATCCTGGCAACACTATGAATTACATTTTGGTCAAAATAGCCCTTGGCTAGGGCCCTGAGCGAGTCAGACAGAAATTCTGTGGTCAGGAGCTACATAGCTGAGACCTAAGGGACACCAGTCCAGGAGCTTCATCTTCCCAGTAGAACCTGCTTCTCTCTCTTTCCCTCACCCTCCTTTCCTCCTCTACTAAGATTTCACCTCACTTTGCATCTTCCAAGCCTGAAATATTGCCCTTATCACTTATTCACTCCTAGGTCTAAGAGCCTTAATTTGTCCAGCCTTTCACTCAGGCGTTTTTACTTGAAAGCTTTTTAATACATAAATAATCAGTGCCAGTGAGTGCCTGTTAAATTGCTTTGTTTGAAAGTTTTCAGCAGATTAAACTGCTAAATGATGTGCTCCTCTTCCACAGGACAGTGCTGAAACAGGTAGTCACATCCGGGAGCAGGGATGACTGCAGCAGAAGCACAGGCACAGCTCTGAGGAAAGCATCTGGCAGATCAGCAGACTATTAAATACAAGCAAATCATGCAAAGTCCAGAGGCATCTCCCATGTCCCTTTGGTAAGGATTTACTGAACTAGTGTGTCCATTTACTGAAGGCAGCTGGTGACCTTTGGAGCTTCCGAGCCACACGAGCCACCACGTGCCCTGGCTGGGAACCAGCTGCGAGCCCAAATCAAAGGCATTTTCCTGCATGAGGGCATCAGCAAAGAGCGAGCAGGGAGACATCAGTCTGTTCAAACCTCAGAAGCAGGCATGGACCTATGTTCATGCTTGGCCAGACATTTCCAGCTGTGGAAGTGTGTGTCTAACACCGGCCCCACGTCATCACGATACATCTCCACCGGTCATCTCCACTGAGCCACAGGTGGTGAGAAAGCAAATGAGGGGAAGTTAAAAATAGAGTTTGTCTTTCCCTTGTCTATTCATCTCC
Organism: Rhinopomastus cyanomelas; assembly: GCA_013400115.1. Taxonomy (NCBI): domain Eukaryota; kingdom Metazoa; phylum Chordata; class Aves; order Bucerotiformes; family Rhinopomastidae; genus Rhinopomastus; species Rhinopomastus cyanomelas. The sequence goes on along the minus strand of VXBP01007098.1, from coordinate 2,460,573 downwards.
GTGCCTTCTCCTGCCTCTTCCTAGCCATTAGTCCACAAATATCTTAACTGCCTGGCAATGGCCAGCTCGTGGTGTTGGGTTGATGGCTGGACATGATGATCTTTGAGGTCTCTTCCAAACCTCAACAATTCTATGGCTCTGTGATTCTATGACTCATACTTGTGAAGAGCTGCAAGTCAGCAAAGTGATGTCCTAGTGCCGCGGCGTGGGTGGAGGTTGCTCTGTGCACTGGATCTGTTTCCCTAACGCTCCTTTAAAGTGCAAATGTTACCATCCCTGTTCCTGAGTCACCCTGAGCCTCTTTTGAACAAAGGCTGGCAGCTCAATGAACCCGTGAGTCTCTAATGAAACTGTTTTAACAGAAAACACTCCATGGGCACGTTGATGGGATTTCCCCCCTTATTTCCATGAACGTGTTGGGGAAGGGAGGTCTAGGGCAAATAAAGGCAGAAGAATAAACTCTGCTTGGAGAAATACCAACTTCAGCTCTACAGGTGGAATGAACTTCTTGTTTTCTTGTTCCAAAATGGAAAAGCAGGCAAGCTGTGTCTTGTGTCCCATCCCTCTGATGGGGTTTCTTAGCACAGAAGAAGTTGAGCGGTGGCTGTGGGAGTCTGGATGATAGGGATGTTCCTAAGGTGGCACCCAGGAGGCTCAAAGGACAGAACTAATGCTACAGTTCTTGGTACCTGTTTGTCTCCCCAGTCCTGTGGCATCCCACAGTGGCATCCCTACTGCTCTCTCCTGTCTGGATGCAGGTGTGGACCAGTGACGTTGTGAAGAAGAAAGCAGAGAGCGTCCATCCCATTCCCAGCTGGATCCAGTTCTACATGTCCAACTCCCACCAGAAAAACCAGTATCTATTGTTTGTATTCCTTTTGAATGAAAACATTTCTAACCTTTACCCCTGTGCCCTCTTCCTCACGTCTTGAAGCTGTAATAATCCCTCCTTGCCTCTGAAAATTTCACATCTGCTAGTTTGAAACCTTGTTTTTAGAACACACACATGGGAACTTAAGCCCTTTAGACATCATAAATCAGCTTCTGATGAACTGAGAGCTTGTGGGACTACGCAGTAGTGACCTCTTTCTGTATTTCAGCATCAAAGGAAGGATTTGCCTTGAGATCTCATTTGGAGATCTATAAATACTTCGTATTTTCATTTTAAAATGCAAATTCTTGTGTGTTTTCTATTTGAAAGGCAGCTGCTGAAGACAAGTCCTCCCTCCTCAAAGGGGCTCCAAGGGCCATGGTCTGTTACATAGGTTGCAAAAAAAGTCACAAGTAATGCAAAGAACTGAATGTAGGAGGAAGCTTGTTCTTCTCCTACAGGTCAGGCTGCAAGGTCACAATCAGCAGATCCTTTTCCAGAAAACATCTTGCATGGAAAAAGTTTATTGCACCAAAGAGAATCCCTGGACTACTGTAGGTGATTCCTGCTTCCCAACCAGTTTCTGTCTTTATTCCAACATAAATGAATCTGAAGAGATGAACAGAAAAACAAATTCTGAGGCAGCCCCAGGATTAAAATGATTGATGCACCTTGCAGTGAAGGACATTTGAGAGTGAAGGCTGAATGAGCTCTGGATGTAGCCGTAAGTCCTGTAATGAGTCACCCAATATTAAATCTTTTGTTTGTAGTTAAATAAATCAAATAGGAAAGAAGATATTAGTTCAGTGCTTTCAACACGGGTTAGATCTGAAACAAAGGAAAAGGGTTTTGCTCATAAAAAGGCATTTCCTTATACAGCTCTGAGTATCAGTCTGAACTCCAGAGGAACAGCACTGAAGAGACACTTCAAAACAAGCTCAGCAGGAACCAGGGGAGCTACTGTGTCACCCACGAAAAAGTCCCTTTTGGTTTTTTGGAAAGGTGAAGGGGTCCCTGTTGAGGGGAATGTGGTAGAAACTGACTTTCCTATCAAATGTTTTCCTAGTTGATGCTGAAATCAGGTGGGATGGATGACCCCACCATAACTGAACCCTCGTGAGAAGCTGCTGGAGGAGCTCAGGGTAGTACCTAAACCACTATCTCCCACTGAACAGCCTGCCAGAGGGAAAGCCCAGGGTAAAGACATAGCAGCCATCATGGACTGATCTGTTCCTCCAAAAAGAGGATTAAGTATTGTCAGTCCTCTCTGTGGAGTCTGGTGCTAACAGGGAAATCTCACCTGAAGGCTCCCACAGCTCCTCCACAAATGGGATGTTTAGAGTCTGTGGAAGAAATTCGACTTGTTTGACTCTAGGGGAAGGTCTGAAATTCCTTTCCATGGGAAAACCTGGAACAGAAAGGGCCAGCTTGAGGCAAGCCAGTGTTGCCTCAGAGCAGTGTTACGCAGGCAGATGTTGCACAGACTGTTTCTCCCAACATCTACAAGAGGAAACGGTGCCATTTCATCCAGTGCCTTTAGGATCAAACCTGGGAAGCACTCTGCTTTCATTGAACAGTTCCCTGCACAGTGAAGAAAAGCCAATCTGCTGACACGTGCTTGGTGGATTCATCCCCTTAAAGAACCTGCCCCTTGAGAAGAGTAGGTGACACAGGAGGGAACATTTGTTCTGGCACTGCCTTCTGAAAGCCCAACTGAAAGGTCTGAAATTGTCACTTCACCTCTTCCCAGCCCTGAAAAAACATAGGCACTCATGGATGCTGATGACAGAAGACAGCCTCTCACAGCCACACATGCTGGCACAGCCTGGCTGTCTCAGGGTCATTTGGAAAGTCGCAGCAGCATGAGTGCAGTCCAGACAGCCAACTGCATCCTGGGCTACATGAGAAGCATCATCAGCAGGCCAAGGGAGGGAATTCTCCACCTCTGCTCTTCTGAGCCTGAATCCAGTTCTGGAGTCCTCAATATAAGAAGGACGTGGAACTGTTGGAGCAAGTCCAGAGGAGGCTGTGAGGACCGTTAGAGGGCTGAAGAACCTCTGCTATGGGGACAGGCTAAGGGAATTGGGGATGTTCAGCCTGGAGAAGAGAAGGCTCCAGGGAAATCTTATAGCAGCCTTCCAGTACCTGAAGGAGCTACAGAAAAGCTGGAGAGGGGTTTTTTATTAGAGATTCTAGTGATCGGACAAGGAGGATGGTCTCAAGCTAAAAGAGGGCAGATTTAGATGAGATCTTAGGAAGAAATTCCTCTCCTGTGAGGGTGGCGAGGCACTGGAAGAGGTTGCCCAGGGAGGTTGTGGCTGCTCCCTCCCTGGAAGTGTTCAAGACCAGGCTGGATGGGTCTCTGGGCAACCTGATTTGGTGAGAAGTGCCCCTGCCCATGGCAGGGGTGTTGGAGCTGGACGATCTCCATGGTCCCTTCTAACCTACACCATTCCATGATTCTATGAAAGCTTCTCACCTTGCATTTTCAGTCAGGACCGTAGCACATTTGGGCAGTGCCATGATGGTACAGGTACAAGAGACAAACTATGATTATGTCTGCAGTAATGGGCTCCTCTCAGTGTTCATCTCAGACATTGAAAACTCAAATTGTGTCCTAATTCAGCCCTGGCAGCAGCTGACTACTCTTGGTGCAGGTCAGGGCACCAAAATTCCACAGGCAGGACAGTTTTTATTACTATCCCATAAACATATCAAGATCTTGAAAAGCAAAGGGAAAGGAGGAGAAAGGAAAGCAACTAACTTCTAGTACTTGTGTTTTGGAATAGCCCTTACGTGAGTCATTTCTCCAAGACCTCGACACCTTTAGATACACAGAAACCTTTGGCACTCATCGACAAGGCATGAAGCCCAGAGGTACCTACACAGTCTAAAATAGCAGACGATTTGCTGGCATAGCAACACCACATTTACATTCATGAGCTATCTGCCACACGTTAAAGTGCACTTGAAGCAGTCTGTGACTGTGACTTCTTCGTTCTTTGAAAGCTATTGCTGAAAAGCTGGTAGGGCTGAAAGGCTGAAATGAGTGCTAATGCCTGGTTGTTGGGTAAATGATTAACATGCACAAGTGTGGAGGAAGAAATAACAGAAGATGTTATTCATGTGCACTCGAGTTGGAAGAAATACCTCAGAAAATGCACCATATGGTTTGAGAAATGGCATTTAATGGAGGATGATTACCAGTGATATTCAAAGACATCTTCTCAGGTAGTGCCATGCATTATCAGCTAATGTTTTCTACCTTTTTTAGCATTTTATTGTATTTTCCCCATTTTTTCCCTGGGATTAAACCTTGACATGTTCTGTGCTGTAGATTTTACAGCAACTAAGACCTCAAGAAGTACTTTGGCTTCTATTTTTGATAGACAAACAATGAAGTCCACTCAAAGATAAAAGCAAGGGTTTCACACAGCTAAAGAAAATGTGCTGCTCGTGACCCTTCTTGTTTCAAAGAACATCAGGCAGATTTTAGAATAATCACCAGTCCATGTAAAATAGTGTCTAATCCCACACCCAACATTGTTATGAACTGTGGGCTTGGAAAGCTATGAAATTGCTGCAGTTACCATGTCCCACAGGGGACTCATTCCAACAGATTACAGTAGATAAGCTGAACAATATGGGGGACAAATTCACAGCAAACAGCTGGCAGGTTCACAGGACTGAAATGTTGCATCTAATACAACAAACAGGTGGGGAGACGTGCTGAGCTTCCAAAATGGAGCATTTGAGATGCAGACAGTGCCAGAGACAACACAAAGGAAGCATGTGATGCATAAAAGTTAGTCTTTTTTCATCTGTTTCAGCTTTGCATGATCAGTGGCTAAAACATTTATCCGCAGTGATGGCCGGCGCTTGTGCTATTCAAGGCTTAGGTGTGTTGGATCTCAAGGAACAAATCAGCGCAGAAGGTACTTATCACCCTTTCTCCTCCCATCAGACTCTTGGCGTAGGGTTGAATTACAATGACCATACTTGAAACATTAAGGAAGAAGGAAAGGAAGGACACATAGAATCATAGAATCATTAGGGACTGGAAGGGACCTCAAAAGATCATCTAGTCCAATCCCCCTGCCACAGCAGGATCACCTAGACCAAGTCACACAGGAACACATCCAGGTGGGTTTTAAACCTCTCCAGTGAGGGAGACTCCACAACCCTCATGGGCAGCCTGTTCCAGTGCTCCATCACCCTCACTGTGAAGAAGTTCCTTCTCAGGTTGATGTGGAACCTTCTATATTCCAGCTTACAACCATTGCCCCTCGTCCTATCACTAGATGACATTGAGAAGAGCCTGGCTCCATCCTCCTGACACCCACCTTTCAAATATTTATAGACATAACATAGTTGTGCTGCACTGAACCTCAGGCACTCCTGTGTGGTACCATCAGCTCGAAAGAGCTCATCACTCTGAAGGGGAAAGATAGTTCAAAACCAGATAGTTCAAAATCATGCTGAAAGGGAGATTCCCACAATCTAAAAGAGTAGAATAAAAAAGCCAGATGATGACAGCACCAGAAATAATATCTAAAGGGTCAAAAGAAGAGCTACTTGATTTTTAAATGCAATCAGACAACTTGAGTCTCAAGATAATAATAGAAATAAAGAGACTGATCCCTGTTCTATAGAGGAAAACTACAAGCATGACTAAGGTAAACTAGAAATAGGGTAAAGAATGTTATTAAATAAACAAGACAGGAACCAAGGAGATCTCCAAATGAATGACAGCAAGGAAATGCTTTATCCAGAAATCCTTCAAGAAATCAGAGAAGGTGTAACACAAGCTAAGGGGAACAATTTCTCCACAGTCTGCCTTGAAGAATGGCTGCAAAGATGAATGAAAACATTTCCAGAAGCACAACTGACACGACACATAGCAAAGCAGTGGGACACTTCCAAGGAGAAGATTTATGATGGTATGAAAAGAACAGAAGGGGAAAAGCTGTGAGGACTAGTGGCAGGGGGACTGGAATAGATGAGGTCTCTTTTGAGGTCTCTTCCAATTCCTAATGTTCTGTGATACTGTGACTATCAAAAAGTAGTCCCTTTCACTTGCAAAACCAGGGAACATTTATTGAGTCATCTGAACTGCAGAGTTTGGTAATAATGCTGACCAGGGAATTTTACCCCTGACTTTACAGTGAGATTAAATCATTGTAAAGAACACACTTCTAAAATACAACCGAGTTAGTTATTCAAGTGTTGGTCACCAGCAGTGAGAACCTATCTGGAGAGAACATAGAATCATTAGGGATTGGAAGGGACCTCAAAAGATCATCTAGTCCAATCCCCCTGCCACAGCAGGACCACCTAGACCAAGTCACATAAGGTCCTCTAGCAAGTTGTCTGGATGAAAAATATTGCCAGGCTCAATAACCTTTCTGCTTTGTGTAGGATAATAAATCTTAACCACATGGCAATCCAGATTTGAAGGGCAAAATGGACATCAGGAAGGATTGCCCTGTTGCTGCCACCCAGCTCTCTGTTGGTGTTTTCCTTGCCAGCTATCTGGTTCAGCCTGAGTTATTTGTACCTGGCAGAAATTGCAGTTTCCTTAAACTGCCAATAGCTGCCCCATGCTCTGAATGATTTGTAGTTTGAGGGTGAGGTCTCAAACTCTCTGTCTAGAGGTGAAAGACTTGCAGAACTCAGTATCAAAAATTACTAAGGTTTGGATGTGGAGGTGGATGCCCTTTTGACTTGCCATCACTGACTGAAGTGGAGGATTTCATGCACCCATAAGCTTTAGAATGGTCAGACTGGTACCTCTCATCAGCACAATGTATATTTTCAGGAAAAAAACTGTTCTGCAGCAACTCATAATAGCTCTAGACCAGAAATCAAGCCCCCTGGAACTGGTCTTGATACCTCCAGCTAAGTCAGTTTCACTTTCACCATCTCTTTCCTGGTGATGGTGGACTCTTCGCTTCACAAGCTTGAAATCAAATTAGGAAAAAGGTGAGACTTTTGTACACCTGAACATGGACAGAAACTAGAAGTGACCCTTGGCAGGGAGAAACAAGAGTAAATTAAGAGAACAATGAGAAAAGTAACAGAAGTCTCTGCCAGCAACGTAGATTTGTCAGCTTGTCTGCTCTGGGATGAAATAGGACAGAACAAGTTGCTTGAAGAACTCCTCAGTTTAACAATGTTTATTTGATGGCAACTGGGGGAAAGAATGTGCCTCAGTCACTCCTGAAGTCATTAACAGATTCCCGGTGGGCAATAGGATTAAGAGACTTTTCAAATGTAAAGCCAGTGCCACAGAGCTGAGGAAATAAAGTGCTGGAGGAAAAAGTGCCTACACTGTACTTTAACAAGTTATCTTAGCTACTACAAGCGTCCTGAGCCAGTGTGAGTCTGTGTTTGCTTCCAGGTTCACCCAAGTTGACTGTGGCCTTTAGAAAAATCACACTAGCAAGGCAAAAATGAAACCTTCCATTGTTCACACCTTGATTTATGCAACTTTCTTATAGATGAAATAATATGAAATTATTAAAGTGCCCTGAAGCACTCGGAGCATTTCATGTCACGGAGATTTGGGAGCACCAGTGCAACCATGAACGTGAAGTTACTCGCAAGCCAGTGAAGGGAGCGTGCCGGAGACCAAAAGATAACCAGGAAGGTGCTGGGCTGGAACAAGCATCATCAAAGTCTTAATGAGACCATGAAATGGGAAAAGAAGGTTAAGTTAGGTGTGTTAATGAAGAGAAATAGGCTCATTTCTCCCCAACCTTTTATGAAGCCATTTTCATTAGATTAGTAAGATTCTGCTTGGTACCAAGTTTATCTTTTATTGAAAATCTGTCTCTTCTGTTTTGTAAACTGCACTGTCCTCACTGAGTCAGGGAGAAGGCAGTGTGCTTTCTTCTGCTTAGAAGGTCCTCTATAGAGGTAAAAGATGTCTGCAGGTCTGCAGACAGAGATCAATGTTCTGTAAGAGAGGACAGAGATCTGGTTTCATTTCTCTCTTAGGAAACAGAATCCCTGTGTCTAAATTTCCAAACACTTAATTGGTTAGGACAAATCCTTCTCTTTGGGCATCAGAGAGCTTTGAGAAAGTAATATCTCTGGGCTGAGAGTTTTGAGCTACAGGTATTTTATTTGATTATAGACATTTCAAACAGCCTGAGCTAATCAAATTTAAACAGCCAAAGAAATCACTAACACGCTGAACAGTATAAGACAAGGGGATATGAGCCAACACAATGAAGACGCTTAATAAATAACTGTCTCGTGAACATTATCTTAAATGTTTTCCCCTCAGGAATGTTGCTGAGCTTGATTCAATTTATTAATGTGGGTTATTAGGTGTGATGTCAGTTATGGAAACACAGTCACACTGCGAAGCAGGCGAGCGAGGAGGATCCTTTTCCAGGTGAGGCTTTGCAGATTCTGTGGCAGACTAGGTTTAGGAAAAGCTGTTGCGATACCTGTGTGTGCGGCCAGCGTGATGGGGCAATGGGGCCTTTCTGCGAGCGCTGCGCGTGCCGCCCAGGGATTTGGCAAATCACCTTAGCAGGATCATTGCCATTGGTTTTACGTGCTGAAACTTAGCCTTTGGTGCACTTAATGCCTCGTTCAGAGTGCACTGAGCACATTAGGTCTAATTAGTCGGCAAAGCAAGACTGTGAGATGCAAGCCAGTCTGTTGCAGGCTTGACATGGTAGATCTCAACAATCCTGTGCCATGGTCCTTGATTTCAGTCTCTTACAGAGGTCCTCTATGTATGCTTTTCTTCTTTCACTGAATGTTTTCCTCTGTTCCCTGCAGCTGAATACCCCTGCAATGTTTTGAGATACTTGGATGAGACAGAGCCAGCAAAGGGAGGGGTCTTATCTCACATTGCCCAGCAGAAAAAGTCAGCAGCCCACAGCAGTTCGATTCCCTCTCCACGGATTCCGAACTGACACAGTTGTCACTATAACCTTGCCAATTCTCTGAATTACCCAGGTCTCTGCTTTCTCAAACGCTGGAGCGTGTGAGTCACCCTGCCTCTCTCACCTGCGTGCTCAGGCACACCGAGGAGATTTCATTAGAATCCTCTACAGGCTGGAATAGATTATAATAAGATTACTGTCACCAGCAGACAGAAAACTGCACGGGTAGATAAGGAATTCTGAAGGTTGCTGGAGGTATAAGGGATGCTAGAAAAATAAGAATCCTTCAAAATAAACAAGCTAATCAAATCCCCTTAGGAGGCTGTTAGCTGCAAAGCTGCAGAAATGGTTGAAGAAATGCATGGCAGAAGCCTTCCTCACTGAAGAAAAGCTAGTGGGAAAGAATTTGCAGATCCACATGAAATGACAAAGGAAACCTTTGGGGTTAATTGCTTATATCAAACTCCTTTAACTCTTGAAGAAAATCACAGTAACCTCTAAACATGCACAACACCATCATTTACTGGGGTAAGGGCAGCCTGTTCCAGCGCTCTGTCTCCCTCACTGGGAAGAAGTTCCTTCCCATATTTATGTGAAACCTCCTGTGTTCCAGCTCACACCCATTGCCCCTCATCCTATCACTAGATGACATTGAGAAGAGCCAGGTTCCATCCTCCTGACACCCACCCCTCACATATTTATAGACATTAATGAGGTCACCCTTCAGTCTTCTGTTCTCCAAGCTGAAGAGACCCACCTCCCTCAGTCTCTTCTCATAAGGGAGGTGCTCCACTTCCTTCACCATCCTCGTTGCTCTACACTGGACTCCCTCCAGCAGCTCCACATCCCTCTTGAACTGCCCCAGAACTGGACACAATAGTCCAGATGTGGTCTCACCAGTGTGGAGTAGAGGGGGAGAAGAACCTCTCTCAATCTGCTAACCACCCCATGATGCCGTTGGCCTTCTTGGCCACAAGGGCACATTGCTGTCTCATGGTCATCTTGCTGTCCGCCAGGATCCCCAGGTCCCTTTCTCCTACACAGGTCCGTCCCCAACCTGGGGTTGTTCTTCCTCAGGTGCAAGACTCTACACTTACCCTTGTTCTACTTCATTACATTTCTCTCTGCCCAGCTCTTGCTGAATGGCAGCACAGTCTGCTGGGGTGTCGGCGACACCACCCAGCTTTGTGCCATCAGCAAACTTGCTGACAGTGCACCCTAATCCCTCATCCAAGTCATCAATGAATAGATTGAACAGGACTGGTCCCAGCAGCTATCCCTGGGGCACTCCACTAGATACAGGCCTCCAATTAGACTCTGTCCCATTGACCACTACTCTCTGACTTCTCTCCTGCAGCCAGTTCACGATCTACCTCACTACCCGATCATTTAGACCACAGTGCCTCAGTCTGGCTGTGAGGATGCTGTAGGAGACCATGTCAAATGCTTTACTCAAGTCAATATAGAGCACATCCACTGCTCTGCCATCATCTATCCACCTCATAAAAGGCTCTCAGGTTGGTCAAGCATGACTCCCCCTTGGTGAAGCCATGCTGACTGTCCCTAATGATCCTCCTGTCCTTGATGTGCCTGGAGACAGCCTCTAGGACAAACTGTTCCTTCAGCTTTCCAGGCACAGAAGTGAGGCTGGCTGGTCTACAGTTACTTGGGTCCACCTTCTTATTCTTTTTGAAGATTGGAGTGACATTTGCTATCCTCTAGTCCCTAGGCACCTCTCCTGATCCTCATGACTTAGAAAAGATGATGGAGAGTGGCCCAGCAATGACTTAGAATCATAGAGTCATGGATTTGTGCACACCCAGTTTGCTCAACTTATCCCTAACGCAATGACATAGTTACTTCAAAATTATCTGCATCGGGTGGATGTTCATTTACCTCTTCTTTTTTATTCCTTTTCTTTTTGGTAACTTTTATACAAACCTTATGGGTTTTTTTAACCTCATAAGAGTTTGGAATATTTGTACAATTGGCCACCTATCAGAGCAGAACTGAAAAATAGCAAAGTTGTCAACATTTTTTAAACCTATGTGTCACCCAGCCACACAGATTCCCTTTTCTCCATGGTTGGCAGAGTCTGTCACCAATAAGTTATTGCTCAGAGAAGAGGGAAGCTGTGGTGATTGATGCTGCCAGCATGACATTTCAGGCTAGTCAAAACCTGACTATCACATTATTATTTTTGGAGAGTTCAGCCTGTTTGGGTACAGGAAGGACTGGTGTCCCCATCCATCTTGCACACAGGCCACCAAATTTTAGGATCTGCATTTGCTGCTCTGGTTATACCTGGACTCCAGAGAGGGCATTTGCAGGGATGGAGAATCTCAGTTGGTCCTTATCATGGAAGGATTTGATTGTGAGCGGGTGGTGGTCCTGGAGCAGAGCATGGGGCTCCACACACAGCCTCGAACTCAGTGCAGCAACCCACCATCAGCCCTGGTTTTCACGCGAGGATAAAGTCCTGGTCTCTAACAACTCACATTTATTATGATAATGGTGCTTCTCAGAGCTGCATGGTACATCTTACAGCAGGAACTTCAGAGAAGGTCATTTGTTACTGATGTATTTTTAATAGAACAGCTGTCTCTGAGGGAATCATTGATCATTGAAGCTAATGACCAGAATGTGGTACAGTTTAATTAATAATTGTATCAGCACCAGCAAGTCATTTGAAAAAGAGGCTTTTCCTGACCTTTAAAGGACTGCTAATCCATTTAGAAACTACCTGTGTTAGAAGCTGGTCAGAGAAAAGCCAAGTTCCAGGACTCTGAAAACTTTTAATGAGAAACCCCAAGTGAAAAATCATCGTGGAACCACTGTCTGCAACCTATCGTGAGCTCTGTGTAGCTGCAGGGAAACCAAAAATCTCACCTCCTGCATACACTGAATGTTTGCAAAGGAGAAGAAAGATCTCTATGGCCTTCATTTACAATATGATTTATTTACAGTATGATTCCATGATCATACTTTTCACACCTTTCAATGGCCTACGTATCCCCTGAATGGACAAAAGAATAGGTATGTGTCACGCTGACACTGAGTCAAAGAATGGATCACAACTGGGAGAAGAGGAAAATGCCAGTAAAAACAAAAAAAAAAATAAAAAGAAGCATTGCTGGTCACAATCATAGAGTCATTAGGGATTGGAAGAAACCTTGCAAGATCATAAAAAAAGCCTCACTGGAGCAAACTCAGCTCAAAAACAATCTCATAGCAGTTACTTGGTGGGAAGAACCAAACGGCTGATACTTCCTTTGAGCACAACAGTGAAGATCTGGGAAAGTAAAATAAAATGTTTTAAATAAATTTAGAAAAATGAGACAACAGGGCAGGGACAACGAGGCAGAGCAGAAGAAACTGGAGACACAAGCTCTGGAGAACTCAGGCAGTGCCTGGTAAAGCAAAAAGTAACACAGAGATCCACTGGAGAACAATGAAGATGCCACTCCATACAAGCAGCAGAAATTAAACCTGAGACAGTCACAGGTACATTAAAGGATCAAGAGAGAACAAACAACCACCAAGCCCCACACACTACTTACAATGTTAATCCCCTCTGCTGGTGGGAGCATTAAGAACACAGTGGGTTTCTTTACAGGTGTCTACACTGCGATGACCCTTTTGCAGCCTTGGTTTATTTTCTGCCACCTTTCCTCGTAAAGTTTTTTCCAACTAATATACTACCTTGAATTTTTAGAGTCAGCTGGAAAGTCTACGCCAGGAGAGACCAGCAGCTCCCACCGCCAGAACCAAAAACATGCCTTGAGTCTATGATGTAAGGAGACCCAGAGCCAGGACAAGGCTGAAGTGGAACACTGAAGAAAATAGCTACTGGTTTCTGCTATTTATGTCATCACCAATGTAAGTCACAGCCTCTGTGGAGCCACCAGCCCATGCACATCTGCTCTGGCAGGAGCCTGTAGAGCTCGAGCAGCTCTTTGGCATTGCTCCTCTCAGGCTCCAAGATGCAGGCTGACATCCTTTGCAGGCTGCCACCCAAAGCAGCTGCCTAGGCAAAGAGCCAGCTTTCCTATAGAGTGAGTTGTGAGAGCACTTGAGTGCAGGTTCCTTTCACATCACTGCACTTCATACACTTAAAAGGAGCAACAGAAAAGCAGTGGTGAGAAAATGCTCATCCTGGGAGAACCTTCTGCTTCCCTAAAACTTGTCTCTGTCTTGCTCACCCACCCCAAAAGGACTTTCCCATTTTTACACACGAAGACCAGAGGCAGTACTGGACGATTTCTCCTGTGAGCATTAAGTCCCATAAAGTTCAGCAGGGATTGAGAGAGCGAGAAGCTTTCCAGCATAGATCAGAGTGGAAAACATTAAAGAAACCACTAAAGTCTGTGGATAAACCAGCAAATCACAAGTAGAAAAGAAGTGACCAGTCTAAAGGCTCCTCCAAGCACAGCCTCCTCCTTCAGCTCAGATAATCTGCCCAAGGTGAGTATTTCACTTGTTTAAGTTCATTATTAGGAGAGAAAGAAAGAAGGAATTAAATGAGGCACCTTCCCTGGCAGGTCTTGCCTTCGAATCGTGGGTTTGAGATGTGTCTTTAGCTCTGCTGCCGCTCAGTTTTCCAGGCACCAAATTTCTCTTTGTTTTTCACTGCTGCCGCCCTAGGAGTGTCAACCAGCTCTGTCCTCTGCTTCATCTGACCCTTGATCTGGGGCCTTGTCTGCAGTATCACACTGGTCCTTGTGGCTTGGCTTCTTCAGCACAAAAGCAATTTGTGGAGGGATCTGATGTGGTGAGCTAAGGAGGAGTGGGATTTTACCTCTGCAAGCTGCACCAGGGAAGGTTTAGGTTGAACATTAGGAAGAATTTCTTCACCAGAAGGGTTATCAAACACTGGAACAGGCAACCCAGAGTGGAGTCCCTAGAGATATTTAAACAATCTGTGGACCTAGTGCTTAAGGGACGTAATTTAGTGGTGACCTGGCAGTGCTGGGTCAAGTGTTGGACTTGCTGATCTTACAAGTGTCTCCCAACCAAAAAGATTCTGTGATTTTAACTTCTTTTCCCATCCACTCTTTAAAAACTTGCATCCAGGTGAGATTTCTGCTGCCCACAGCTTCTCTGCTGGAAGCCCAGACTGCGTGGTCCTGCCCCTCTGTAACTCAGATGCTTCCAAAGAGGGAACAAAAAAGATTGAAGAATTAAAGCTACATGGAGAGATCACAGGTGCTGTTCTTACCTTGTAGTGTTACCCCTTGGCCTGGGAAGAGCAAGGCGTTGCACAGAGAGGTCCCAGAGCAGAAAGCCTTGGGGATGCGTTTGCCAGAACGCTCTGGCTCTGACAGCCCAAGGATGAGATTCAGAGTGTGGCAGATGGTGCAGTGCCTGCTTTGGGAGGTTTCAGCGGGTCCTCGGAGGACAATTGCCCTTTGAAATGATTTGTGCAATCTGGTCTGGACAGATACTTGCTTGCACTTTCCAGCCAAGAGGCCCTGCGAGGCCAGTGAAGAAGAGGAACTAACTTCTTCGAAGCTTTTTTAATCGCATACTTAGGGCAAGACGAGCCAAGCCGTGAGGAACAAGTCTCGAAACGAGCGCAACAGTGACATCCAGAGGGCACGGACCAGCAAGCGGGACTCGCCCAAGCACTAGTCACAAAGCGAAACGAAACTACTCCGCTGGAGGTGCGTTCAAGCTCTCTTGATGCCAGGCATCTCACCCCCGACAAGCGCTGCTTTATCTACATAAATGACTCTCCAGCGAAAGCAAGGAATAGGACAATTCTTAGATCTAAAGGACTACCATGGCCCTCCTGTTGTAGGGCAAAGGGAGATGTATCTTCCTACAACAGATCGGGAGAGTTTGAGACACACATCAAGTTGTTCCCGGAGCTGTCTCAGCCTGCTGAGGTGACTCGAGGGAGCTGGAGCAGCACTGTCAGTCTGCACAGACTTTCTATCACTGCTCCAGGTGAGCATTCCCTGCTCCTTGGTCTGCAGCACAATGCACCTGGGGAGCCGTTTCTGCAGGACCCTTCGGCTGCCTGAAGTGCCTTGTTGGTTTCTCCCCATTGCATGAGCTGTCCCCTCCTGTCTCTCAAGCTGTCCATCCTGTCTCACCAGCTCTGCTCTCACCTTCTCTTCTGTGATTCTGCTTACTTTAAAAAATAAAGTCCAAAGCTGTAGAGAAACACATTGCTGTTTTCTGCAGTTTCCACCAGGAGTAACTAAACCAGTTTGTGCTAAGAAACCTCAAGCTCCCTACCACCACACATAACACAGGGTGTTCCTGCTGCTACTGAAGAAGGGATTTCACAGTCCTTCTAGATACGAGACAAAGGCTGCTCTGCACGGGGTGGATGTGCAGTATGTGTTTGACCTGCAAAGACCAAACTGGGGTGGAACAAGATCAGGTTAGACTGTACATAGCAGCAGGTGAAAAGATTTGGGTACAGGTCTCCTGCAGAGCTGGCTTGAGCAGGCTGGGTTTCACCTGTCTGCAGGCTTAGAGAGGCTTCTATTTGCTCAGGCAGGAATAGAAATCCCAGAGGGGGAGACCATTATGCTGTTTACTGAGTCACAATGATTCACTTTGCATTCAGCTTCCATCAGATACAGCAGCTCCTGGAGTTCCATTCTGCTGTGATTTTAGCTTCTCATTGGTTTATCCAGCATCTCAGAGACTTTCCCTTTGAGGCATGAATACAAGTCTGGATGTTTGTTTACTGTAGACACATTTGGAAAAGCTTAAGTGCCCAAACAGCTGGGGCAAGATGAGAGGAAGTTTGGACACTGAAGTGACAGAGCCCTACAGAAAAACCCATGCTGTGCCCAGGATCAGTTGGAGTCTGCAGCAGAACTGTGGCTCTTTCCCTCTGCCTTGGAGGTTGCCATAAATTCTCACTGGGAATCTGACTGCTGCTGTGTAGCTCAGATTGAAATGCAAAATCACAGAACATTAGGGACTGGAAGAGGCCTTGAAAGATCATCTAGTCCAACCCCCCTGACACAGCAGGATCCCCTAGATCAAGTCACACAGGAACATGTCCAGGTGGGTTTTAAATGTCTCCAGAAAAGGACCCTCCACAACCACCCTGGGCAGCCTGTTCCAGTGCTCTGTCACCTCACCGCAAAGAAGTTCCTTCTTATATTGATGTGGAACCTCCGTGTTCCAGCTGACACCCATTGCCCCTTGTCCTATCATTACAGGACACTGAGAGGAGACTGGCTCCATCCTCCTGACACCCATCCTTCACATATTTATAAATATGAATGAGGTCATCCCTCAGTCTCCTTTTTTCCAAGCTAAAGAGACCCAGCTCCCTCAGCCTTTCCTCATAAGGGAGATGATCCACTCCCTTCATCATCTTCATGGCTCTGTGCTGGACTTTCTCCAGCAGTTCTGTGTTCTTCTTGAGCTGAGGGCCCCAATATTCCAGATGTGGTCTCACCAGTGCACAGTAGAGGGGAAGGAGAACCTCTCTCGATCTACTAACCACAGTACACACACATGTTGAAGAAGACCTCTATTTTCAGCTGCATACCAAACCCTGCCCCTTTTGAAATCAGGAAAAATTCACACCGATTTCAATGGGATTTTGATTGTAATCCATCTTTTCCCATCTAACTCAAAAACCAAAGCTTCATCTTGAAGACACACAGTTAATGATGGTTTCTGCTGAGTAAGAAAAGCATAGAAGATTAGAAGGATTGAAAACCTATACATCAAGGCACACGCCTTGAAAGAGATGCTGTTGTCCTATTGTGATAAACTCGTAGAGTTTCTTCTGGCTGTCTCTGAAGAAAGAGGCTTCCAGCAGCTCTTTACACAGAATCAAACACTGCAAGCCACAGGAACATGTTTTCTGCAAAAATACTCTACAATGAGTAGAACTAACTCCAGGAGAAGGCAGGTTAGCACCAATCACATATTTTCAAAATGCACGTTGACAGTTTAAGTAGTTGGATCTGTTTTTCATGGCAAAGCAGCAGCTTTAAAAAGTGACTTTCACCTCTGTTTGTACCACTGGTGCTTCAACACTTCTCAAAGGCTGTGGATCCTGGAGATGCCCATGCTTCAGAGCTACGACAGACCCACCAGCAGAGATTTAGGGTGTCTGAGTACTGTCACAGGAACACTAGATCTGTGACTGATTCAGGAGCAAAAAGTTATGGTCAAATCTGCCAGGCTTCTTCAGGCAGAGTTCGGACCAAGAAAGTTATAAGAAAGACCATGTTCAGCTCACAGCTCTACTGCAGAACCCCCAGGCACTGTGTCCATTTCAAACCTGCTGAAGCACTGATGATCTGAAATCTCTTCTGAGGGCTTTCAAGCATTCCCCAGTGACTGATGAGACAGAAGACATACACCCTACTGCTCAATGAACATCAACGGGATCTTCTGCTGCTGCCATATCTTTCCCTTCCAAAGGGCAGCTGTCCACATCTGTTCAAGGAAGAAGCACCTTGCATAAATGAATAGGTTTTTTACCTTGGGGTGTATTCAGAACAAATTCATTTCTTCTGCTACTAATGGCATCTCAAAACACAGCAGCAGACCCCTTGATGTCTCTTCTGGAGAACAACTCCTGTGACATCCGTAATTTTGATTACATTATCTGTTCTTGGGATATTATTTCTTCTAGGTGCCCACACTACAACTGCTAACAACAAAAGCAGAGCACCCTTCCCTCTCAAGGGACTTTTCTCCACTGTATTACTGTGCGTAACGACCTTATCATTAAGTGTCAGCAGGACCAGAGATTTTCTGTATTTTAGTTCCAAGCAGCAGAGCAGCAGACTTGCAGTTGATAAATGTAGCACAGTTGTTGCCTCTGCTAATGAGAGGAAAGGAAAAGGTCAGCATCAATACAGAGGGAAAACGCTCCGTGTGATGTGTGAGAATAAAAGCAAATGGTGAAGGCAGAAACGCAGATAACCCGAGTTCTTTCGCAACCCAGAGTGAAAACCACTACAGCAGCTCACTCAGGAGAGAGGCTTCTTCCACTGAAATTCATGGTAATGTCTATCCTAGCTTAAGAGGATCACAGAATCACTGAGGTTGGAAGAGACCCCCAAGATCATCAGCTGTCAAGCCAACACCACCATGCCCAGTAAACCACATATCCAAGTGCCAGATTTACATGGTTTTTAAACCCCTCCAGTGTGACACTGCTTCCTGGGCAGCCTGTTCATATACCTGACCACTCTTTCAGTGAAGAGATTTTTCTTGGTGTCCAATCCAATAATACTCTAAGTTATTTTAGTGTCTTCACATAAATATACATGTTCTTTGATTCTTCTATTAATTGATACATTTATGGACCGAAGTTCAAACACTCAAAACCATTCAAGTTGATAAAGACACTATGGTGGATAGCGCAGAACAGTCCACTGTCATTTAGTACAGCATCAGTACAGAGAATCTTGTATGGTTGTGCAGCCCTACTCCAAACTTCTGCCTAAACCAGTCCTTGTCAATTGACAGAAGCATTTTAGCTGAAGTCTTTCTTCAGCTGGAGCCAACTTGGGTGTTTTTGCATGAAACACAAGCTCCTTGGTGCTCAGGATCTCTGCATGAGCGTGGAGTTTGATTTTTGATGAGGAGAGAATCAGACTTTGGTTTGCAGGGCGTGTCATCATCCTGCAGCAGAGAAGAAGGTGGAATTCACTGGGGGGGGGGGGGGTGGGGATAAAGGT
>VXBP01007098.1:2376856-2442107 GCA_013400115.1 Rhinopomastus cyanomelas | reverse complement strand
TGTGTGGGATAAAGATGGGGGGCAGATCTTTTTCAACTTTTTAAATCCAAACTTTAAACCTTTCTGCAGAAAACACACAAACTCACAGATTCTGCTCAACTTTTAAAGCTTCACAGGAGTCGGAAGAATCTGTCTGCATTCTGCAGGCAACTCTTCCTCACAGATGTAGGATGAAGGGAATACAGGCTGTCCTCAAAGATCTTTACAGCTCCTGAAAAGAGCTGGGAAGCAAAAATGCCATACATAAAATACCACGATCCCTGTCTGGCATTTCTGGTGGGTCTCAGAGGCAAACAGGAAATAATACAGCTATCCAAAACATAATTTTTAAATCGAAGTTGCCAGTTATTGCAGCATTTGTCTGGGACCCACCTGTAGTCCTCTAAGGACTGTTTGCAGCAGCAACTTGACATTATCAGCTTGTGTTATTTGCTGCCTTCTGAAATGTCAGCTGCCTAACCTTTCCAGGCTGTTCTCACACACAGGCTGCTTTTCCAAAACTCATTAATTTCAGCAAAGACCTACAGCCCTGGGTAAATCTTGCATCAGGCCAAGCTGCAAAGACAACAGTAAGAAGTTTGAACCACCTCAGACTTTGTGCACTTCCAGTTCCTTGCTGCAAAGGTCTGGCCTCGTCACTGATCTGTGGGAAATGCAAATTCATTTTGTTTTCTAGTGACAGACAGTGCTACTTGCCACTAGCCTATTTTCATTTTTTATATGCCCACCACAACTGTGTCTGCTCCCAGGCTACACAGGAACACAATCCTCAGCAGCACTTAGCTCAAGACTCATGATTTAGGTTCTGGCTTTCCTCTAAGCTGTGCCTGCTGTTCAGAGTAATCCCTGGTACAGACAGTCTGACACATGTCACTGTGCTCTCTGCGACTGTCTAGGGTGGTGCAAAACTACTGCTGCATTATCAGACACTACTACTACCAGCAGCAGATACTAGAAACTGTATTTCACTTACTACAATCTTAACTTCGTGCTCCAGGCACTACAGTTTCAACCTTCTCAAGGAAGAAGACCACTGTAAATGTGGATTCCTCCAGTCCAGTGTCCTGGGATTTTGGGAGCAGGTAAACCAGGGTTTGGTCTCGTACCTCTAGAAAGGGTTAAAGATAAACAAAACCCCAACACAGGAGAGTTACATGGGATGATTAAAAGGCTTGCAAGAAATAGCCCCAGGCAAAAAACCAAACAAGTGCTCTTCCCTTCAGCACTGGGAAGTGTTAACTTGCAGAGACACAGCACGGATTCCTAGCATTCAGGTGACACCCTGCACCCAAGGAAGCGCAGTTCTGGAGTTACCCCACTTGTGTGTCCACTGAGATAAGACCTGAAAAATGCTGGCTCTGTTGTGCTCCTTTCTGCTGCCTTGTCTTTCCTACCAAAATAGTGAAGAGGGTAAGAATTCAAGGAATTCAGTTCTAAACTGGAATTATTCTCTTGTTCTTCATCTGAGGAGCTGAGCCTTTAATAGGTTTGGCTTTCAGTGGATGTGGGTCTTGCATTGTGCTTCCAGGTAGAATTTACAGACGAGGCAGCAACATTATTTCGAGAAGGTTAGAGGGCAGCTGGGTAGCAGGTTGATGGATAGCAAACACCTAATGAGGCAATTAAACATCCAAGGCAATTAAGCACCTCAGAGGAGCTAAATCTAAGTTTAGTCTAACAAAGCTGATTTTGCATGATGGAAGCTCACATTATCAGCCACTCCAGGAGAGCAAAGAGGACAATAAGCTCTAGTGTTAGAGGAGAGACAGAGAATCACAGACTGCTAGGGGTTAGAAGGGACCTATGGAGATCATCTAGTCCAAGACCAAGATCCCACAGGAGCACATCCAGGTGGGTTTGGAATGTCTCCAGAGCAGGAGACTCCACAACCTCTCTGGACAGCCTGTGCCAGGGCGCTGCTACCCTGACAGTCAGGAGAGGCTTCCCACATGCACAGTGGTTGGTATTTGGAGTAAGGTATGGATATAGATAGCTCCAGAGGAGGACACCTCTTCACAGCCTCAGCTCAGATCCACTCACTCTTTGGCTGACTGCAGGAATTAGAGAGGGATTGCCTGGGCATTTTCACCAGCAGAGCTAAACTGTGGCAAGTGGGGATGCTGTCATCAGCCAAGCAGATAAGTTTATTTTGCTGAAATCATCTTTCTTTAGACACCATGCAGCTGTTTCCAGCTTTTTAAACTTCACAGCTTGTGCCTGCCAATGCTGTAGCATTTGCCCTACAGTAAGACCAAGGTCAGAAAGATCCAGGTGACCTCAATATGCAGAGATTCACAGGATGAAAGAACTCCACAGCGTTGCAGAAAGCTCAAAGCCCTGCGGCAAAGCCAGTGTGCTGACCGTCCCTGGCATTCCCAGAGCAGGACTGGGGAGGGCATGTTGGAAGGCTGAGAGGTCTGGCCTGTTCCTGGACATGGATTTGCTGAGAGCCAGGTTCACCACCATCACCTTTGCCAGTGGGCTCACAGCCACATGTGGCATCATGCCCCATCCAGGGCTGAGGCTTCTGCTAAAAACAAGCAAATGCTGCAAGGACTGTGCCTGATCGCAGAGCTGTAGCCAATAAGGAAGTTACTTATTTAATTCTTTGGGGGTTTTTTGATCTGTAGAATGGATGATATTTTTATTTCAGGGTTCACTGTAGTACAGCCCCAGGTTCTGCCAAGGCAGAGAAAGCAAACCTGTGTCTGATTTCCTGAATCTGGTCAGCACAAATGGCTGAGTAAGAATCATTCTGGCAGCTAAAAGGGGTCAGGCACACACACAGTCAGTTTTACAGGGGAAGGGGAAATTCAGCAAACACAGTTTATGAGAAACATCTGCAGGAACCAGATAATAAATAATATTCTTGAAAGTCAATACAAGTTGGGTTTTGTTGGTTCTCTTCTTCCTCACCTCCTCTAGACTTAGGGACGTTAAATCTTTATTACCAAATGCCTTCATACATTTTAATAACATTCATAACTACTAATCCAGATTTATAGGGCTGTATTTCATTAAATATTTTAGCACAGCAAAAACTAACCCCACACACACATCCACCACTCCATTGTCATTTATGTTGACAGCTGTAAGATCTCATTGAGCCTCAAACTTGGCAACAACAGCTGAGGTAAACACTAGCCACCTTGTGAACTACAGGAACAAGGGTTCCTGCATGCTAATGAAAACCTCCCTGGCACCATTAGAGGCAACCAAGGCATGGATCATGCCCCAGAATAGTACAGTTGAACATACTTATTTCTGTTTTGAGCTGTCGTTTCCAGGAATGCAGATGCACCTTAAACACTAATATTTCTGAAATATTTCTGAAAAATTTCTTTGGAGAAAGGGAAGACCCTCTTAGAGCAAGGCATGACTCCTGCTCAGCACAAACCCTGTTCCACAGCAGAATCCATTGGGAAAAGCATCACCTCTAAGACACCTTTGAAGCAGCAATGTTTAAAATTGTTCTGACCAGCACCCTCTCTCTTTTTATTACATTTCCACAATACATTTTCATGGAGAAGATGGCATTTAGCCACTTCCTTAACTTCTCTTCTCCAGGCAGAACTAGACCCTTTCCTTCAGCCTTTCCTATTAGACCTCATAATATATTCCCACTGGCCACCTTAGCCACACTCTGCTGGGCGCTTTCCAGTCTGCTGATCTCACCCTTGAGATTGGTATAAACCTGCATTTAGCGTACTGGACTATGCAAGAGAACTTAAACTGGACCAACCTAGCAAGAACCCAAAAAGTCTGAAGTCATGGTAGGCAAAGGGCTCATTAAATCTGCCTAATCACCATGTTCATTTACCCCAAGTACCATCCTCTAACTCAGGCAGAGCTTAGGGAGTGTGATGGAAATCAGTCCGTTCTTCCAGTCTGAGAAAAGACCTATTTCAGACTGAACCCAACTGTTAACACACCTGTCCCAAGGCCACCACTAAGCTCTGTCCCCAAGCTCCAGATCTACAGAACTTTGCAACATGTCCAGGGATGGCAATTCAACCCCCTCCCTGGGAAGCCTGTTCCAAAGCCTGATGATCCTTTCCACGAAGAAGTTTTTCCTTGTGCCCAACCTAAAATTCCTGTAGTGCAACTTGAGGCAGATCCACAGCTCTCAGTGTAAGAGAAAAGTGGTTTTAAATACTATGCATTGAATTCAGGACCTGCCCAGCAGAGCTTTTTTGTGGTACTGTGGGTAGATGTCTGAAACACCTGTTTCTGTGGACACCTCCATTATGTTTTGTTCTCAAACAAGATCTATTCACGAGGCCTTTCACCAATATGTGGCAAGTGCTGTGTTCAGAAATTGCCTTTAATTTCATTGCCAGCAAGTCCAACTAAGGAACACATACAGTTATTCCATCTTTGCATGGCAAAGTTGTTTGGAGCTGATAAAAATGGCAGCACTGGGCTGAGCACACAGGGCTGAGACAGATTTCCATCACCTGTGTAATTAGCCACACTCTGGAGTTTGTGCAACACAGATATTTAAGCAGCAGTTTCCATGACTACCGTTAGTCTGCTCATTATCTCTGAAGGATTAGCCCAGGTTCTGTCTTTAACAGGTGCTGAAAAGGGAAAGTCATGATGACACTTTGCTTGGGACATGATGGGTCTTAGAAACACAACGAATCATGTTATAGAAACGCTGCTTTCAAGACCTTCTGCATGTCACTCGAGGATGTTTGTGCTTGTGGCTCATGAGCTGTCATTTGCAAAGCTGCAAAAAGCTTCCAGGTAACAAAGAAGGAGCAGTGTCCAGATGTACCACATAGAAATGGTTCAACACATTGTGTGGCTTCACCTCCTCCAGGCCTGCTGCTCCACCATGGCCAGCAAACTTAAGGCTTAATGCCTAAAACTCTCCTTACAAAGACCTTTAATTTTAGTAAGTTTGGGGAAGCAACTGGAGGGGACAAAGGAGAATTAGAAGACTATAAAATGATAAATTCCTACCAATTTTGCTTTCAAATCTGTATCTGTGACAAGAGGGAGCTGGTTCCCACAGCTATTGAAAAAGAAGCTTCCCTCTCCCCAAGGAAGACCTTGGACTTCAAAGTGTGATTTAATTCCAAAAACAGACTGAAAAGCAAGTATCTTGGAAACTCAGGCAGAGAACTGCTTTGTTCCAATGTTACTAAAATGACTACTTGAGCACTTTCTATACTTTAGGTTTTTATACAGAAGTTTAGAAATCACAGCATTGTAAAACCCCCAGGGAAATCTGATGCATTTATGTGAGAAGCCTCCTAGTGCAGTTTTTCCTTGGCTTTGTGGCCAAGGCATCACAGAGACCTTGGAAGCAGAGGTGAACACTGAGATGAACCTGAGGTCTAGCTGAAACCCTGGACAAGTCTTCAGTTCTCTGTGCAGATGAATTCAAAAGGCTCAGGAGAAGCTCCTGTGTTTTGCACCAGAGAAAGCATCAAGGCAAATAGATTGGAGGTACAAGTGCAAAACAAGTTCAGGACACGACCCCAGGCTTGCTAAGACATGAAGAAAGAATAGCACCTCTCCAGATGCCACTCACCATATGCTCAAACTAAGGCTTGCTATTACTTCCACTCCCAGCTTTATACAACTGCTGCTAGAATGCCTGCAGGCTTTTAAATACCTCCTGAACTCTGAAAAACTGATGGGCCCTGCAAAACGAGAACAGAAATTTTGGGTTCCTTCTCTTCTGTTATGTGAGCAGAAGTTCCCAGGAGACTATCTGCCTTAAAACTAGGTATGGCCATTCTATAGCTACTTAAAAAACATAGAATCACAGAATCATTAGAGATGGGAAGGGACCTCGAGAGATCATCCAGTCCCATCCCCCTGACACAGCAGGATCACCTAGACCAAGACACACAGGAACACATCCAGGCAGGTTTTAAACATCTCCAGTGAAGGAGACTCCACAACCTCCCTGGGCAGCCTGTTCCAGTGCTCCATCACCTTCACTGGGAAGAAGTGCCTTCTCATATTTATGTGGAAGCTCCTACATTACAGTTTACAACCATTGCCCCTTGTCCTATCACCAGATGACACTGAGAAGAGCCTGGCTCCATCCTCCTGACACCTACCCTTCCAATAGTTATAGACATTAATGGGGTCACCCCTAGTCTCTTCTTCTCCAAGCTCAAGAGACCCAGCTCCCTCAGTCTCTCCTCGTAAGGAAGGTGCTCCACCTCCTTCACCATCCTCATTGCCCTATGCTGGACTCCCTCCAGCAGCTCCACATCCCTCTTGAACTGAGGGGCCCAGAACTGGACACAATACTCAACAAAACCCCACCACGCCCCCCACAAACCCCAGAATATCGATTTTTGCAGATGTCATGAGTGGTTGTGTATTTCTGAGCATGTAGAAGCCCTGCAGATAACTCATAGTGGCTCAAAATGTTCAGTCATACATAATTGGGCATTAAGTACAGCTTTGTAGCAGCTACTTCAGCGGCACAGTACTGTAACAGCATTTCAATCTTGTCAGAGCACAGCCCTAGCGTGCTCGAGAATTAACACTCCCGGTTCCTCGGGGGAAAATGTTTCCGCTCGCTCTCTGTATGTCAAAGCAGAACTGGTTTTTATGGCAAGCCTCTTTTTATGCAAAGGAGCCCCCCCAAAGACCTCCTCTCAAAACTCCAGTAGCCTAGATGAGTAGCTTAATTAAAAGTTCAGCCATCTATTAAATTTCCCTGCGCTCAGATATAAAATTGATGCTTATGATAATTGGGTCTGGAGGCCAAGAGATGCCCTTCTGTGCTGCAAACCCCGGATTAAACACATGCAGCCTTCCTGGCAGCCACAGGCAGCAGAGCAGCAGCCTGGCAGAAGCTATAATCCACGGAACAGTGACTGCAACCACACACTCATATTAAACTTCAGTCTTGCACTTTGCAGAGACAGGTGTCTTCACACTTAATTCCCAACTGCAGTTCCTGTTATTATTTTCTTTTCTTTAAAAAAAAGTATTTTGATGAGCTAAGATGAGAAGATAAACACTGTGGGCAATAAAACAGGACAATCTCTCAGTTTAAGACAAGAGACGGATGGCAGATCAGCCCAGAGGCAGATGAACCTGGTACCCTGGATTCCTGTTTTGTCGCTGTTAAATAGATTTGGAGAGGAATAGTGCTCCTCTGGTGGCAGGATGAGTCCCTTAACGGGATCAGCTTCAGCACACTAATTGGCACGGAGGATAAATTAGCTGCTGGTGCAAGCCTGGAGGTCCTGGGCAACAGACAGGATGAAGCAAGTTCTGTGTAATTGCCCAAAGAGACCCAGACTGAAATCCTTAATCACAGTTTTAACTACAGAGCAAGAATTCTGCTTGCTCTTGTTATTGGTTCACCAGTTCTGTGCTGGCTTTTGCCTACAAGCGTGGGAGAGGGCTCTTTAGTGTCTGTGCTGCAACACCAAGGTCGTGCTGATGCCTAAATGGAGCTTGGCACTCGGGAAGGAAAGGTGGAGAAATCAGAAAACACAGAAACACTGATATTTCTGTAACGTTTCTGCCCAGTGGAAATGGTGGGAAGGAGACCACAGGACAGGCACGGATGAAGTCCTTAGAATCATTAAGGTTGGCAAACGTCTTCAAGATCATCAAGTCCAACACCACCTTGCTCACTAAACCGTGTTTTCTAGCACCACATCTACACGTGTTTTGAACGCCTCCAGTGGTGGTGACTCCAGCTCCCTGGGTGACACCTGACCATTTTTTCAGCGGTCTTGTTTCCAGGAAGCAGGAAGCAGAAATGGACTGTGTAACACAGAAATAGAAGTGTCCATTCGGTGGCTGAGCAGATGGATGATTTCAGTCATGGACAACATCACACATGCAGTTTAATCCCCTTAGCACTTAGCCCAACCCACCACACCTGCACACCCAGCAGACGGATGAGCTCTCCAGCTATGTGTTTTAGGGTTCTTCTTCTATAGAATCTTGGAAAGAGAAACTCCTTCACAAAAGCAAAGTTTCTATTTGCCTTTCCAAATCCTTTCCTCTCCATGAAGCTGCACTTGAGAAGAACAACACTGCACAATCTCAGGAAACTCGGAGCACCTGACTGCAACTCCAGCTTCTGTTCTAGCAGAAGAGTGTGGTTCAGCTCACACTGGATAATCACGTCCTGTGGCCTATGTGCACACCAGAAAGTAGCCAACCAGTTCCCTACCTTCCTTTCTTCCCTCTCACCAACACATTTTTGTCCAAAAGATGTAAGGGTTTGTACTCTCCTACAATGAAGTGAGGTGGTCTCATTTGAAGCAGCTTATTGCCTTAGATTGCTAGCACCTTTTATGAGCACCTTTTGAATCCAGAGCACCAGACACGATACCGGACGAGACACTGCTCACGCTTCTGCCTCTCTCTTCACTGACAGACTACACAAATGGCAAAAGGCTGGCCCATACTCCTCAGGTATCCACACTGTCCCCAGCAAAGCTTGCACAGCGCCGAAGAGGACAACCATGGTGACCCCACCAGCAAACACCAAGCACTTGCCAATGCTGTGCAAAGCACATGGCAGGGCCTAGACACAGCTGCCCCACGCACAGTCTCACTGTGTGAAGCTGCCCCTCCACACACCCCAGCGACGGGAGCACTAGGTATCTTCCCAGAGCCAGTCAGCACTTCTCTGCTGCTGATGCTGTTATTTGTCTCCAGATACACGCACACTTACCCTACACTCTACCAGCGTTGCCATAGAAAAATTCTTAAGGAGAAGAGAGGTTTTAAAACTTTAATTTAAAAATTTCCTTCTACTCTGGAGAAAAAGGCTGATCATCATCTCGAGTTCTCTGCTTTTTAAAAATTCGCATTTCAAAGAACAAGCCAGAGAAGAAGAACAGTCCACAGCAGCATCAGCTTAACTAAAGCAATTGCTGAATATTCATTCTGCCCTGTCCTCAGCACAGAAAGGCTGCTACTGCTCTGGCGGCTGCGTGATGGGCACGTTGAGGACAGGAGCTCTGCTGAGCTCTTCTTTCAAGGGATCCTAGGAGTATCTGCGTGGTTTTGTGCTT
The DNA here is from genome assembly GCA_013400115.1 of Rhinopomastus cyanomelas. Taxonomy (NCBI): domain Eukaryota; kingdom Metazoa; phylum Chordata; class Aves; order Bucerotiformes; family Rhinopomastidae; genus Rhinopomastus; species Rhinopomastus cyanomelas. The sequence goes on along the minus strand of VXBP01007098.1, from coordinate 2,433,087 downwards.
GTAACTGTAACTCAAGATCTGCATGGCAATAACACCTGAGCAGTCCCACCGAGGTTCATCCTCCTACGCAAAGTATAAATATGTGGACACAACCCCACAAAGGGCTGAGTGGTTGCCAGTCCCACCTCACAGAGGTGCTTGTGATTTAAAGGCTCAGTCTACAACATAGCTGTTGTCAAAACTTGTGCATCTCCCACTAGCAGAAAGTCCTGAACTAGGAGAGGTGAAACGAGGGAAAACAAGAGCTTTATGTTCTCCTGTTGTGCTCACACACAGACTTTAGGATTAGGCCCCCGCAGCATCAGCTGAATACTGACCATGTGTGGATCCAGGCAACAGCCCAAAGACCACTCAGGAGGATTTCAAGAGGATTCAAGTGCTCACAAGTGAGCCAGCAACTTCTAACACTTGTTCCATCCCCTCACCTACCTTCCTCTCTAGAAATTTCACCTTTAAAAACACTTCAAGATTAAATGTTGAAAAGAGGTAAAGCAGCAAACTGTTCCATGGTTTTGTGTCAGAGAAAATAATTCACTCAGAAAAGGAGGATAAATAAATCTCCTTAATTCTTTGACAAGGTGTCCAGCTCAGGAAAACGAGGTCCTGCTTGATGTTCCACAGGCAAACACAGTATTGCTCATTCATTAGTGTGGTAGCAGAAGACCTTTCAGAACACAGTCCTTGAAGATTTCTAGACACAGAGGGCTGAATTCACACTAAAAGAAACAGCAGCACACCCAATCTGGAAAAAACCTCAGCAACAAACAGCCCAAGCCATAGTCCAGAAAAACCAGCACATGTGCCTTGACTCTTAAGCTGAATGGAGCGCACACTGAGCAACATAATCATTAGCTGTGCCAGCCCTGCCCACCACCAACCTTTAAGCCCAACCACATTTCAATTAGATCGATTAATCACTGCTTTGCACCCCTTTCCCTCAGCTGTTACTAGACTACCTCATGCTGACTAGAAAGAAAATTGCTGTTGCAAAAGAAAACTATTAGTTGCAGTCATATTGAACAAGAACTTTCAAGCTTCAGCCAGCAAAGAAATTGGAGTCTTGCAAAACTCACCTCTACCAGCTTGGACGGGCTCTGTGGAAGTAGCAGTGGACACTTTGCAGCAGAAACAACCACCCAGTTAGTTCCATTTTCAGTTTCTCTATCCATCAATGGTGAGTTCAATGCAGCGGTCAGTGTTGGCAGCGAAGCCACCATTTGCCTTTTCCTGGGATGAGCACAGACTCCTGCAAGCATGAATGCGGCATAAACACATGAACTTAGAGGTTTGCTTTATCCAGGAGCTGAGAAGAGGCACTCGGTTTCTTCTCCTCAACTTTGACTGCAGCATTTCTAGCAACACTTCTCAGCTCTGGCTGAGTCACAGAATCACAAATGGTTTGGGTTGGAAGGGTCATCGGAGATCATCTAGTTCCAGTCCCCCTGCCATGGGCTGGGATTCCTCCCACTAGACCAGATTGTCCTTCAAATCACCTCTTAAAATAGATGGGTGTTCATTAGCTGCCCTTCTGCTTTGTCACATGCAAATAGTACAGTAGGCTGGCTTAGAAAACAATAAGATGTGCTCAGATTTGGGGCAAATTTGGGAAAAAAGCAGAGGAGGTTTCTCACATCAGCCTTCACCAAGCACCATGTGTGTCAGAGGAATACTTGCTGTGTCTCAGCACCCTTTTTAGGTTCAGAATTTTACTTTCAGCAGGGAAGAGTTTAATTTGTTCTCTTGACCTCATTTCCATTATCTTTGGGTGGCAGAAGGCACAGGTTACATCATTAGACAGTGAGAGTCCCATTTTAACAAGACAAACCCATCAATACGTGATGTTTGCGCCAGCCTGTTCTGCTTAGCAACACTTGCCTTCCCCCTGCAGAGCATGAGCTGGGCTCTGTTGGTGGAGTTTAGGAATAACCCTCCTCTGTTTGTTTATAGAGGTCTTTTATCACATGGGCTTCTAGTGATAGAACAAGGGGGAATGGCTTCAGGCTAAAAGAGGGGAGATACAGGTGAGGTCTTAAGCAGAAATTCCTCCCTGATAGGGCAACAAGGCTCTGGAACAGGTTGCCCAGGAATGTTGTGGCTGCTTCATCCCTGGAAGTGTTCAATGCCCGAGTGGATGGGGCTCTGGGCAACCTGGTCTAGTGAAAGGTGTCCCTGCCCATGGCAGGGCATTGGAATTGGAGAGCTTTAGTTCCCTCCCAACCTAAACCCTTCTGTGATTCTATGCAGAGGACAGGATGTAGTTGAGGACAGCTGGTCACACTGTGGTTTAGGAAGGTTTTCCTTTAAATTTGTTAATAAAAAGCAGTGTCTTTAGAGCCATCATGAAGTCAGTCAGAAAGCACAAGGTCTGAAATAATTCTACAGGAGAAGGAGAGCATTTCAGAAAGGTAGGAATAAATACACTGTAGAATCACTGGAAAGAGAATCCAAATCTCATGATCAGTTAAATATTTTCCATCGCGCTGACAGCCACAGAGATTAAGGGAGGCAGAAGAAGGTGCTACAGACCTTTCTAATGTTGCTGTCAGCTGTGAAGTTCAGCTTAAGCTTTATTTGCACCTGAAGAAAATCCAATTCTATCATTTTCTCTCAATGAGATGAATTAACTGCATTTCTCCCAAAGAGATGACAACGCACTGTCAATCACAGCGGCAGCTGCCAGCCCTGGTAGTCCTTGAACAAGTTGATTCCATTAAGATCTAATGATCCTCTGTTGTGAAAACGCAGCGGCACTGTTTAGATTCTGTGCCTCTGACAGAAGAAGGCGGCTTTTGAAGCGGTCACGAGTACCGTTGCGGAGCAGCAAACAGAAGCAGCAGTTTCATCTGAAAAAAGGTTCTTTTTAAAAAACAAACTCGATAAACAAAACCCCAGCGTTGCTTTTGTTCATTTGGTGCACAAGCAGCGCTGCTCAGATTTCGGCACTTCAGTCAGCCTTCGGGTAACGAGCGTTCCTCCTCGACAGATATGAAATGAGAGCTGCTTTTGCTGTTACCCGGCTGCATTTGACTTTGCACCTTAGAGCTCCTGCAGCTGATGTAAAGCTCTTACATTTGGAGAATGAGTGATGGTCATCTGCGGAGCTGCCCAAGCTTCTTAACAGCCAGGATAAGCGAGGCAGGACTGCTTTGTTAGGGTCAGAGTAAAAAATTATGGAAACCCCAGCGATAGGGTCTGACTTCAGGTTTAGAATAATTATAGAGGGATGCTCATTTAATTTCAGATGAAATTTTAAAAGATCTCTGTCCCAGGGTATCACCAGGACCAAAAGCACAGCTGGGCTTAGAAAAGACACTGGCAAGTTTCTGGTGGGTACAAGTTCACTGACCTTTTCCTTTAGTCTTCTCTCCTTGAGAAATGTTTTGTCTTTTATCAGGAACAGAGAGAGCCAGACAGCTCTGCAACTCCCCAGCAAGCACTCAATCAAACCTTCAACTTCGCTGCAGCTCATTATCTCACTGCAGCACAGAGTTCTTATCAGGGGCAAACAGGGGAAAGGATGTGCTGCTGTTCTTCTGCGTGCCTCCCAGCTCTGCGTGTCTCGCTGTTTTCACAGAGACTATCAGCAGCGCTTGTAATGGAGATGGTAATTCTGCCATTTAGAAATGCCAGCACCTCCTGGGTGAGCCACCACCAGGGGCTTTATGGCATCAGAAAGGTGAGAGAGAAACCCACTCGTTTAGCACTGGCCAATGGTAACTGGTGGTACCAGGGCAGCCCCAGCTAGGGGTATATCCACAGGGTCCCACCCAGCAGACAGCTGATGCCTTTCATCCATTACCACCTCCTACAGCTGTTCCTCCACACATGTGAAAGAAAAATACTGGGCTCAAGAGGAACAGATTCTTGCATTCTGCATCCATCCTTTTGTAAGGACATTTTGTCAAGAAGCCATTAATTTGCTGCACACTTAGGCTGTACCTGCTAAATCACACACTGAGTGTTGTAAGTGAGGGGGGCAGGAAAAGGAAACAAAAAACCCCCAACAGATTGATGAAAAATGAACCAGTTTGTTTCAGAGGGACCACAAATCACATTGGAAGTTTTTCAAGAGAGTTCAAGTAAGAGTCCAAAGGCCTGTGTCAGCATAACCACACGAGCATTGCATAACTAGTGTTTCCTGTCAAGTGTTTGTGGAAAGGTGTGTTCCAGTATTTCCAATTTAAGCCTGTGCTGGGAGCTGGGGCTGGTTGGTCTGAAGAAAAGGAGGCTGAGGGCAGACCTTCTTGCTGACTACAGCTACCTGCAAGGAGGTTGTAGAGAGGTAGGGACATGTTTCAAAATTGTGTAGATCCAGACCTTAGAGACAGGGTTTAGCTGTGGCCTTGGGTCAGTTGGGTTAATGGCTGCACTCCATGACCTTTAAATTCTTTTCCAACCTGGATGACTTTATGATTCTATTACAAGGTGCACAGGAAAACTAGACTGCAGGACTTTTAACTCCTACAAAAAAGGAGTCCACAGGCAATGCCCAAAAGAAATCAGTTCCTTAATATAACATGACTTTCTTCTTCCAGTGTGTCTTCACTGATCTTAGCACTCAAGCACTTCCAAGCCCTTCCAAAAATATCATTACAGATAAATCTTTAATTAACTTTCTAAAAAGATTTCTCTACCACAACACAGAAGAAGCTGTAACTTACAACAAAAGAAGCTTGAAAACAAGTGGTATTTGTTCTTATGGTCTTTCTTATGTGGTGAATCACACGCTGCTGAACTCATTCTCCCCGTTGTAACCTACTACATTCATCCTCTCTGTAACCTATTAAACCACTTCCCAGTGGTGCCCGCACTCTGCGCTAGGAACTGTTTTCTACACCACTGGCTTTAACTGACAATCTAAGAGCTGGTTTTGCATTTATGAGTGAACCTGTTCACAAACTCAGTCAGCCTTCTGTCAGGGAAGGTTAATAGCACACTGTGAGAGTGAAAGGGCCATGTTGCCTCTCCTGTTGCTTCCCACAAGAGTATTTGTAGCCCCAAAGTGAGCTGAAGGTCTGGGACTGTGGGCGCAGGGTGGACTTACCTTTGGGTAAAGATGACTGTTCACCAGCTGAGCTGCCAGAGGAGCAGAATTCACCAAGGAGATAGAGTTTCTCACCCCTGTAACAGATTCCGCTGTCAGCTGGCTTTGGGTGTCAGTGCCAGCAGCAGCACGATGACTCTGGCAGAAACGAGTTTCAAACACTCTTCCAAAAGAAAGGAAGTAGCAGAGAAGCCCTTTTAAATTTTCAAAGCTACGTGTTCAGGACTGAAGTCAGTCAAATGTGACAGATTTCTTCATCACGTATCAGAGATTCGTGGCTAAGCAGACTGGATCTTCCACATGAGAGGTTGTCAAGCTCTTGGCTCCTTCAGCAGAAAATGAAAACTCTCAGCGAGAAGCACCTGTGACAAAGGAAATGAGAAACTGTTACCACAGAGCAAAGAACTCCAGAAGACTCCTCACACAGCTGCTTTATAGGAATTGAGGAAGTTAAAAAAAGTGTGAAAGACATGGGAACATGAACATCTCCAGGATGTGGAAAACACTGGAGCCCATCCAGCAGATGCACTGATGTGCTAGAGCAGGGGTCAGCACAGGGCAGAATTCTGTGAGGGGACCCTATCACATCCAGATGAACCCAGGGTCTGCAAAAAATCCTAGAAGCTGAGAATGGATATGAAGGATCCAATTTCTACTATGAGAGTGATTTGATTCTGAACTGAGAAAAACAAACAGGAAAAATCACAGCTCAAAACAACCTATCTGGGAACAAGGAGCTAATACCAGATTTACAGGGTTTTTTTTAAAAGGTGCTTAGTTCTGGATTTGATTTAGAGAATTCAGACAACAGAGGAACAAAAAACGAATGCAAACTAATTCTCAGGTATCTTTAATGGAGTGGGTGGATTTTAGTGCTCCACTGCCCAGAAATTCATGCTACCAGCAACACCCTTTGTCATTAACTCTGTTATCTGAAAGTTTAATAATTGCATTTTGCAGGTAACTGAAACTACCAGCTGTATCAGGAAGAAGTAGCAGGTAACTGGGATAAACATTTAGGACTTTACCTCTGTGGTAAATACAACTGCGTGTAGCTAGCGGGACATTCACATTATGATGATTGAAGCTTATCATTTTTAAACAACTTTTGGTGGTTCTGGGCACATTCCCTGGAGAAGAGGTGCTCAATAAGCAGTTCCGACGTGCCCTGCAGAAGCAAACACTGTTAGAGACTACTCTGTGGTTTAAAGTCTGTTTCTGGTATCACAGCTTCCAGAAAGAATACAGAGCAAATGTCCTGAAAGGACCAAAACAGATCAGAATGGAAGGGCTCAGAAAACATTTGACAAGGCTCAAGGAGAAGAACTGAAGTTTGAGAGACAACTTGAAGGTTGTATAAATACTACTGCTAGGAGAAAGGCTGACAATAAGATACAACGAATGCAGAGGCACGCATGCACAGTGAGCTCTGCAGGAGCGTCTGCATCCGTCTTGTCAGACTGTGCTCATCTCCGTGTCCTTGCACAGAGGGAAGGAGCTGGAACGTCCCCTCACCTTCTCTGCTCTAAAAGGCTTAAGCTGAAGTTCTCTGGTCCTTGTGTGCTGTTACAACAAAAGACAGAGTAAGTTTTCTACAAACACCTCAACACACAACATAAGGCACGGTGGATGTGCAAGAATATAACCAACGTTGGGAGTGAGTGACATGTGTCTCCTGAATCCTTCCTGAAATAGAAAGAAGCACTACAGCCTGATCTGCTTCTCAGGACACGTGAAGGTCACAGTGGTATGAAAACCAGCTACAAACCATGTGACCTTACTGCACTGGCCAGTTCTGTTTTCTCTGTCAGAACGTGTGAAACTGGAGCATAAGGAAATGCCTAAGACAAGCTGGGACTATGGTCTGACAGAAACACCTGCAGCTGGGTCTCTAGCTTGGAGGAGACTGAGGGGTGACCCCATTAATGTCTGTAAATATTTGAAAGGTGGGTGTCAGGAGGATGGAGCCAGGCTCCTCTCAGTGTCCTCTAATGATAGGACAAGGGGCAATCGGTGTAAGCTAGAACATGGGAGGTTCCACATGAATATGAGAAGGAACTTCTTCACAGTGAGGGTGACAGAGCACTGGAACAGGCTGCCCAGGGGGGTTGCGGAGTCTCCTTCACTGGAGATGTTTATGACCCACCTGGATGTGTTCCTGTGTGACTTGGTCTAGGTGATCCTGCTGTGGCAGGGGGTTTGGACTAGATGATCTTTCAAGGTCCCTTGTAATCCCTAATGATTCTATGAGTCTTCTTGCTAGAAATGAAGATGCAGAAGAGTTCATTCTCTTCAAGATCTCTGCCAAATTAAGCAAATCTGAAAGATTAGGAGACAGACTTCATACAATTAGGTCAGGAGATGAGGCACTGAAGGAAAAAAGAGAGATCTGAGCACTTGGTTTCCTCAAACAAACCCCTTCCAAGTTTCTTTTCTCTTGTGAAACGTTCAGAAGATTTCCTCTTTGAACTTTGCAGCCGGTCATATAGAAGTTGAAGCAAACCCGGATGCTTGGGCTCCAGGTGGGGGTTTCAGCAAGGTGACCTCCTTCTCCTTCACTAAAATAAGAGGAGATCTTTATTGTAAGAAATTTATGAAAATTATGAGAGTAATTCTGCCATTTCCATCTTTGTTTTTCTCCTCCAAATAAAAATACTTAGGACTTCATATTCCTGTTCACATTTAAAAGCCCTTCACTACTCTTAAACTTCATACTGCTTCTGTTTAAATCAAAGGGAAACTAACCGGAAAGATTCAGCAAATCTCCCAGTTAATCCCAGTCTCTCAAGCAACACGAGAAGCCGGTTTTAGTGGGAACAGCACCGGTGACATCTAGTGGACAAACGAAACTCAGCAACACTCAAATCAGCTGAATAATCCAGCAAGCAAAACCCTTTTCCTAAATATTCTTTTATTAGTATTTTATAAATTAGAAAAATCTAAGACATTCTGAAATATTTTACCTTTAGCCTCTTGAGGTCAATTGCTAAATTGGAAGGAAGCCAATTTCACAAGGAACCAGGGCAATTTCACTGTTGGGAGAACTACTGTCTTCCAGCCTGTCCCCACCAGCTTTGAGGAGGGAGTTCTCCAACCAGAGTGTCAGAGTGAAAGGGAATAGCCCGATGCTGCAAGGAGAACTTCCTTGATTGGCTTGGGCAAGGGGATGGAAAGTGAGTAAATGGTGGATATCACTGCTCAGGATTCAAGTTCCAGCTTCTTTTACATCTACCAAGACAGCCAGGCTCTTAACCTTAATTACTCGTCTTGCATTCCCAGAGCACAAGCACAGGACTGAAGTTTCAAGGAAGCTACAGACATTTGTGCAGCTACAAAACATGTTCAGAGGCCCTTTCTGGAGCTGCGAGGCTCCATTTGCAGGAAATTTCTGCCACTTCTATGAATCCTGTTTTATTTTAGAAAAAAAATCACCTTTAGATCATCCAAATGGAATTTAAAAGTATTTTGAAACAACAGTCACATTAATCCACCCCCAGGAGCATTTATGCAACATGTGTTTAGGGACTGGTGTCTTACACTTCAGTGAACTACAGGGAACAGGGGAACATGAGTTATTCATAGAATCACAGAATCCTTATGGGTTGGAAGGGACCTCGAAAGATCATCTAGTCCAATCCCCCTGCCACAGCAGGATCACCTAGACCAAGTCACACAGGAACACATCCAGGTGGGTCTTAAACCTCTCCAGTGAAAGAGTTGCTGAAGTTATTGCTGAAGTGCAGTCCCTTGTACTTTGCAGTGTAATGGCTCATATACCAACTACCTGTAGTAGTTCTGCGTTAAGAAGAGTAGAATCTGGTTCTGTGACCAGTAGGGAACTAAAAGTGTGCTGGAGTCTGCCCAGGATTTGAGTGCTGTGCTTCAACCCCTAGAATGAGGTTAAAAAATTTGGGTTTAGCACCTTACCTGAACGATGTTCTCTCGAGGCAGAAGATTCCTCTTAGGAATTACTGTCTTGTGTCAGAAGACTCAGTGGAATGTTCATCACACACAAGCTTGAAATAACTAGATGCCAAAAGCTCTAAGAGCAAAATCACCTGTAACACAAGAGAACCAAGGTGCTACAAGGAGCTCGAGTCAGTACCAGGTACCCCCTTAGGACACCTCTCGTTTAGCAGAGAGGCCTGTACTTCTCAGTGAAGGGAAATCTTGGGGATTCCAGAGATAAATCAAGGATATGATTGTTGACTACCAATTGAACAGGAGCCAGCAGGGTGCTCAGGTGGCACGAAAGGCCAGTGACATCCTGGCTTGTATCAGGAATAGTGTGGCCAGCAGGACTAGGGGTGTAATTCTCCCTCTGCAGTGGGCACTGGTGAGGCCTCACCTGAAGTAGTGGGGGCGGTCCTGGGCCCCTCACTTCAAGAAGGAGATGGGGGTGCTGGAGCAGGTCCAGAGGAGAGCAGTGAGGCTGGTGAAGGGACTGCAAGGAAAGTCTGATGAGGAGAGGCCGAGGGAGCTGGGGTTTTTTAGCCTGGGGAGGCTCAGGGGCACCATCTCACTCTGTATCTACCTGAAAGGAAGGTGTAGACAGGTGGAGGTCAGGCTCTTCTCCCAGCAGCTAGTGATAGGATGACAGGACAGGGCCTGAAGCTGTCAGGGGAGGTTTAGGATGGATGTTAGGAAGCACTTCTTCAGGGAAAGGGTGATCAGACATCAGAAAGGACTGCCCAGGGCAGTGGTGGGGCCCCCATCCCTGGGGACGTTTAAGAAAAGACCGGATGTGGCACTTAGTGCTGTGGCCCAGCCGATGTGGTGATGTTAGGTCAGAGGCTGGGCTGGATGATCTCAGAGGTCTTTTCCAGCCTCAATAATTGTGTGATTGTCTGATTCTGTGACACGTTACCAAAACTATCAGTGAAAAGTTCCAACTCCCTCTGCTTCTGAAAGTCATTATAAGCCACATGCCTTCAGAACAAAAGGGACTGGCTGTGACTTCCTGTAGGTCCCTTGTTGCCAGTGAATGTCCCACCATTTGTGCATCAACACAACAGGCAGGCCACTGCCTGCTCACAAAGATTACAAAAAGGCAACTATTGATCAGTAAGGACTTCGTCGGAAGCAGCTCCTCAGCTCTTGTAGGTGGTTTGCTTTAGAGGCAGGGAAAGGCATTTTGGCTTGTTTAAAGAATGGACTCTCTGCATCACACAGAGCTGCTGTGCAGTTCTTCCATCAGCTGGTTTCCCTTGGAATTTGTAGATGGAGGCATTAAATCACACATGCTTTCAACTTTATTTACTTCTCTTATCTCATACGCTTACCTTAAAGCATGCAAATACTGTGGTGGTGGTGAATCCCAGTAGTAACAAACCATTTGTCCAGCTGCCTTTGCAATATACTACTGCATAACCTACATTTTAGGGAGATGAGGTTTACAGCGTAGCTCTAGGTATGCCATTTCTGTAGCTCAGTTATGAGCCAAGGCTTTCTATACCATTGACTGAACCTCCAGGGACTCTTTCAGAGCTCGCTCCTCTTCCAGTTCCCAAGTACTTGTTTCTGTACAGTCAGATGCCTAAATCTAGATGATGGAGTAATTCTTCTCCTTATGTTTCACATTTCTTTATTAAATCCTATCTCCAAGGTAAAGACAGAGCAGTTCCAAGACAGAAAACCCTACTGTGAAGGAGATAATGAAGAACTTACCCTGACATTAGAGCCACTAAGCTGCAACATAATTCTGCTTTAGGGAATATTTTTATATTCCCTGCCCGCTCTCAAATGGGGAGCAATCAGGGATGCAGCTTTACAAGAGTAGTATAAAGCAGCAGTAGCTGCAATAGAGTCCTTTTATTCAGACAAAAAGAAATGATGAATTTTGGGTGGGGGAGAACAATAGAACAGCATTTGTTGTATAAAACAGGAAATCAATGCCAAGGCTTAATAGCTTTGACCAATCACCACAATCTTAAAAAAAACCCCAAATCCCTAAACTTTGTAATTCTTTCCCTAATGTGGCAATTACTGAGCAAGATTGCTACGGCCAGTTGTTACTGGAATTATTCCTTAACACAGTTAAAGTTTAACCTGCAAGGAACCTGTGCTTTGAAAGAGAAGTATGTACAGGTGCAGCTATCCAGTTCCCAGGCTGAGTTAGAGCTCTTCTTTGTGTGTGAAGTTAAAGCATTAACTCGGCTGTAGCTCCTGTTTACCACTGAAATGTGGTGCCTTTGATCACTGCTCTCCAAGTGGTTTACAGAAAAGAATGAAATGGCCATGTTCATCTTACAGACCAGAGCTTCAGTGTGGGCTACAAAGAAGTTCAGGGACTTGTCCAAGATCAAATGCCAAGCTTGTGCTGGAACCTGGGTCCGATCTCTGATTTGTCCTGCCTGTAGCTACAGCTTTCCTGCTGAACTCATTGCAGTGGAAGCTACAGAGAAGTGTTTTAGAAGTTGTCACAGACAACACTTCATGCATGCCACCAGAGACAGATTTTAATCAATACAAGTTTACAGAAGCTTATGTCAAACTGACCTTCTAAAAAGTCTGTAGAGCTCCTATGAATCTGAAATTTGCAAGTGAAGTGGCTACATCGATCCAGTGCAGTTACACAGGCACAAGTTAAAAATCTTTTGTGAAACAGTGCTGTTAATTATTGCTGAGAGTGGCATGGGAGAGGTCACCGAGCTGATAACACTTGGGTTTAACTCTTTGATATCAGACACCTCTGGGGCCAATCCTACCTAGACAAGCTATCAGACAAAGGCTCCATCTAGCACACCAATTTCTTAACCTAGTGAGAAAGATTTTAAATAAGGGTTGAGTGAGGCAGTTGACAAAGGAGCACAGGAAAATAATAATAAGGAAAATTGGCCAGGGACCTAAAAAGTGAAGAGACATGTATACATATGGTCACAGTAAAGCAAGGAAAGAACGACACTAACCTCAGATGTTTATATAAAGCCACGGTAAGGACAACTGAGGACCAAAAACCTTAACATGTACAAGATTATGAGTCACTCAGCACAATTTCTGAGCAGTGCCAATACCAGAATATAAATCCTAAAAGACAAAGCTTATTAAAAATGGGGAATGGATGAAAACATCACTTTACTTGTCAGATTCACGTGCTTGCTTAGTAGTCCAAAAGTATAAAGAACTGAAGGTGTTGAAACAGATCTGTGACCTTATTTCAAAAGGAGATACTCTTCAATCCACCTTCCACAAACTGACAAAACTAGTCTGCATGTCTTGAGTGCAGGCTGAAAATTCTAAGTGAAAAAAAGTTTGGAATTCTGAATCAAGGGCTTCAAGCTCTTTTCAGTGTGAGAGAAATGAAATTATAGAAGCCCACTGATTTGGGTAAACTGCAAATCCTTCATATCAAATACAGGGCAAAAACATGCAGAAAAAGAAGTTTAAAAAAATGGCAATAGTGCACAGAGACAAAATGAGGTGAAGGAATCTTTTGGAGACTGCTTTGTCTTCCTCCCAAACTGTGCCTGCAACAGAGAGCCCTGAGAGTGATATAATGTCTAGCAAGTTATTCAGGAGGAAAGATTGAAGGAATTGTATGTTTTACCCTAGCAAAAAAAAAAATAGATGGAACATCATAAACCTAAAAACTATTTGCAATAAGGACAGAACCAGTCTGTTCCCTTGTCACTGCAAGTAAGTACTTTTCTCATGGATAAACCAAGCCAGCACTGCAAAACAGCCAGTTTACAACACAGTGGAAAAACCTCCTCTTAGCTGTGTTTGGCAATGGTCAACTATAAAATTCTTCTGTGGTGTGATCTACAAGTTCAGCTTTTTATTCCATAACACACAAGCATCAACAAGTCAAGCAACATGTTTTTAAGTAGATTGGTTACTCCAGAAAGTCTGACAAAATGAGGCTGCTGTGAAACAGGGTTGAAGTGATAGTCTAGCTTTCCTCAGAACAAACTTTTACCTTAAACCTCCTTCTTGAGCCCACCAACACATCTAATATTGAAATGTTTCATTGCACCAGACACTGAAATGCTGTTAAGAGCTCAGGTGAAGAGCAGCAGACTACAGAAGTGATTTTTCCCTTCCTAGTGCTGTAAACATGGTAAACCTGCTGCACACTGTTAAAAAGAGAAAGTGAGTAAACATCTTGATGGTGCCTTCTACCACATAAACAGAGCTGTTAGATGACAGCTGATTGATCTATGAAATCAATCTATGAAATTAATAACACTAGGAAATTCTGGGCTGAGTCCCTGGGCGTAGTTCCAGAAAGAGGAAGGCTTCAGAGAATGTAGTACTGCTTAACATCTTCTTTAACAACCTGGACGCTGGGACATGATATATCCTGAGCAATTTTCTGCAGATGATATAAAACCATCAGGAGTGGCTGATGCACCAGAGACCGGGACAGGCTGGAAACTCTGGCTTAGCAGAATTTCATGAAGTAGAAATGCTGCTTCTTCAGGATCGTTCAGGCTCACCTAAGTGATCTTGTGAAAAGGAAGAGCAAATCCAGACCTGTGGATCTATACTCCAGGCTGTTAGAACAAAAAGCATTTGTTTTGGTTAAAAAAAAGAAGCTAATTCAACAAACCAGGTAGATCATTGAAGATGCTGTGTATCTAATGGTTAGATGACTGAACTCGTATTTGGTTTGCTCATTTTCACTTACATGCAGGGAGAATCCTGCTATACTTGTACACAGATTCTACTACCATCGTAACACTATGTATAAAGTAAAAGTGCCTGTGCAGCTTAGTTTATAATCTGAGCTTGATGCTGACACTCACAGGCCATGTAAATATTAGTTACACAGCCAGCCACACAGCAAGCTCTGGGCAGGCACGTCCTTGTAAGATGGGACTGACAGCTTTGAGTTTCACTGCACCTCTGCAGACTTTGCTGCATCTTGCCTGCTGCCACTGTGGGAATGAATCCTCTTTCGTCCCCTTACTAATGACAGGTTAGAGTATCCATTGCACAACAGGGTAAGAAGGAATTTCACCAATCGGGGCATCGGAAAATACTACAAGGAAAATGCTAATTTGCCTAAAAAGACCTCAACTGACAAAAAAAATGTACTGGCCCCCCAAAACACAAAAAACAAAACCCTCCCACACCAAGAGCCCCACAGGAGAAATATGTTATTCGTTACCATTATTCTTAATGCTGACTGAGATGCAGAATTTATTTATATCCACTGTTCTACCTCCGCTAAGATACTCGGCCAACATTGTGAAAACATCAAAAGACTCATTACGGTCACATGAAAGAAAGAACAAGCTTACACCACATGCTTCTGCCCACATCAATGGCAAGAAATTACGGGAACATTCATGCTACTACTGTACTGGATAATTAATCTTAAACTAACAATTACATTCTAGTGTTCCAAGAAAAGGCTGGCAATAGCCTGGAGTTCCTGGTTATTCACCAGAGGACTCCTTTGTGTGTGTTAAGAAAGCATTAAAATATGTGTTTTTTTCAAGAAAATGCAGGTCACTGTGCAATACAGTAACTACAAAACATTTATTTGTTTTAAATAAAAACATTTAAATCATCATGTTTTGTAAAACAGCAGGTCAAGTGTTTCTTAATCTTTGTAGAGTAAAGCACCTTCAGTTTTATGCTAAAACAATCAACATAATTTATTATTTGGTCAGGCTATTAACCTACATTGAAATAAATACACTTTCAACCAAGACAGATCACTTAATGCATTAACAGATTCTCATACCTTTGTAGAAAGTTTCTCTGGTGACAGATGAAATACAGGCTGTGAAACCACGATTGCAGTCTTGTTTTTCTAATTTCAGTAAAGACTGGCCTATAATTTCCAACTCTAAAAAACAGTTATAAAGCACTACAGACTATAGCTTAAAAAAGCCTGCATCACATAAAAGAAACAATTTGCAATGGCTTACCTAAACTGGCTCCCAACAAGAGGTGGGACACAAACTCCTAATTAGTTACAACATACTGGGCCGGTCATATCAGAATTTCCCTTAAGAGTGGGACCTATCCCCTGAACAGGAAATCTTCTGACAAGAGAGATACGCTACTGAGAAGTGAGAACAACAGAACTCACAAAGGGATATTTATGCTGATACTATTGATTACAAAATGCAGGGTGCAAAATTCAATATTTAAAATTATATAATCCTTACAAGTACAGAATAGAACTTAACAGACGTTTACAAGTCCACACAGTTCAGCACCTGAGATTCTCCTGTAGAAAGCCAGAGATACTTTCTTCAGAAACATGTAATACAATCAACTCCTTTTCTCTCAGTATTACACAGGAACAATTGATGAAGGAAGAGCTGAAAAACATAATGCTCCAAAATTCCAATTAAGCCCTGAAGATAAGCCTGCTATGAGCTGTACTTTAACTTTGATCCATACGCCTTGCTTAGCTGACTTTATGAAGACATTCTGTATTTAATCAATGAAGTCTCCTTGGGTTTCAAGTGTTCTGATGAAACTGAAGTTTAAAGGAAAGACAAAGAACAGTATGCAATTTGAATCCCGTTGACAAACGACTAAGAACACTGAAACAGAAACAGGTTTGGACAAAATAACCTGCTACACGCGAGTTCAGTTTTACAGACCACGAGTGGTTGTGTCTTTACTCTGGGAAATCCTTTTCTATTTTCACTTTGAGAGCTGGGAAGTTGCGTTTTCTGTGTTTTGCTGTGTGTGTGACTAAGACTTTGTGATTTTGTTGTGCAGAATTATCTGCCATCCTCAAGGCAGCCACTGTACTGCATACCTGTCCTGTTTTAATCCCTTGGCTCTGAAGCTTTAAGCAATCGTGTGTTCTATTTAACAACCGAACTCCCAGGCCCCAGAGCAAAGGAGGAGAAAACATTTAAAACAAAGGCCTCAACAAAACAGCATTCTGGTGGGTACATAATAGTTTTATTCTAATTTTATCTAATTTTATTTATGAAGACAATTTAAATGTCAAATGGTATGCAAAATTAAAACTTTGAATACTGGAATATGAGGGATATTCCTTTAATTCTAGACATGCTCCCATGAGAGAAAGTCTACTGTACATTTCGTTTTGTTTCTTCACTTAGTGACCATGTAAAAAATTAAAAGTGTGAGTGTTACCAAGATTAAATGTTTCTCCCCTCACCAATTAAATACTTGGCATTTTTGGAAACCTTTCCATCACTGAAGACCAGTAAAACATATCTGTTTCTGTGCTTTTATTCCTAAATATGAGTAACTAGGCACTTAGTAGGAAGTTCAGGAAGAAAGGGGGCAGAGATCACACTGAAAGGTTTAATATTACATTATTGAAGTTTTGAAGTCTGAGTGCAGCAAAATGCACCACTGGCTCACTTAAAACCGAGCCTAATAACCCTTAAAATTCATTTTCTTTCCTCAATACAAGGTGCAGCAGAGTTTAAAAATCAAGAAGAGGGGCAAGCCCCTCCACCACAAACAGAAAAATCCCAAACCAAGAATATTGTTTTCAGTGCAAACACTGTAGTCTTCAAAAGGTTAAGAGTACAAATATTTACGTTCCAGTGTATCCTTACCTACAAGGAATGTTGCTTCACATTATAAAAGTATGTCAAATAGCTTTAATCCAATTGCAGTACTCCAGTTTACCCTCTCAAATCGATACGAGGGCTGAAACCTAAGTGTTTATACAAGCAGTGTAACTTTCTGCAGAAACTAATGCACACAGGTTGAAAGTTCTCATGAAAACCAAGGGCAAAGACAGCAAGTTCAGCTGCTGGTCCTTAATCAATTTCAGTACTGAATGCCAAAAAGTAACCAGCTACTTAATGAGTGAACAGACCTCATCCCTAATGCCACAGGCCCAGAGGCAATCTGCAGACAGTCACGTCTTAGGTGAACTCCTCCTGACAGAACACAACCCGGCTGTATGTCATTCCTGTTGCCAGTGTGCAACAGCTGGATTTCTAGCAAAACTCCTCAAACCTAAAGAAAACTTCTGTGAAACTGAAAAGGAAGGTGAGCAAGTTACTTTAGTCATTCAAAATGTGCTTATAAATTTCACCTAGATTTTCTTCCTGCAGCTTTGTGCTTTCCAGTTAGTAGCTGGGTTGCCAAGGAATATTTCAAAAAGGCACCTACTAGACTTCCTTAATTAGCTGCCCATTGTAATGATTTTGGTACCATTTGTGACAGTACATCAGAAAACAGCAGCACGAATCAATAGGTGGACAAGAATTTTATATTTGTTCCCCTCTTAAAAGAAACATTTTAAAAACAAAAGGCACTCAGGACAGAAACTCTCTCTCCAGTTCGTATATTGATGGCCGGCAAGTTTTGCTCTTCATCCTACACAAAGGCACAGTACAGTCTCTGTTTTGACCTTCCACATCGATATCAAGTAAAGAAGGCATGTGGCAGTTAGTTCTTTCCTCAGTATCAGGCAAGAAGTTAACATTTGGATCTGCATTGCCCCCTAAATATTCAGAGTCTTTAGAGTTTGGTTTAATTATACGAGGAATAATCTGCCATGTGTCTATTTTACTTCTTAGAGAAGAAGGTCGAGGCCTTGATATGATGTTAACAGCACTTGGCTTTTCAGCTGAACCACAGCTGTGATTGCTGTGTGGAACAGACGGAGCATTTGGAGTTCCAGTAACTGATAGAACTGGTAATGTGGAGACATCATTGGTTGAAGGAAATCCATTAGCTACAGGAAAGAAAAGGGCAAATGAAAAAAAGACACTTTAAACCATATGACTTCTTGATTTCTTTCCCTTTTGCAAAACGAGGTTGCTATAAACACTAGTGGCTTTATTGTACCAGAAGAATTAAGAGGCTTGTGCATTTATGGGGAATCTCCTAAGAGATTTTGCTCAATCTCTTAGGCAGTGCTCAAATAATGCTTTTGCATCTGCACTATCTGCTAGAAGCCACACCAATTTATTTGTCATTGCTACAGAAAGAGATAGAGCATTAACCACCAGCTAACAGGCTGAGTATTAGTATGGGAGTGTAGCTCCACAAATCTGTCCAGTTATGAGTCATTACACAGGCACAGAGTACCACAAAGTACATTAAAGCCACAACACAATACCAGTATTGAAGTTTACAACTGCTTTTCAAAAACTCATTAATCATGTACTTAGCCAGATTCAACTTTTTTTCCTGCTTAAATCTTAACAACCTGTTACTGAATGCTGAGTTTCTCACTACATTTTCTGTTTCTACACTCAATCCCCTACATTTCAAGTTCTTAGTTACCCACCTGTGGTCTGAAAATTGCTCCCATCTGATAAAGTTCGTCTGTGACCCAACACAGTAAACTTTGTCGAGGAATCATTTGGCACGTTTTGAGATTCTTGTTTCAGATTAAAAGGGTGATTTTTTAACTGTGTAGAAGCTATGTTAGGAGCCACTTGTAACCTCTGTTCCCTCTTACTCTCAGAAGTTTCAGATGAGAAGTCATCAGTGGAACTGCATGGACCACAGTCACCAAGCACACCGCTTACAAATGCGTCTTCACTGTCAGGCTGAAGGAGGCATTTTGTGGAAATGGAGGACATAGAGAGAAGATTCACAGTATTTGCAGCTGGATTTAGAGATGGAATACTCGTTTCCTCTTTCTTGGACTGCAGTCGTGTAGGGCTGGAGCTCCTGCGAAATTTTGAAGCCCGCTGAAATATTCCGTCACGCTTCTTCTTCTCATCTTTAGGCAAGAGTTCATCTGGACCCTGCGATTTGTTAAGCTCTCTGATATCTAAGCCCAGGGCAACAGATGCAAGGAGGACAGCACACCCATACAGCACTGAATCAGTCTTCTTTTTCTGCAGTGTCCTGCTCAGACTGTTTGTAGGTGTCATTTGAGGAGTACTATTTGTAGAACTGGCAGAGGTTCCTTCTTCAAAGCTTTCATGTTCTACTGTATTCTCTCCCTGATCATCTTTCCAAAGAGGTAGATTAATATAGGTCTGATTCGGCAACTTAATGGGCTTTGGTCTTTTACTGTCCAAACCTTCAGGGAGAAGTTTCTTATCTGTAGAGACACCTATAAAACATGACAGTAAACTTTTAAGATTGTGAGTGAGGTATTCTTCTACCGCATGTCTGCAAGTGTAGACCATTACTTCCTCCACTTGCACAGCTATTGATCTTGAGGTACAACGCACAGAGTCAGAAGCTCAGGAACTCCCACTGCTAAAATCAGAAACACAACCCAAGCCTAAATCTCTTTGCTTTTTACAGGATTTGAAATAATAGAATTACTATTTTGCTATAATTACATCTTTTTAGCAATTGAAAAGCAAACTCTAATAGAAGAGTGCTGATCAATCTTCCCGAGTACATACGTATTGTTTTCCACATCTGAAAGAATAACTGTTATTTTGGGAGAAGCACAACAGGTGCCCCAACCTCTATGCACTCAACAGTTAAACAGCAGATACTGTCTTTGCATTTTCAGAGATATTTGAGGATCTGCATCACTTTGGTAGCGCTTTTCAAATAATCCAGAAAATAATGCCGTGTTTGGACTTCAGTGAAGTAATTTATTGTACACAACATGCCAGACAAGATCTGGAATGTATTCCTTACAACATTTCCACTTAAACAGTGTTCCCAAATCAAGCAGGATACTATTTTCAAGCTAAAAGATTGTAGATTTAGATTGGATCTTATTAAGAAACTCCTCCGTGTGAGGGTGCTGAGGCACTTGAACAGGTTGCCCAGGGAGGTTGTGGCTGTTCCACCCCCGGAAGTGTTAAAGGCCAGGTTGGATGGGGCTCTGGCCACCTGGTCTAGCAAGAGTTGTCCCTGCCCCATGGCAAGGGTGTTGGAGCTAGATGATCTGTGAGGTCCCTTCCAATCTAAACCACTCTTGTGTTTCTATGGCTAGATTTTTTTTTCAATCAATTTATTAGGTCAAAAATAAAATTGACATCTCACACCTAAAGATAGATAAAATGGAAGGTATAAGTTGACTTACATGTGTTATTCTACTTTTAACTACTGAATGCTAGAGAATTAACACAGAAATGTTTCATATGCAAATACAAATCTATACATCTATTCCATAAATCTATGGAATTCCTGTTTGTGAAGCCTTATTTTATACCCCTACAAGTGTATATGAAGAAGAAAATGCCTTTTTCCTAGGGAACATCAACTTGTATCAGTTTTTTTCCCTGACATTGGGAACTTAATTTCCTTAGACAAAAGAATTTGTAGCGTAAAAAGTTTAAGAATGATGATGATTTTTTGCATGTCCATAACACAATATAGTCATAGACATAAAAAGCAATATAAAGCTATTATGATCTTTATTCTGAGAGCATTAAGTGTATTTTACCTTTAGATTTACCTATAAATCTAAAAGTGTTGCCTAAGCAACTTGAAGACTTCAGAGTCTACATTATTTTTCCCTTGAAAATTTAGGGAACAATCTTATTTAAAAGCAGGAAACATGTATCTGGGAACCCACGACAGCTTACAGGTTTTGAAAGATCCACACAGATCCAACTAACAATAAAAATCATTAGCGATCACTTGAACATCAAAACAATTACTGATTTAGATTTAAAAAATGGTAGAAAAAACGTCTGTATGGTACCGCTCACACATCATGTGCATTTCTTAGCTGCTAATGATGAATCATAGAATCATTAGAGATTGGAAGGGACCTCGAAAGATCATCCAGTCCAATCCCCCTGACACAGCAGTCACACAGGAACACATCCAGGTGGGCTTTAAACATCTCCAGTGAAGGAGACTCCACAACCCCCCTGGGCAGCCTGTTCCAATGCTCTGTCACCCTCACTGGGAAGAAGTTCCTTCTCATATTTATGTGGAACCTCCTATGAAGATGTGAAGATATTGACATGTTTACTGCACAGGAAAGTGATTTGTAGATTTTTACCTTCTAACAATCTGCCTCATCCTTGAGGAATAGAAGCAATACAATTTATTACACTGGAAGAGGTATTAATGCCATTATAAGGCAACTAGCTCTTACCTTGTTCAACAAATAGTGATGCTAAGGGAACACCTTTCTGATTCTTCATTAAAACAGTTGACCAAGGGTTGCTGCCATCTGAAAGGGGTCTGATTCTGAAACAACAGTTCTTGTATTACAAAGGACACCATGCTTATGCACGCCTTGAGCAAAAAATTACAGAGACATTAAAAATGTACACAACAGCACTGGATCGGTCGTATGATTGTAAGTTGACACATGCCTTCTGTCAGGTGTTTATAAAAACTAAAATCTCAGGCCTAAAGAGAAAAGAGGGCCTTGACTACCTATTAATGGACAAAAACTAGTGAACACTTGGAAAACCTTTCACTGTGCCAGAGAATTTATGTGCATATTGGAAATTAATTAAACATAGGGCCTTTAAAACAACACAAAAATAACCATAAAGACAGTTTCAGTAGATGGTCTGGAACCAACTGCGGCAGCAGTTAAATGAGCAATGCCTCTACCAAGATAAAAAATTTGCTATAAATTATTATATACACAACAAGAGTCAAGGAAAAGGATCTCGTGCTACTATCCAGTTTTGAGCAATCTGGAAAAAAAATCTGAAAGGGAAGGCATTAACTGATTTTCAGAACTGACTTGCCATGTGTCTGTCAGTGTGAATGATGTTGTTGGGGTGAATTATGATTCATGCATGCAAACTCGGCCAGCCTTACTCCCTGAAAGCGCCCACCTAGGGCCGTGCTTGCAATTCCTCAAGTCTGTGTGAGGACAAGCAAGACAGACAGGCTGTGAATGTCTGATATGCAGTAGTAGCTCAGCATCTCAACCATGTTCCAAGCCTCAAAAAAAAAAAGACAGAGAAAGGGTAGTAGATAAAAACAGTAAAGCTTAAAGTAGGGCTTTTGTATTTGAGTCTATGTGGGGAGGCAAGGACAACCTAAACAATTCTATGAAGTGTTCAAGGCCTGGTTGGTTGGGGTTTTGAGCAACCTAGACTAGCAGCTCATGACGTGGGGTGGGGGTGTGTGTGTGTAACTAAGTGATCTTTAAGGCCTCTTCCATCTCAAATCATTCTATGATTATTAATGTAATTCCTAAATTAAAATGTAAAATGTTTGAGCTGTTACTACAGGCTGCAGAACTTTTGTAACTACTTCTGTTAGTGATTCAGTTACCAAGAACACACAGTATTATAAAACAAACAAAATGTAGTAGACATACTTGTCCTTACAATCTGCACGATCCTTGGTTTGAACTGAACTTGGTCCCCATGTACAACCTCTCTTTTTAAAACTTCTCTTCATATCTTCAAACTCTTCTTGGTGATAAGTTGTGCTCCTTCCCCAAGTTCTATTGCTCTCATCTGAAGTCACTAGAGATTGGATTTAGAAAGACAAACAAAAAATGCCATAGATAAGTAATACTTCTAAAACCAAATGATTTTAACAGCTTATTTTCTCACCCCAAAACCATTTTGACCCAGTAACATGACGAGAGGACAAAATCTGAGATTTTTTTTCTTTTTTTAACACAAACCACCAGGCAGACTGCACTGATCCAAAAAGATGAGCAAGAAAGAAACATAATTTATGAGCTGACAAGAGACACAAATTAAAGATAAAGTAGCAAAATAATCATATTTTCCATGCTGCCTTTAACTAAGAACCTCTTATTTAGGTAATTCAGACAAGTGAGTTAGACTGAGCACTTAAATGCCAGCGAAGAAAATATTTGCTGTGGAACAACTGGTATAAAAAGAAGCAAAATATTCCAGTTGTGACAATGATTAATGTTTTCTTTCTCACTATGCCAAAACCAATTAAAGGGTCTAAACTTCATTAAATGCTTAGTCTGTCACTGTCTCAACCATTAAATTAAACAGAACCAGCACCTTTGAAACATAATGAAATCTTGCCTTTTTTCATAACCCCACTGGGAAGTTCATATTCACTTGTGATATCTACATCTTGCTGGTACACATATAGACTGTTTCTTCGGCCATTAGCTGTGTGTGTGTCTGTTTTGGGGATCACTGAGGAAAAATTAAGAGAATGTAGTAGAGATCTTAGTCAAGTTGATTTGCCAGCACAGCCTCCCCTGCTACAGCAGTGTACTTGCCTTCTTTACTCTCCCATTTTCAACCACATTCCAGGACCCATGGAATACATATCTTACTGGTTTTCCTCTTCCCTTCAAAACACCTTACAAAGACAGCTCAATTTGTTTTAATAACAAGATTTAAATGAAATATATTTAACTTAAATGCATAGGTTTGGAAGCTGCACTCACTCATGAAAAAAATGAAGCAATCAAGCAACCAGTTGTTAGCTATGCCTGTTCAAATCCTCTATTTGAGCAACTCTTCTTGGAACAAAGACACTTTGAAGTTAAATCAAGATAAAACGTTATTGTGGGGGGGAAAAAAGAATTTATTTTGCACAGGTGCAGATGGGTGTGGAAGCTCAGCTGTTTTGGCTAGATACTCCTGCGAGATCTGATAAGAGTTTCAGTGAAGTCTAGGGACCCAAACTGAGAAAGAGAAGTGTCCTTTTAAAGCAGAGCCTTTATGTTGTCCTGCATGTTCCAGTCCTCCAAATACAAAAGCCTGCTCCAAAAAACCCAGAGAAATCCCCACTGGCACTTAGCACACATCAAGGAGTGGCATGGCTATAGCTTACATGAGGTTAGGCACTTAAAAAAAAGAATTCAAACTTTAAGCAAAGTTTTCAGATTTGAGACAATACTTGACACTTGGCTTCATTTCCAGTCATTTCCATTATTTCCATCATTCTCCAAAGATAAAATGAGACACTCTTGCTTATACATAATTATGACATGCTACAAAGAAACACCTTTCTTGACTTTCTGCATTAAAAAAAATATCAACCAATCAAAAAAACCCCACCACACATTTGAGGTTGGGAAACTATTATCAACACATACATCGTGTCAGCTAACTTCTGAAAAAGACTTCACATATTCCTTTCATCTCGAAGTTTTATTACGAAAGGCAGGACTGGGTTTGTCCATCTCTTGCCTTTATGCATAATATATGGGCAGCAATAGTCTTTGCCCAGGGAACCGTGTCACTTGCAGTTCAAATAGTAAGTTACTGCCAAAAAAGACAGTGCTTCTCCTTTAGACATTAATAATGAAAAGGATTTCATATGGCAAAAAGTATTCCAGAGGAGATGAGAGATCTGGTTTCTACCCAAACTTTGCTTAAAGCTTCATGCTGGTTAAGTAGCTAAAGAACTGTATGCCGAAAAAACCTCCCAGCATTCTGATTTCCTCTCCTCTTATTTACATCTAATAAAGTCAGACTCAGACTCTGAAGTCATTTCCTTCAGAGGTGACTACCCTTGCAGGAGAAGACAGTCACCAGCCATAGGCAATTAGCTGGAACAGGTTCCACAGATTCGACACAGCAAGCTGTAGGCATTCCACACTGAATATGGGTAATTAGACAATCCACCTCACACAATAGATCAGATAGTGCAAATGCAAGCAGAGAATCCTGTAGGAACTGTTTTCCATCTCAACGTATATCATTCCCAAATGTAAATAGGGGCTTCACTCTAACAACATGATCAGGTTTGTTCCATATTCATGGGACCTCCACTTCTGTCAACAGTATACATGAACCAGCGCAGGCCTACAAGCACCTCTACAATGTTATTGTTGGTTCTTTGCTTTCAAAAAAGCCTAAAGTATGCTTTCTTCTAGTTTTGTATTTGCTTAAAGCTTCTCTTTTGACACATGCATGCTGGGTTGCTGGATGGTTCTGTGGCCTTTCCATCTTACAGGGCTCCCTCATTCTCAGAATTTTACTTTTATTTTTGTAGTCCTTGGTCGATTTCCTTTCTCAGCTCCAATACCCAACAAAAACTTCTTTTTCCATCTTACATGGATTTTAAACATGATGCTTTGCCTGGGCAGACATGATTTAAAGCATTCCCAATCATTCTAATTATTGAAAATGAGTGAGGATTTTAGCAAGATTATCCCTTCTATCAAAGAACAAGCTGTAAATATTAGAACAAATAAAGGGACCAGCATATCAGAAGCCTGTGCAGAACCTGATACTACTACCAGTGTTTCAGTGAGAATATGGAACAAATGTTCTCTATTGAGCAAATAAACAAATAGAAGTGGTGGAGACTCACGTTGTATGGCTCGAAGACGAGGAATTATTGTGGGGCTACTTGATGGACTAGAGCTGTTACTGTTTAAACTTCTCCTCTTATCCAGATTAGGAGATGCCTGCACTGTTATTTTGTGCTGGAAATCTGTAAGAGAGTGAAACAAATGAGTTTTTATGTTCTCAATAAAAACTACTCAGGAGATTATACTGCTGTACTTAGAGCAATTAAAACTACATACCTTCACAGACACTACTATGTGATAGGTTTGCACGTAGGTTCAGGTGGACTCAAAACTGAGACACATCCACATTATAAGCTGTTACTCAATCTTGTTGGTTGTCATAGGAGAAAAATCTCAGTACCTAATCTAAAATCAATTGATATTCATGGCAAGTAGACTTGCCTTATTTTTTGACATGTAATTCATCCATAACATATAGTAGCATCAGCAAAGCAGTCAACATGTCAGAAATCCCAAAGTACACAACTACCAATACAGCAAGGTAGTAAACCAAAAATATCACAACAAATATTGGCAAAAAGGAAGAGAATTATGAAATAAAATCTGACAGTGTGTAATTTTCTAAACCCCATTACAGGTATAACAGAATTGTGTGCAATTTTTAAAGAGAGTGTTATCTCTAGGGCAATCAATCCAGAGGATTCTTGATAAAGAACCCTCTAAATGGAATTCTGAATAAAACTGAGTAGCACTTTTTCAAATTAAATATGAACAGAACTGGAAACAGTAGGAAGAAATAAGCAAAAGGAAGCTTATTTCACCAGTGCTGAAACAGTACTCTAAATATTACTGCTCTTTTGTCTCTTTCCAGCTACCGTACAGCTATGATTTGGTCAGACCAGTGTTTCCATGGTTCTTACTGTGTCAGGAAAACGTGGACAGACGTAACTGGAAGGAAACCCATCAATACCAGAATGCTGGTACCACCACCGCAGGGTTTCCAGCCATTGGCCAACCTTGAGTTTCCGTGGTGCCACCTCGTGGCAACATTAGAAAGGCATCACTAAAGGTATCCCTGACACTGAAGAAATCCAGCTCTCTACAAACACATCTCCCTTTTAATGCATGGATGGGTGGCATCAAATGTCCCCACATTCAAATTGTTTCATACTGGTGTTCCTAAAGAGTATCTGCTGTTGTTATCACAATTTTTCCTTGCAAGAAGTCAGACATCCAAGGTAGTAACTGCTGTATGGCAGTTGTGACTGCAATAATCATGCAGCTCTGACCTACTACACCTCCAGCCTTTACGAAGCGGTATTCTTCTGCTAGGTGTTTGCAAAACCAGGGCACACAGGGTTAATATACGATCCATTTGTTCTGGGATATAATTTCTTTTTTTAAAAAGTACTTTTCATTCTGCACAGAAAGAATGATAGCAAAATACTGAACTTTGAAGCAGTCTTAAGTTGCTTCCATGCTAGTCACCTTTCAAATCAGTTATAGGAGACTTCTAGCTCAGAGAGGAAAGATCATCAGCTAAAACAAGGATTAATCCACAAGAATATTATATGTGACAGTTATTTCCTTATAGAAAACAAGGGCTATACAATTCACACTGTACCCTTCTGCATGATTAGGGTAAAATAGTAGCCAATATTGAAAACATTAACCATGGAACCTCTGTGCTTAATTGTAATAAATACCGTGAACTTAAAAAACAATTACAAACCTGAAGGTAAACTAATTCTGTGTCCATCTTTAAGTTTTAAACGGCTTCTCTTGAACTTGCCTTTCCTCTTCTTTACATTGGGTTTCTCTTGGTTTAACTGGAATATCATGATATTCAGTTCACGCTCCAGTACATTGATCTCACGTTCTGCCAACTGCTGCTCACGGCGCTTAAGTAATTCTTCCTGAGATTTTTGCTGAAGAGCTGCTCTTGTCAACTCCTCTTCTCGTGATCGAAGCTCCTGAAGGTAAGAGTCACACAAATGGAACTCAGTAATAAAGGGAAGGTTTCATTAAAGGATATAGGAAGAAAGCAGTGGATTGTATTTCCCATTTATTTCCATAATGTACTGCATACATGTGAGATGTTCACACAGTCCTCTGTGAGCACAAATTCTGTACCCGCACGCTCTCAAGCATCATAGAGGTTTCCCCTGAGTTACTTTACTGAAGGCAGGAAGCACTGGCGACAGGGACAGTATATCCAGGCAAGGATTATCCACTTAGATCCAGCAGAATACGTGCTCCAAGTACATCGCTTGTGTCAGACTCTTTCAGAGCATGAGAGCTGCTCTTAGATAGCTCCTGTGCACTGGCATAAAGTCAATGACCTGACAAATACACAAATTAATGTCTCTATCTTGAATTTTCTAACCTTTCCTGTTTTTCAGACATGTATTAAGTAGCACTTTGTTATCTAGAAAAGCAATCAGTATTACACTGAGAGGATTAGTGTAATAGGATAAACCAAGTCATAAGACAGAAGACAGCTGTTTCTTAATTAAAATCTAGCCGGTATCTGTAGAACATCAAACGGTTACTAACCACTGAATTACTCCACATAGACTCTCTGACCATCATTCCCACAAAATGACTGTTTTTCTACATTTACACTTTTTTTTTATTTTGAAGAAGGAAAAGCTTTAGTAAGAAAAAGAGTCAGCTTTTCAGGGTAAATCAATCTCCAAGACTAAACCATTGTAAACATACCATCTTAAACTTAATCTGCAGCTTCCATATCTATTAAAATATACTTGAAATGTGAGTAGACCATTCATGTTCTACATGAAACAGACTCACCCAAGAATGTTCTAAGCCACTACTGCTAATAAAAGAGACTACAGGGAAAAAGAGAAGCTATGATGGGACCAGCACTTTATAGTTCCCACTACATAATTTTTTTCAGATTTATGTATCGTTGTGTAAATTCTACCTGGATAGAAATGGAAATTAAAATTCAAAAGACAAACCCAGAATGTGAAATGGACCTACTCTAAAAGTTCTGGACTTCAGTCCCTTATTCCTATTTAAAATTCAGTCTTATACTGACAGTACAGTCTTACAGTTGTGGTATCATTTGCTGGTTGCTCATTGTTTGGGGTTTTTTCCAGAGCAGACTGGTCATCAGTACCCAGAAATGTTTTGTGCCAACACAATTATCACATACAGTGAAAGAAAATAAAACCCCAAATTTTCTGCTCTAACTTCCACTTTCTCAACTAAATTGGATCCTGAACTGTACTACTTTGGTATTTTCAAATGAGGGGAAAAATCCCTTTCTGTTACTGTAAAAAGCACTGAGTAAGAAGTTGAGTAAGAAGTATCTGTTCTTCAGAAGCATGCTTGTTTTTCTTTACAACTATAAAAGACACACAATGCTTACTATTGTTTTCAAAAGTAACTGAAATGATTGACAAATTTCATGTAGTTTAATAATTTGGAGTGAGCATGTTCCAACACAGTATTAAAAATAACAAAACATAAAAACCAAGACAGGTTTTTTTAATCTGTGTTGCTTAACACTCACAGCTTGGCAGAAAGCAATTCTGCCTCTTGGAAGTTCAAAGGAACCTGGTCCTCATCCAGCAAGTAAGGTTGGGGGGGGGCTTTGAGTTTGGTTTTTCACAAATATTTAATCATTTAATTTAGAGACTACTGTAAATTTTCACTTTCCTCTGCCCCTCCGTCCAGTCAAAACCAGACAACTAAAGCAAGGGCTGGAAGCAGAAGCTACATGAAGTCAAATTTAGAAAAAAAGTACTTTAGAGTTTAAATAGAAAACATCTTTATTACTATATTAATACAGCAATAAAAATCTGTTAGGAGAGTCTGATAATTATCCATTCTTTTCTAGTCCTCATGTTCCATAATGCTCACTAACTAGGCAAAAACAAGACACATTCTGAAGAGGTAGATAATCTAGAAAAAATAAGTGTTTCCTCACCGAGAGATTATTTACTCTTTTCCAAATAAACTAATTAAAAAGACTTACTGCAATTAGTTATGCAATGTTTCTACACTGCTCTACAATTAAAACACTCATTGTAAGGAAGCAAGGAAAGAATTCAGATTTAAGTTGCTCAAGAATGTTTGTCAAAACAAGATTGTGATCTTCTCTTGGAGTGGGTGTCACCACTGCTCATTTACAGCAAGCCCTTGAGGAAATTCCTCCAGCTACAGAAGTTCCTCTTGTACAGAGCATTGTGCTTGCTTTACTATTATTATTATTACATAAATACTTCATGGACATTGCTTTCTCGCTAGTACCTGACAGGAAAACTGGTCAAGTGCCAAATTAAATAAGCCTGCATGTATGAAAACCTTATCTAAGGCAAAGTTGCATGCTTTCGTTCTTAAATAAGTTTACCTAGTCAGGGCAGATACCTTTGGAGATGCATCTACCTCGGCATACAAGAATCAAAATTTCATTGTCTCTTTTCCCCTCCCTAGTTAAACTTCACTCTCTTTTTCAGCAAAAATATTACTTTTCTTATTTAAGAAATCTTAAACTTAATTTGGTCAGATTCAATTCGGTAGGAAATTTCACACTGGACTAATGCCTCCAGAAAGTAAAAATACCTGAATGGTTGGTTGAGCCATTGTTGGAGGAGCAGAAATGATAGTTATGCCCTATGCCAGGCTGTGGCAATAAACACAGTGGATGGTGAACCTCACAGCAAGTAAAAAGAAAACTCTACACTCAGCAGAGGGTTAAAACACATCTGGAAAGGAAGAGATCTGGTAGCTACAGTTTTGTCAACCTTCACTGACTACATCACAGGATCACAGAACATTAGGGATTGGAAGGGACCTTGAAAGATCATCTAGTCCAACCCCCCTGACACAGCAGGATCACCTAGACCAAGTTGCACAGGAACATATCCAGGCAGGTTTTAAATGTCTCCAGAAAAGGGGACTCCACAACCTCCCTGGGCAGCCCCTTCCAGTGCTCTGTCACCCTCACTGGGAAGAAGTTCCTTCTCATACTCATATGTTCCAGCTTACAACCATTGCTCCATGTCCTATCACTAGATGACATTGAGAAGAGCCTGGCTCCATCCTCCTAACACCAGTTCTTCACACATGTATAGACATTAATGAGGTCTCAGTCTACATTTCTCCAAGCTAAAGAGACCCAACTCTCTCAGCCTCTCCTCATAAGGGAGGTGTTCTACTTCCTTCATCATCTTTGTTGCTCTAAAGACTTCCACATAAGTGACTGCATCTCAGTTCTCTTCATCATTTATTGCTATTTATCTCATTATCTTCATGACAATTACCTACTGGGCAATAATTATACTGCGAGAAAAACCTGCAAAGGAACATGTTTCTACCAGATGCATTTCTACCTGGAGAGGACACCTGCCCCATCTCAACTGATGTGGCCTCACCAGTGCCAAATACAAGGGGATGATAACCTCCCTACTCCTGCTGGCCACACTATTTCTAATACTAGCCAGGATGCCATTTGCCTTCTTGGCCATCTGGACACACAGCTGGCTCATATTCATCTTCCTGTCTATTAGAACCCCCAGGTCCCCCTCTGCCAGACAGCTCTCCAGCCACACCTTCCCAAGCCTGTAGCGTTGCAGGGGGTTGTTGTTGCCTAAGTGCAGGACCTGGACTTGGCCTTATTGAAGCTCCTGCCATTAACACTGGCCCATGTCTCCAGTCTATCCAAGTCTCTCTGAAGAGCCTCCCTACTTCTGGCAGATGAACACTCCCAACTAACTTGGTGTCATCTGCAAACTTACTGATACATTCTATGTCCTTATTGAGATCATCAATAAAGATGTTAAACAGAGATGGTCCCAACACCAAACCCTGAGGCCACCACTTGTGACAGGCCGCCAGTTGGATTTAACTCCATGAACCACCACTCTTTGGGTCTGTCCATTCAACCAGTGTTTATCCAGCACATGGTGTGCTTGTCCAAGCCATGAGCACCCAGTTTATCAAGCAGAATTCTATGGGGAACAGCATCAAAGGCTTTTAGAAAGTCCAGGTAAACAATATCCACAGCCTTTCCCTTGTCCAATAGTCAGGTCATCCTGTCATAGAAGGAGATCAGGTTTGTCAGGCAGCACCTGCCTTTAATAAACACATGTTGGCTGGGCCTGATCCCCTGGTTGTCCTGTATGTCAAGTGTGATGGCACTTGAGATGACGTGTTCCATATTATTAGTATCTTCTGAAACTGCAAAGCTGGAAGAGATCAATTCTATTGGTCTGATCAGGAAAGAGAGACATAAAAGCACTACTCAGTTTTCAAAGAAGCCACATGACACACTCATGTAACAGGATGAAAAGCTTTGCAATCCCACAGCTGAGAAGAAAGCTCAGCAGCAGATGAAAATCTGTAGTGGTTATAAATATTAGCTAAAGGGTAGATAAACTCCAGTTTGTTTGTAAAGTGATGCATTTAAGTAGCCCAGAATAAAATAAGGTTTTTTTAAAAAAACCCATGTCTGGCATTTACACATCTACAACATGTTATCTTTTGGGAAGACTTGTACTTTCTGAATGAGGCATTCACAGAATGGTTTAGGTTGGAAGGGACCTTGGAGATAATCTAGCTCCAACACTCTTGCCATGGGGCAGGGACAACTCTCCCAGACCACGTTGCCCAGAGCCCCATCCAACCAGGCTTTCAACACTTCCAGGAATGGAAAAGCCACAACTTCCCTGGGTAACCTGTTCTAGTGCCTCAGCACCCTCACAGGGAAGAATTTCTTCCTAAGATCTAATCAAAATCTCCTCTCTTGTACTTTGAAACCACCTCCCTTATCCTATCACTAGAGTCCCTCATAAAAAGTCCCTCTCCAGATTTCTTGTAGCCATTTCAGGTACTGGAAGGCTGCTGTAAGGTCCCCCGGAGCCTTCTCTTCTCCAGGCTGAACAGACGGTCTTCACACCAGAGGTGCTACAATCCTCCTTGTGGCCTCCTCTGGTCTTAGTCCAACAATTCTATGTCTTTCTTACATTCAGGACTCCAGAATGAGGCACAGCAACAGTATTCAAACCTTTTTGCTCATGTAAGTTTGCTGCCAGGGTGTTAGAGGTTTATCTTAAAATACTGTCCAGAAACATATTAATGCTGAGGGCATGGTCTCAGGGTGACTTTGCAGTGCGGGGTTGAAGGTTGGACTTAATGATCTTAAAGGTCTCATCCAACCAAAGGAATTATGTGATTCTGTAATTGAATTTAAGAATCCCACATGCACCAACAAGAATAAGCAACTTGAATTAGTAAAGTTTAATGAGTAAATCCCATCTCCCAATTAGTTTATGTTCTCAAGTGTATCTCCATTTGTAAATCAGGTTTCTGGTATTATACTGATAAGCCATGATTGAGAAATGCACAACCTCTGCATCACATGAACGCAAACACACAGAGAGACAACTTTCCTTCACTGTCATGCAACTGGAAAAATCAACTTACTTTTTCCTTGGTCCTCAATTCATTGAATATCTGCTGAATTTCCAATTTCCAGTCATCTTGCATGGAATGGAAAGACTCTTGAGGCATTTCAGTCATAACTGCCCCTTCGATGGCAGTAAGCTGTTCAAGAATTAAGGCAAACGATGGTCGGATATGAGGGTCCTGTTCCCAGCATTCTAGAATTTATTAAAATCCCATCAGTTTTTAATAACACATAGAATCTTTTGAAGAACTACATGTATTTCAAGTTACTTGCTATGGTACTTCAAGTTCTAATGTTCCCTTTTACCTGCGAGGCTTCACTTGTTCCTTTTTCCATTTGCAGAAGTGACAACTACCTCCTTGCTCTTAGAGGCTTTTTTTTGTATTGACATTTTTTTTTCATTTCTATTGTTAGGATCTGAAACAGTAAAACTAGCAGTACAGCACACAAGGTATACATGTAAAAGGTAAAGAAATTCATGACACACAAGGGAACAGCCATTAGAAAGCAGTTTATGTCCCTCTTTTTAACACTCGCATTAAAAAACAATGAGGAAAAAAAGGCATTTGCAGCTCATCCCCTTCAGATTTTATCTTGATCTGTAGAATGCAGCTTATGTCAATTATTACAATTAGAGAAATAAGTAAATAAGAAACAAGTAAAAGCTGAGCAAAACTGTACAGATTCCTCAGAAATACATTCGACTGTCGGCAACACCTAACTGCTGTGTAAAAAGAAGCCAAATTCTTTGCACACAGCACACTACTGGGTGTTTTTTTGCAACCTTTTGACTATTACAGGCAAGGATGCACCCCCAAGCCAGAAGTAAATACACAGGAAGAAATAACGTAGATACCTTTCATTAGTTTTGCAAATGGTTCAGGGCACGTGGATGGAATGGGCAAAGTGAGCTTATTGACAGCAACTCCATAAGCCACAGCAAGGCCATCAATGCCACGGTAAGGAACCTCTCCGGTGAGCAGTTCCCACAGCAACACTCCGTAACTACAAAAGGGAAATTTTGGACAGTTATTTTCTGAGTACTGACACATCGTTTACTCTAGAATGAACAAGTATTCGTGTCCAACCATGCACTGTCATTAATGAGGGCTTCCTATGTCAAAGGTCAGTGCCTTCAGCAGTTGGCTCTACTTTAGTCAACTTGCACCTTTCCATGAATTGCTGTTTAGTCTGATGTAAATGAGGCTGAGGGGAGAACTTCTCACTGTCTACAACTACCTGAAAGGAGGTTGTAGGAGGTGGGTGGGTGGTCTCATTTCACAAGTAGCAAGTGACAGGACAAGAGGAAATGGCCTCAAGTTGCACCAGGGGAAGTTTGGGTTGGACATGAGGAAAAAGTTCTTCACTTGAAAGGGTCATCAGTCCGTGGAACAGGTTGCCCAGGGAGGGGCCTGAATCGTCAACCTCGGATGTATTTAAAGGTCATGCAGATCTGGAGCTTAGAGACAGGGTTTAGTGGTGGCCTTGGGACAGTTGGATTAATGGTTGGACTTCATGATCCAGAAGGTCTTTTCCAATCTGAGTGATTCCATGAATCTATAATCAAATTGGATGCAAAACTAAGGCTTGCTCTTGTTCAAAACGAAGTCACTTTCACGTAAGCACTTTCACCATGTAAATCTCTCTTACCATCACAAATGTGAATTACACGAAACCACCAAACTTCCCTCCAACAAAATACAAAACCAAAAGAAAACCTCCTCAGAATATTCAGGCCATTGCCATTTCCAGCTATTTTGCAACAATTTGCCTAGATGTAGGTGCTAGCTTTTTTAAAAAGGAATAGCAATTAAAACCACCTGAAAAGCCCCAGCTTTGCCTGCAAGTTTGCATTTCTAATCCCTTCGTGTGTTACATAAAGGCCTGTTGACTTTTCACTTTCCACAAAAATGCAACAAGTTTGAGTAATAATTACACACAAACAACTAATTTCTCTAGACTAGGAAAAAAACCCCAAACCAACAATGTCTCCAGTGAAAGGTGCTGGCCTCAAGAGATCTTTACTCAGCATGAAGGACAGAAATCAAGACTCAGAGGAATTTCTGTTGCAGCCACATTAATCATAAGAATTTCTGACATGCTCTCCACTCTAGAAGAGCTGGGTGTAGCTTTTACCTTCTTTGGGTATGTGTTTGACTTGCTTAAGTGATCCAAGGCCCTACAGAGAGCTGGGACAGCACATTCACTGTTATTGCTCCAGAGGTCCTATTCCACCCCCCCCACCTTTGAAATGCACAGCTTGCACAGTTAGTATTTTAGAAGTAGAAACTAATTCTTTTAGAACATAAGCCTAAATTAGTAAACTTTAAGATTGAGTTTGGGCTTTGTGTATGGTCCCTGTCTTCTTTTCCTGCCAGGTCTGAGGATACAAAGGACACACAACCTGTTGCTGATTTTGAATAGTAAAAGTGAGCAGGCAAAGGGAAAAAACAAAATAAAAATCACTGTTCTTGGCCCTTCTCTCCAGCTGTGTGAAGAAACTACCTGCAAGTTCTCCTACACAAGGCAAAATACATCCAGCACTGGGGAGGTAAGAGCTGTGCACCCCTTCCCTTACTAGGTACCCTTAGTACTAGAAACAGCACCTCAACCCTCAACTGCAGCAAATGCAACCAGCAACACAGATGTGTTCTCCGATGTGAATACACACCAGTTAGAATTTTCTGACTCTTTTCTTAATCAGAAAAGGTAATTCAGTACTATACTAGACCACACAATACTACTTTAATAAACAGTAAAGCAGCAAGCTATGCAATATCTGCACAGATATCAGCAGTATTTTGATTACATTCTGTTAGATCTAAGCACTACTGTCTAGCACAAACATCTTAGAAAACAGATACACTTATAGAGCTGAGAGTAAATCAAAAGCTGAGGAATATGGGCTATTCCACTCTCTAAAAGAAAATAGAAAATAAAATAGAAGTCTTGGGTTCTAAATAGTGTCCCCCCAACTTTTTTCCAGGGTAATCTATTTTGTATGCTCAAAGAAGGATAAAATAATTAATTCAAATTTGTTTTAAAATCAGTGTTACTACTGGCAATAATGAATTCAGCTCTTCCATTTTATGCTTGATGGAGACATTCTAATGAACTACATCTCACCCGTGTGCTTACAGACAGCATAAAAATAACGTCGTGCTCTCTCAGCAGGCATACACTGTTCTTAATTCAAAGAATTCCCTTGTTCAGAAGCTTTTATCCATATTTTAGCAAAACCCCTGAAGTTAAGCAGGAACATACATTTAACTAAAAAGAAAGAATCTTTTATAAAAAACCATATCACACTACTGGCTTTAGTTGTGTTTACAATTCAAGCTTTTAAACCTAAATAGTTCCCAACAGTGCCAAGAAGGTGGTTGTAAAATTTTAAACAGACCAACAGAGTAATAGCCTGAAAACATCTCTTTTAATGAAAGCGATCTTAATACCGAGTACCAAGAGCCAGCGCTGTGGGGTGAAAACTGTGGGAAGGAACATTCTAGTCCGGCCACCCTGGAGTTTTTGGGAGGTACTAATCTATCACCATCTAGGACAACTACTTATTAACTTTCTCTACTACAGAAGTTGCCTCTTTGTATATTAAATTTCACCAGCCCACGTACAGCTGTCCTATGTATACAGTCAGAGCTTCTAAGAAATACCCTTAAAAAAACCCAAAAAAAGTCATGTCTTATTCCACCTTCAGCAAAAGGCAAAGAACACAAGCATAATCTGCTTGAACTACACTTTTTAAAAAATGTTACAACTAAGACACTTCCAAAAAAATGTTCTTTTAGGTATTTTCATTGTTAAAAATTACTCCCCTGCGATCAAACGTCATTCAAGCCTTCCTATGCCTCACCCCAGCAATAACTTTCTGTTTTTACACATCCTAAAAGTTGACAAAAATGAAGGTAATTAGGGTTCTCTACGTTTATTTTACTCTGCAGTCCACCTTCTAAAGCAGAAGGTACTAAGCACTGCTACATGAATCACTTCAAAAACCATACGAACGTGCTAGGCAAAGGCAGCTGCTATTTCTGCTGTACAGTAAACGCTTCACAGCTCTGACAACAGCTTGGATGTTGCTACAAGGACCACTACCAAAGCCAACCACCAGCTCCAGAACAGCTGTGGGCATATTTGCACTTCCAGGCTCCATGTACACCACCACGAGTGACACGCCACTAACAAATGTGTGATGATCAGTGGAAGGGTAGGAAGCATGGAATTCTTGTTTGGGAACTCGGAAGCACGTGCCAAAGAATAACAAACTCTAACTCAGTTCTGGGAAACAAACTCTAACAAAGTTCTAACTCAGGTCTGGGAAGCAAAAGGTTACATGTGCAGGACCTGGAAAGCACCAGTTCTGCTGTCTAGGGATGACACCTGAGAACATGCAGCCTGGAAGGCTCTGTGTGAAGACACGCCACCTTTTCTGACCACTTGCTCATTCTCGAGGAGTAGCTGCGAGTACACTTGAGCGTCCTCAACTGCTTATTTATTTGTTCTTCAGGTGTTTTTGGAGCAAATAATGAGAGGCCTGCAGTTTTCTTTTGGAGATCAGCACTCCGGGTGTTTAACTGCAGTTTAAAACTACTGAAACATACCATGTTCTTGTCTTAGAGAGACCCACACTTATATTTGTAACAGGATGCTTTTTAAAACAGAAATCCACTCCTATAACCAAGGTATTTTTTACTTGCTTTGCTTTTAGAGTAAGAGTAAAGATAAGCAACAGAACAGATCAAGGTGCAGTAAGCAGAAATTCTTCAGAAGCCAAGAAAGCCTGAACTGTACTGTACAACACAGCCTTTCTACTTAAAAACCTCTCCTGTTAGGCGTCCAGCATCAAGCTAAATACTTACATTTTTACAAGAGAGGCGTGCAGGAGAGAAGGCGAAGAAGAGAAATACTGTAGGTTCCAAAAATGTAAACTAATGTTGCAGCAGAATATAAAATAATTGCACCAAAGCATACCCCCTCAGATACCTAAAATCACAGCAACAAGACTGGACAGGACCTGTAATTAAGCACGGAATACAGCTGATTAGGGAAATGCCTACACCCAACCTCCACCCTCAAAAGAACAAAAAAGAAAGAAAAAAGAAAGAAAGAAAGAATAGGAAAAAAAAGAATGAAGCCAAAAGATGTTTCTCAATGGGGCATCAACTTAGGCTGATGTGAACAAAATGCTGAAAATCAATTAAAAACATGAGACAAACTGGAGTGCTAAAGAGCAGTGCAGATACAGAATCATCCAGAGAATACTGAAAGCATTACTTCATCCTGTGGAATATCAGGCATCTAAGCAAAACAGGACCCTTCTTAAGAATTACACAACACAGAACATGCATAAGGCAGCATGAGAAAACAGATTCATGTCCTCCCCTCCTTCCCCATGTGGCTATCTTGCACCCTTTGGAGAGAAAACAGTTCAAAAAGAAAAGAAATGTGGACTTTTCAGGGTGAGGCTCAAGCAGCTTTTAGAGCCTATTGTGCAATCACTGCTTCTTCCCACTCACAAACCAGAACTAAATTAAAACTGAAGTTTAAATTATCTTTCTACAATACACATATCCCACACTACACCAGTCAAATACAGCACTAGTATTGAAAGCCAGATTCTTTATAAGATCTACAACCATGTCTTTAAGGAAATATTCACACATTTACCATAAGGTGTTCCCCACCTTTAAAATTGGAGAGCAAGTTAAATCAGTTTTGTGCTGCATACTCTCTCCTCACTTCATCTACTATAAAGGAAAAAGTTTAGATATGATGTTCACTTTTATACACATTTGAGATTCCTAAAAACAGTACTAACTCAATAATTGCCAAAGTTCTGGTTTGCAGCTTGTTTTTATTTATCAGGTGTATCTCAGAGGTAGTAACTGGCTGGCCCAATTTTTTAATGCAGAATTAGGTATCTGATATACAGTAAACATAATATACAATTTGTATTGTATTGATAAGACACACAAGACTCCAGATAAAACACTTGGGTAACTTAACCAACAGATATTTTAAAGGCTTTTCTTTATGAGAGCTGACTTCCTTTTAAAATAACCCAAACAAAAAAAACTCTGTTACTTTCCCTCTCCCTCCTCCAATTTCTAGGCCATGAATAACTAAAGTCAGATCAAATGAAGTGGATGATGTGAAATGAATATGCTTCTTAGAACAGCTACACTTGACTCATGTTGAGACAATAAACTAGGAAATCACACACACGAAAATCAAATAAAAATTCATGAAATATACGCTTGAATGTAGTTCTGCTGAACATGGTCTTCAGCAGCAAAACTTCTTACCTCCAAATATCACTTCCTTTAGAAAACATGGAGGACTTGATGACTTCAGGAGCCATCCACGCGTAAGTGCCTGCTGCACTCATTTTGGTTGTCCTGTGCCACTCTCTAGCCAGACCAAAGTCTGTAATCTTCAGCGTTTTATTACAAATGTCATCATGTTCCATCTTCTCTAGCAACAAAACTGCAAAACATCAAGGGTGTGAATTAATGCAATAGGAATCAAATAAAAATATCCAGTCTTTCATTAACTTAACATACAACTTGTGCTGCACTTTAAATGTTGTGAAATGTCCTGAAGTCATAAAAATAGCAGTAGTAGTAAATCAAAACCAAATGTTAAAAGAATTCTCAGAAAACAAAGCAGGACAGTTATGTCACTGTACAAAACCCACTCTGAATACTGCACCAAAACCCAGCTCCTACACATCTCAAAGGTGTGCAACAGAACTGAAAGAGGCTCAAAGAGGGACACAACCAGAGTGCTCAAAACAGCATATGCACAGCTGCAAGCAGTGTTTCACAGACAGTAAGTCTTCCCCAGGAAAAGAAACATCTGAGAACAGAATCTGTAACACCATCTAAGGAATGCAGAAAGCTCTAGGTAACAATTGCTCACTATTTCTCAACACAAGTAATGGAAATCACTGAGCAAAATTAGCAGATAAGAATCAAATGTTTGGCAGTCATACACACAGGAAGGTGAACTTTGTAATTCTTGGTATAGTCTTTGAATAATATAAAATAATATAAAATAATATCACTGAATGGTGGGGGTTGGAAAGGACCTCTGGAGATCACCTAATCCAACCCCTCTGCCAGAGCAGGAACACCTAGAGCAGATTCCACAGGAACATGTCCAGGTTGGTTTGGAATGTTTTCGGAGACTCCACAGCCCCTCTGGGTGAGATATATAGAACAGATCCTACACAAATCCAAAGAGTTGGGTTACTGGGTTAGCATTCCCAGTGTGTCAGACTCTGATTAGCAACTACTGGAATGGCTCAAATACAATGATCAGGACAGAAGAGCATGGGCAGGAGGCCCAGCACCTGGGGAAGAGATAACGGCTCTGCAGTGGGAGCAGAACAAGCAGGCCCTGAGACACTGCTGTTTTATCTACAGAAGTGTGTTTTTGCAGTCAAAACGTGATGAGTTACCATCTCATGGATTTACTCTGGATTTACCGCTGTTCTGTCCAAGTTTCTGAAAACAGAGTCTTCCTGTATCATTAAGGGTGAAGAAAACACCCCTGGCAGCAAAGAGGACAAAACAATTTCAACAGTGTTGAGATGGCCATCACCTCCCTCAGCCTAGGATCATGCTGAGAGACTGACAAAGGGACTGTCCAAAGCAGCAAAATCCTGCAAAGCTGAGGAAGCAAAGAGGGACCAGTCACCTATCCTCACCACCTCATCCTTTGAAACCAACTACACTGAGAAAGTGATTAAGATGATGGCCAGAGAAGCTGAGGAATTTTCCAGAGATCTACAGAGCCATGGACCGAGGTGGCCAGAGCCTTCCAGACACCACTGCAGTCTGGAGTGGCAATCTAACCTCTTATCTATCGTCTCATTTTCCCCTCTTCCTCTTCTCTACTCTCAGAGTTTGGCATCTGGTAACTGTAGTAAACTTGATTCCTGAGCAGACCTATGGTGCAAGTCTCCTTAATGTGACCTGAGCAAATCCACTAACCTGAGTCACTCCCTTCTCTGATCAACTGGGACATGACACAAGGAGAAAGACAATAGATGTGAAAGAATCACTATTAACACCCCATACTTTTAATTCTGTATTCAGTTCCCTTGTCCCCGTCTGTGGTAAGAACGGTTAGCTTTGTTTTTCCTTT
This sequence comes from Rhinopomastus cyanomelas, assembly GCA_013400115.1. Taxonomy (NCBI): domain Eukaryota; kingdom Metazoa; phylum Chordata; class Aves; order Bucerotiformes; family Rhinopomastidae; genus Rhinopomastus; species Rhinopomastus cyanomelas. The sequence continues at coordinate 2,392,425 of VXBP01007098.1, read as the reverse complement.
AAAGTGATCTCATGGGACAAAGATCAAAGGGAAGATTCATAAACACACATTTTCCAACTCGATGCACAGCAAAACACAGCACAGGGAACCCAATAAAAACAAGGCAGTTTTATCTTATGGAAGAGAAACTTGTGACCTTGTAGCTGCAATAAAGAATTTGTACTGGTACAGATTAATTACACTCTTACAAATGTTTCAAAAATCACTTCAAATCCTGATGAAAGAGACAATCCACATTCCATTTTCAGTAAGCCTCTTAACACAGAGCAGGGGAAATGAAGGCCAGGACAGCACAAATGAAGAGCTCACCAGTCAGCACCACTGAAACACTGTCAAATTTCATGCAAGAGTTTTTGTACCTTTATAGCTGAATCAAAGACCTATTGTTTACTATTCCATTTCAAACACGTTCGGCGGAATTCCTAACATTCCTTGTCAGTCAATGTGACCGAAACCAAAAACAGTCAAGTCTTGCAAAAGGTAACAACTGGCACACGACCAAGTTTCATCCTACGAAAGGACAACTGTTTCTTAGCAGTTCAAACTTCCCCTTCCTGTCAGTAGCCAGCAAAGCAGCAATACTACACCCAGATTACTTAGTAGCTGGGTAGTAAAAATGCTCAGCATAGCTGAGTAGTGCTCCCCAAGTGCTTCCCTCGCAGTTTCCTAGCAACCTTCTGCCACAATAGCATCCTTCAGCCACTTCCCTTGTTAACCTGTGAGAAGTCATTTTACAATCTTGTGCTTAGTCTGCTCACTCAGCCCCCACCCTGCTTCTTTCTCAAATCTTTTACGTTGTCTTTTCAGGCCTCACTACAACTGTAATGTTAAGTTGGGTAGCAGTCAAATCAGACTGGTTTACTTTGGAAGGGACCTTAAAGATCATCTAGTTCCAACTTCTCTACCATAGGCAGGGACACACATCACTTTAGTCTCCTCTTACATTTTTAATCATTCAGAAACTGTTGTAGTCTCTAGTTTTGCTTATGTCAAAACAAATGAAGTGGACATAGGATTCCTAGTCTAATTCAGTTACTCTTTGATAAGTATGAATTTCTTTTCAAGTAGACTTTTAAATATTTGGGGCTGTATTTGCCAAGAGTGAAGCACTGCTGTAATTATCAACTTTACTCTTTTGGACAATAATAAGTCTGAAAAATGTTAAACCAAAAAGTAATAAACTTTAAGACAAGGGAAAACGATTTCAAGCTAAAGAGAGATTCGAATTAAATTTTACTATGACATTTCTTACTCTGAGGGTAGTGAGGCACTCCCACCGGTTGCCCAGGGAGGTTGTGGCTGCTCCATTTCTGAAGTGTTCAAGACCAGGCTGGATGGGGCTCTGGGCAACCAGGTCTGGTGAGAGGTGTCCCTGCTCCTGGCAAGAGGGTTAGAACTAGATGATTTCTGAGGCCCCTTCCAACCTAAACCATTCTATGATTCCACAGCCCTGTGCAGTAAAGCGGTATTGAAGTTGGCAGATTTGATACTGTATATATCCTAAGAATTCAAGGCACTTCTGACAGTGTACAAGTGTACACGAAGCTTCTAACAGCACCTGTAACAAAGACACTGCTCCCTAACATACTGATAAAAAAGCCCTTATAATAAAGTTCTTCTAAAACTAAACTTCCTAAAAGAAAAAGTAGCAACCTTATGCTCTTCAGCAAGTTATGGCTTAAAAATTGAAAACTAAAACAGACCACACACAGTTGTACATGCAGTTCTCATGCTCATGCATGATAGTTCTAAAGGGCACTTAAGACTTTTTAAAAGTAGAAACAGGGAAGTCTCAATAGAATTGTACAAAGTTTAAGACCTCATATGAAATACTGGATGGCTGGAACTGTATGTGTTCAACAACAGGAACTTAAACTGAAACAGGCAGAGACAACAGGATAGGATTCTGTAATGTCTTCAATTTAGATAAAACCAGAGAGCTTGTCCTTTTGGCTAGACTAAACAAAGATTGAGTGACGTCGTAAGAATAGAAACCAACCACATCTAGAAACTGGATGCAGACCTACAGCACTGGTGCACTTAAAATATTTGTCTAGATGGCCTGGCTGACCCATCCTACAGGTCATGCTTGTGATTAAACTCAGTTCTAGAACTGGAACTACCAAGGTGAGAAGTCATAGCAGATATCAAGATATTGCTTCTTTTTCTCCTAGTCTACTTTAGGCCCTCCTCTTGAGTGTGAAGCACAGTTTATTCCTCAAAGTCATCACAAGACTCAACACAGACCATAAACAGTCCATGAAATATTAATGCCATTAGACTGCTTCCTGCATTATCACAGTTACAGCTGGAGTCTTTTTCTACTAACCTTGTGGCACACTACAAGTACTTTATGGTCTAACAGTATGCAGATAAGATGTTCTGCGCACTTCTAAAGGCTAAAATCTATCAGCGTTGCCCAAGACTGCAACGGAACTGGACGTGCTGAGCCAGCTGGTACTTTCTAAGTCCATGTTCCTATAAATAAAACAGAATCAGCAACATATTTTTGCCAAACCACTACTGTTCCCACACAAGCCTTTCTTAGTCAGGAAAGGCACAGAATTTAGGCTGTAAGACAGACAGAAGCCCTCTCAAATCCCACACAAATGCTCCCCATCCCTTCTCATCTCACCACCTCCAAACTGTCTCCTTGGACAGTGCCACTCCGAGCTACTGAGAGACAACTGCATCAGCTTAGGTCAGAGATGCATGAAGTAGCTGTAGAAGTCTGGCCAGATTTGGACATCAGCTGCCTTCTCTCTTCTATTTTCTTGTAAGCCTTGGCTGAAATTTTATTGGGGAAAACAAAAAAAGTGGAGAGATGCACAGACAGGATGTAACCACTCAAGGAACAACAGAGAAGAGCACATTCAGACAAATCGGATTCCTGGGGTCCACCCCAGAACTACCTTGAAGGCTTAGCTGTAAGTCTAGAGAGGAACTGTAAGTATTATTTTACATGGCAAGCATTTTGATCAGCGCGTGACATCAAACAAGGGACTCACATTCTTGCCTCAGCTTCTCATTTCTATTTCTTAAAATACTCATAGCTTAAGAAACAGCATTTACAGCAAGCCCAAGGGAAGCCTGGCAGCACACCCAGGACATCTCCACCTGACACTAAGCTCTTTCACACTGCTGTTGTAACGCAGATTATTTCATACAGCCTCACTGCTTTTTGTTGCTAAATACATACGGTATTTCTACAACCATTTCTAACTCATAGTACATAATTAATACAACATTTCATTTGAAAAGTTTCTTGAAATCTGAAGACTTCGTGCAGTTAAAATCAGTTTTACTTCATCATGCATTTCCAGCACTTATGGGTGACCCTTGCCAGTTCCAGTCACTTAATCCCATAGAGTAAACAAGGTATTATGAAGGAAGCAAAGTCAAAGGACTGAACAACTTTTTAATAGTTAAATGTACTGAATTTAAACTATTTTTACATGCTTAAAAAAATAACCATCCTGAAATACTTTCCTTCTATACCTCCCATCCTCTTTATAGTATCTTTATTTCTTCTACTAGACCTTCCTTTACATTCTCTATGTTGCTACTTTTTTGAGGCGAAACCAGAAGTCATGCTCAGACTGCACACAGCAGCGAGAGCATCCTGCACATAGCATCCTCGCAGCCAAACTGAGGCAGAGTGGACTGGATGACTGGGTAGTGAGATGGATCGTGAACTGGATACAGGACAGAAACCAGAGAGTGGTGGTCAATGGGACAGAGTCTAGCTGGAGGCCTGTATCTAGCTGATACCCCCAAAGGGTCAGTACTGGGACCAGTCCTATTCAATCTATTCATTAATGACTTGGATGAGGGATTAGGGTGCACTGTCAGCAAGTTTGCCGATGGCACAAAGCTGGGTGGTGTCGCCAACACTCCAGCAGTCTGTGCTGCCATTCAGAGAGACCTATACAGGCTGGAGAGCTGGGCAGGGAGGAATTTAATGAAGTATAACAAAGGTAAGTGTATACTCTTGCATCTGGGCAAGAACAACCCCACGTACCTGTATAGGTTGGGGACTGACCTGTTAGAGAGCAGTGTAGGAGAAAGGGACCTGAGGGTCCTAGCGGACAGCAGGATGACCATGAGCCAGCAATGTGCTCTTGTGACCAAGAGGGCCAACAGCATCCTGGGGTGGATCAGAAGCAAGGTGGTCAGCAGATCAAGAGAGGTTCTTCTCCCCCTCTACTCTGCACTGGTGAGACCACATTTGGAGTATTGTGTCCAGTTCTGGGCCCCTCAGTTCAAGATGAACACAGAGATGCTGAAGGGTATCCAGCGTAGAGCCACGAAGATGATGAGGGAAGTTGAGCACCTCCCTTATGAGGAAAGACTGAGGGATCTGGGTCTCTTTTGGTTGGAGGAGAATGAGGGGTGACCTCACCAATATCTATAAATATGTGAGGGATGGGTGTCAGGAGGATGGAGCCAGGCTCTTCTCAGTGTCATCTGCTGATAGGACAAGGGGCAGTGGGTTCAAGCTGGAACACAGGATGTTCCATATAAATATCAGAAGAAATTTCTTCACAGTGATGGTAACAGAGCACTGGAACAGGCTGCCCATGGGGGTTGTGGAGTGTCCTTTGCTGGACATGTTTAAAACCCGCCTGGATGTGTTCCTGTGCGACTCGGTCTAGGTGATCCTGCTGTGGTTGGGGGATTGGACTAGATGATCTTTCGAGGTCCCTTCCAATCCCTAATGATTCTGTGATTGTATGATTCTAATATGCAGAGACTTTAAGCAATGTTATTTTCCTAAGATAGTTATTTGTCACTGACTGCTTCTTGCCACCTTATCTATGGCTTGCTAAAGAGTTCACTGCCACAGGTTTGGCAAATATAAACTATTTAATAGCACAGCTCTTCAAGCTCCTGTGATCATGAGCAAGACTGCCTACATGTCCACTATATTTATCTCCACTGATAAAGTTGTTAGAGAACACCAGAAGGAAAAAGATGTTATATCATACACCTCTACTTGCAAATAAGAGATTCTCCAGACAATGCTGCTACTGTCTTCATTCCTTCTGTCCTCCCACACCCAGCCAGTCCCCTCTCCAGCTGTTTGGAAGTGTATCTTTTCCTGTTCATTCCCTAAACCATCCTGCAACAAAACTAGCACAGCAACTTTGTGTCTGTAGCTGAACCTTACTAAACATTCACGTCTGGTTAACAAAACACAAAACCATGCCCATATGAAGAGACCCGCCTCCATTATTTGGAGCAGCTGGTTGGATCTGATTGCAATTCAAAATTATAATTTCAACACTACTTTAAAAAAAACAACAAACTAGTCATGACTTCTGTAAGTGCAAATAAACTACCTTATAGTAGCCTTCCAGTACCTGAAGGGGCTACAGGAAAGCTGTACAGGGACTTTCTACAAGGGACTCTAGCTATAGGACATGGGAAAAAGGTTTCAAGCTAAAAGAGGGGAGATTTAAACAGGCCTTATTAAGAAGTTTCTCACTCTGAAGGTAGTGAGGCACTGGAACTGGTTGCCCAGATGTGTTGTGGGCTGTTCCATTCCTGGAAGTGTTCAATGCTAGGTTGGACAGGGCTCTGGGCAACCCGATCTGGTGAGAGGAGTCCCTGCCCATGGCAGGAGGGTTGAAGCTGAATGATCTCTGAGGTCCCTTCCAACCTAAACGACTGTGTGATTCTATGATGAGAACATCTTCAATCTATATAAAAGATATGTCTGCCTATAAAAGACATGCACGGCTACTTAAATATCTCACTATTCTGCTATGAGTTCTCAGGGTAACAGCTGTTACCTTCATGTCTGTAGCCAGTATCTGTCAAATAGCAGCTATCTCACTAGATTAAGTTTAGAGATCACCATCAGCAAGAGAATATAATCCTTTAGTGACTGACTGCACATGCAAGAGGCACTTCTCTACCTGCTACAGGGATACTGTGCTCCTCTATTATCCATGTCTGTTTGCAGCAGGCACATAACTGATTCTTAATTTTAACGTTAATTGAAAGCAGCTCAACAGTTTGTTCTTAAATGTATTTGTCTAACAACATCTAGTCCTACCTCACAGGAGCCAACATATATTAAAAAACATCCTGAACATAGCATTCACAGCTAAAAAGCCACAACAAGACAAGACTTGACACAAGATGTCCTTGACAGCAAACTGACAAATACACACCAGTCCCATAAGAAAAAATACATCCCATACTGCAACATATGGCACAAGAAAACCACCAAAGCATGAGAATGAGAGGCAGTCATTTGGCTGCCTGCAGGAAATGAAGGGAAAAGGAAAGAGGAATGAGAGATTTCAACAGTCTCACCACACCTTGCATCACCATTTTTGCTTCCCCTTCACTTCTTTAATAACCATTATTAAAGCAACTTTGGGCAAATGGAAACTTGAGAGAAAGAAGCCGTTTTAACAGGTTATTGGCACAGGCTGCAGATGCTGGGTGTTGCTTTACTGACTGACATTTGTGCTTCACTTGATGTTCAGGTAGTTTTGAAACACAAAAGTGAAATATATAGGTGGTAAATTAATAATTTCCAACTAAGATAGTCTTCTAGTTCCAAACTTCTACAGAACCAAGTGTCTGGGTATCCATCCCTTCATGAACATAACCTTTGTTATGAAATTGTGAGTTATTTAATAATAACCAACGATTTAATTTATAATTAAGTAATTTAAAATTACCTAGCAATCATTTATTTGTTAACATTTCATTCAAGTTTGGTTTGGATTTGTATGTTTTGTTGGGTTTTTTTTAAAGTAAACAGAATGTGACTTGATGCAATCTGATATTTCACCTACTGAACAAACAGAACTATTTACACACTTTTCCTGGTCATAACAGATCACACTTGGCAATTACAGACTTCCTTGTTGCTTTAATACTTGTGATCTGTATCAAGGTGCATTTGGTATGTTGAAATTAGAATCTTTAATACATGAAAATGTAACTTCAGCATTGAAATGAATTTACAAAAGTTGAATATATCCTAACCCAAAATGTTAAAAACACACTCTACCTTTAAAGGGGACTTAGTAACCAAAGTATCAGGGTTTAGGCTGATGTTGCATCCAAGTCCATAAGAGTTTGCTGTCACTAAAATACTTACTTTAACCTCATGTCTAGTTATAGCTCCTTATCTTCACAGCTTTTTCCTGCCTTGCACAGAGTCAAGCAACTGGGTAGTCTCAAGTGACTCCCACCAGCCAGATGGCCCAGCAGAAAATTAAGCCTGCAAATAAATCAGCTTTTAGTAGTCTCCTGGTGGATTCCTCAGCCAATCAAACCCAGGCTTACAGGCAGAGATAAGTAGGTTCTGCTCGTACTTGGAAAGGAGAACCTACACCTGTAGGTGGGTGGGGAAGCCTGTTTGCAGTTTTCTGCTAAATGAAGCCACACATCACCTGGTGTAGTGAGAAGTCAGCAACATTGCAGAATTATTAGATCTAACCCTTTACATGTACTTGTAGTCAGAGGTGTACAGAGAGAATACAGCTTTGCTGATTTTTTTTTAAATTACAAAATCATCTTTGATGAGAATTACTATTGAAAAGAACCAGTTCAATAAACTGAAAATGAAAGAAAATATTTATCTGTCCCTTTGAAGGTGCCCACAGTCATGAATCCAAACTCTGGTTAGCCAAGTTTAGTCACTGAGTTGCCTTAGAACATCATCAGTTCACATTAAATTCCTTTAATGTGTTTCTATGAGGAACCATAATAGTTTACACATCATAAAGAGTTCTGATGTAGGTTATCAGCTTGTTTGTACAGAATATTTGGAAGTACTGCTTTAAGAACAATTTTTTCTGAACAACCTGTTTCAAATGAAAGTTGAAAGAAAACCAACCCAGGCAATGTGAGCATTTAAAAAAACCCCACCAAACTCAAGCGTCAAAAACCTCACAAAGTATGCTCTGGGAGGTAGAAGGATTCCTCTATTCTGACCCTGCAGTTTTCTCAGTAGCTTGCGTTTCCAGGAACTCTAATCTTCAATGACAAAGGCAAAACACTTATTCTGAAATGAGAAGTCTGCAAACTTGGCAGCATTCTCTTGGGAGAAGAGGGAGGGAAAGGAAAACCTGCTCTTTTGATTCAGTAATTAGCATAACATACAGTAATGAGTTAAAAAGTACAATTTTGTTTTCCTTTTTTCAGAACACATGAGGAAATAAATGCAATTAGTTTCAGGAAGTACAGTAGCATCTCATCCTAACAGACAATAAAATCACAAAACTGCCCAATGCTTAAAAGTAAAATGTAGGCAGTTTGAAGGGTTAATTTGTCCTGCAATGAAGCGGTTACTCCTGCACTCTCAAGAGGGAGGGCCAACTTATCAGCTCCAAGTTAATAGCACACCTGCCAAAACACAGATTTTAGTCACTATGAGGAGAACAAAGCACAATTATATAGCCCACACCAGCATGTCTAGGACTGATTTAACTGGAGCTATGACCTCCCACAACAACAGAAAAAAAAGGTTAAACTTGGCAGGAAGTCCCAAGAAAGAAGAATGTTTCTGTGCTGACATTATACAAACAAATAATTTTCTCATCTCTGACTTTAAGATCCAGAAAATGGGTCAAAATTTAACCATCCACTTATTTTCAGTTACCGATCTGGGATGAACTCTCAGTAATATGGTCAAGAAAGGTAAAAACAGTGAAGTTATTTTTAAGCTGTCAATCCAAGAACATACATTTATGACTCCAGCTGGCTTTTTGGCACTGCTACTATAGGCAGAGAAGTACTTTGCAATTAATATAATTTACCTATTTGTATCTATAATCCATTTTTGTTGACTTCAATGTCATAATGTTGTCTGTAACAAAGAAAAAATACCAAACCAAAGCACATAAATTAAAAATAGTAACTGTACTCTGTAGGATCAGTATTACTGAAGGTCAATGAGATTAATTTCCATGCTTCATATTTTAAGGAATCATCAGAAATAACATTCAAGGGCAAGAAATCACTCTTTACTGTACAAGGCCATCACATTTCAGAACTTGAAACACAGAAGCATATTTAGAAGAAAGTTTCTACTAAGTGATAAGCAAATCTAGGGACTGGGAACAAAAGGCCATTCTCTTCTAAGGCCAAAGAAACCACAAAAGAGCATCCAATTGCCAAACACAGTTCAGTGACGTGTTAACTTCTCTCCTTTTGAGACTGAGGTACGTACCTTTTTAATGAAACTTTTAATATTTGGTAACAGGGTCCAAAGGTATCCACTGTGATTTCAGTCCCAAGGGACGCGGGGAGAAGTAAAGTGTAACTGAAGACCCAGTTATATCTCAGATTTTTCTAACATTAGGCTATCACCATCAACATCCATTCTGCATTCTGTTTATTTAAGTACCTCACTTCACACATGTTATGGTCAGCAGTTGAATTTTACCTGCTAAAAATGCAAATAAAGTACAATTCTACACTTGCCTGATGGGGAAACATTAAAATGAAAGTCTGTATTAAAAATGAGATATAAACAGAGATGTTAAAAGTTTTAATTCATTATATACTACATTCAGCCAGTGTTTAGCTAGAATCATGTTTTTAATATTAAGGACATTATGCAAAGGTATTTGACCCTTGTTAGTGTTGAGGGAATTTGTTCTAAACAGATCAGCAATCTTTTCTTCACCAGTTAATGTCCAGTCTTGAGATACAGAGAAATACAAAATGGTAGCAAATTTGACTGGAAAATGACCATGGGTCAACCCCGCTAAGCATTTGCTGCTCCCGCAGAATCCAGTTGACTTTCAGAGTCTCTAAAAAACATTAAATCCTTTTCTACGTAGTCTGAGAACACATCCAATAATGAAACAAGTTCTGGGAGCAATGTTTTGTAGAACATTTTCATGTGACAAAACTGTAATCAAAAGGAAAAGTTACTAGAATCCAATGGAATGTTAACTTTTAACCTTCCAAAATGCTGTTTCCCAAATCGATGAAACCTTTCAATCCCACCACTGCTCACATCAGCTTGGTTTGATTTTGGGGGGTTTTTTTGTGATTATATTTTTAAGAACTAATGGACAAGGCTATTAAAACTAGAGCTGCTTCCTGCTATACACGGATATACTGATGCTTGAGGATGCACAATCAGTTCTTATGTTGTAATGCGGCAGCTTTACCTTTTCAGCAAAGCATCAGGCTGCTACCACTCGTGGAGATGGGACAGGTGTATCTGAAACAGTTTCTAGCTTTATGCAATTTAAGTAATTAAGCGTAATGAAGAGCATTTAAGTGCCATGACTTCCTACATGAGCACAGCATGGAAAACTACAGCATAAGATTTTTTTAACTGCCAAATAACTTCTGACCCCACTATTTTATCAGACGGCCTTTAGTCAAAGCAATATGATATTCTCAGAGATACAGTTCCTATGGGTTTCCTGACAGTTGTTTGGCTTATGGAAGAAAAGCTTCAGTTAGTCCTGCCAGAAAAACATGTTCATTTCTCTCCTGACTTCAGAGTGGCCAGCCAGTAGCAGCTCAGCAGCTAACTAAGCAATAGAACCAGTTTCAAACCAATTACAGCAATGACAGCCTGCTATAGGAGGTGGCAGAATTCTCCTGGTGCTGGAGGGGGCATCCTGGGACAGAGGGGACACTGGGGGTGTGAAAGGGAAGAGGTGAGCAGAAGTTCTCCGAATGAGCACACCACAAAGGCAAGTGGGAGATGCAGACTATGTACCTTTAAAAAAGTTAGTTCTTTTAGTCTTGTTACAACCTACCAGCTCAGCAGTAATCAGCACAATCACAAAACTATTCCAAGCTTCACTGTCCATATGGCATATCTTGAAACTTTGTTTCCAAATAAAATTGTAATAGAACTTTATTTTTAATTTTCCTGGTACCTTTGCATAAGAAGATCCTGAATTTCAAGCATTTAGTTACATAGCAGTAAACCTTACAGCTCTAATTATGATGCATAATTCACATCATGCACCCAAGTGCAGAATAAATAAAATTACTTTAGAAGATGGCACACAGGCTTAACTCTGGTTTCTTTCACTTCCTCCCTGAACCTGTCACCTGAAGTTCCCAGGTAGAGAACATGGAGGGACGATACTTTTTATGAGTTCTTGAAAACACCTGCATCTTACTTGGAACGTGTTTGATGGCATAACTGGAGCAATTCTGCTGCAAATAATCACTAAAAGCAAAGAGAACATTTCTTCTTGCTTTTCTCAAAACTCTGACAACTTCCCATCAAAAGCAACTGATTAAACAGTTCCATCAAACCAAAGTTCCACATCCTATTTTGAGGTTCTAAAACCAAATGCTTTTTTATTTTCTAACTGCTTTTCACGAGTCCAGTCTGAAGAATGCCACATTAAAAGTGGGTTGTCCAACCTCAATTTCACTCTTCTCCTGGACATTTGATTCCTTCAGATTTCAAGTATTGCTGTCGTTAGCACCATCACACCCATGGTCGTACTCAACAGTCCTTGAAACCCAAGCTGTCCTTGATTATTTAAAAAAGTAACATGAATTCAACACACATCGGAAAGGATCCTGCAATGTCAGAGGAGCTGGTGAAAGCCAGAGCAAATCAAGCCATACTTGCATATTCATCCACAACAACTTACGTAGAGGGGGCTTAGCATTATGTGAGCACAGGTAATCTGCACAGAAACAGTTCTGTGCTGTACCTTGTGTTCATGGATGGGTCTACGGGTCTATGTAAACACAATATTCTGAACTTTTTATACTGTGTCCTACAAGTATGAAAGCTACTGCACTAGAGATAAAGAGCTTTTTGGTTTTTTAAGGCAGAAGTACCACACAGTCAAAATCAATCCCAGAAAAACAAACCTCTGCTTTCTTTACAATAGAGGAAGTAAAAACAGTGCACAGTTTATCTGAACACATTACTAGCTTTCTGCAGAATTCTAAAAAAGGATCAGGAAACCTGCACCAAGCCCCTAAGCAACCACAGGTTTTGTAATTAACAGAGCATCCTTGCCCAGAAGAAAGCAATTTGATTCCCCCAGAGAAAAGAAACTTGCCCGTAGAAAAAGTCAGCAAACCACCTGGGATGTACTAAAAAGACACTTGGGTAACTATTACTGTCCCACAAATGAGTTTGTATTTATTTTCAGTATAACTTTTCCACAACCAGCTGGCATGCCTAATCAAGACTGAACCAGGAGATAGAATTAAGAGCATTCAAGTATTTTGGCAATTTTGCAGCCATTCATTGACTATTTATTTTTGAAGAAAAATGTCCTTTTAATATTTTTCTAGATTTTAGATAGCTAAAGTCCACCTTTTAATCATTAATTTTAGAGTAGCTCAATCTATAAAATACATCTAAGAACATAAGAACTGCTTATGAGGAAGTTGGTCTCAAAATACACCATGTTCTTTTTCAGAGGAACTTCTCACCATGCCACCTACACAAGATTTTAGAAAACACTGAATTTGCAAGTCAGTATGAGAGGCAATGTTTACTATATTTCATCACATCTATCTAAAGCAAAAAGTGCTCTTTGTTTTGTCTGATTCTGAATAATCTTTAAATACTAAGCTTATTTTACATGGACACCAGAACTGAAGACATTCTGCTGCCAACTAAACTCAGTTACCCCTTACTTCCTTGTTCAGCCTTCACAACCAAGTTTGCTCATTTTTCCTCCCAATTCAAGAAATATACTGCTTTATGTTCTTTTTCTTGCTTTGGCAGCAACAACCCTTCCCCAACTCCCAAAAGGAGGCCAAGGAAACTTCTACATACAGATCTAGATGGTCACTGCTGTTAATAAAACCCCACTGTTCTCGTGGCTCTTCTGTTTGTGGCACCCTCTTTCCAGTCAGGTCAACCCAACAGCAGCAAAACCACACTAGATATGCTGTCCTATGCATCCCAACTCCATAATATTGTTTGGAGAGAAACAACACACTCGCTTTTGAGACGCTTGCTTTGCCTGTCACCTGCTAACCATAAGCCCAGACCTATATCCTTGCTTGATCAAATATCCTTGCTGGATCCAATGGACTGGTAGAAGGGGTTCCCCTCCCCGGCTGTAAAAACTAAGTTTCTGCTTATCTGCTACGGATCAGTTTGGGGAGCACTCCTTACCATGCCATGTTAGCACAGTATTTTTTGTAATTTGATGTCCAAGGTAGAAAAATTCCTTATTAACAAAAATAACTACCACAAAACTGACATATTTGCATACTACCTAGAGCTGCTCAGTGGAGAGCACTGAACCACCACCATTAGCAGAGTAAGTGGTGACAGATGCCTGTCTGCAGCAACAGACACTGCTGAACTGTTCTATCCACAACAAGCAAGTCCATCAGTCAACCATGGCAGCTTTCCACTGTCATTACTTAAGATTGGAAAATACTACAGTAAAATAATGAAGTGAAATCTTCGAAGGATGGATTACAGAATGGGCGATACTGTCACATCTGCAGTAATTTCAAATGTTGTTTTACTTAATTGCTATAGTACATTGTACCACTAGTGAACCATTGTCTTACAATGTGCACAGTCTTAACAGTGTTATAATTTAGTTGATCAAGAGACAATTTAGTTGATCAAGAGACAATTTTACTTAGCATATTCAATACTCTATTCAAATTTTACTAGGATTATAGAAATATGGGTGAGAAAATGAAGTAGCTAAGACTAAACTAAGGAGTTACTAATGAAAGCAGTGAATGGATACATACAATGTTTTCAATTATAACCAAAAGCATGTTTTTAAACCGCTCTGCTATTATCCACACTAATAGGTGATAATGGTAATCAGCTCACAGCAGCAACCACCTCAGCTCTAGGTACTATGGTAAACAACAGGGTGATGAATTCATTTTAAACATGGACTTAGCCTAAGGAAAGTCACTAAACACTCAAGGTACACCAGCTCACACACAGCAAACTAGGAGGGTACAAGCTGCCTATAGACAGCTTACTATAAGTTAAGGTGCTGGCCGTGACCCTAAAGATACATTCAAAGAGTTCAGTGTTACGAACATAACCACAAGCACAGCTGAGCTAGGCCCTTTCTTTATCAAACAAATAGTGAAAGTATTTTCAGGAACAGTCCCATGACTGAGCCTTGTCTTAACAACCCATGCATGATGACCTTCAAGACATGCTGCAAAGGCCTTTTAAACAAAGTTCTTCGAACTTGAATGAAGCTTTTTTCTTTCTGCTGGGCTACTTAAGGACTCCTAAATGGGAAAAAAAAGGAGTAACACATTGTTGCACATTTGGCACATTCAGAACAAAAGGGGGAGAGAGTTGAGATGGTTTCAGAAATTTATGGAAGCAAACAGATTTCCACTCTCAGGTCACCAGTTCAAAACACAATTACAACTGCAAGTCAAACACCTCTGTTCTAGAACACCAGCCTTCCAACGCCACAAATGTCCAAATCTTGGCTGCCTGATCTTGTATTGACAGACGGACTGAGGATCTATGATCTGAGGCAGGTCCCTCATTTTTCCAGGTGCTTCTGGCCATGCCAATGACTGAAAGCAAATCTGGCAACTGCACAAGAACTTCTACTGCTATTAAGCTCCTGTCTTTCCTGTCTCAGTGTTCTCCAAATCAGTGAATTTCAGCAGTGTTAAACAGATGCAACAAAAAATTGAAACACATAGGACTGTTTCTCAATAAAACGTGATGCTCTTATCCAATATCTCCTTTACAAGGTGTTTGGTTTAGTGTCGATCGTGAAAGCTGGCGCTACACAACAGATCAGTCCTATCTCATGGATGTGCAACGGTAGGTCCCATCTGAAAGGACAGCAGGTAAACCCTCTTCTCCCTCCCTTCCCACAGCGGGTCCATCACCACCTCACAGCCACGGTGCCACTCATCCGCCACCAGCCCCTGGCACAGGGTGCCCAAACTACTGACCATGCTGCGACACGGTGAAACGGGACTCACCGACCGTCCCTGGCCAGGCTGCCTGTTCCCTTAGCAGCCTCGGGCTGGGCGTCAGGCACCTCCTGAAGCCGCCTCACGGCCCCAAGACCCCCCTCAACACCATCCCCAACCTCCCAGCCAGAACTCACTGTTGCTCGACTTGAGGTCCCGGTGCAGGATGGGGACGATGGCCTCGTCGTGCAGGTAGAGCATACCGCGGGCTATCTGCACCGCCCAGTTCACGAGGATGTGCGGGGGTATGCGGCGGCCCCCTCGGGAGGTGCCGGCCCCGGTGTGGGGGGCGGTCGCGGCGGTGGCAGCGGCTAGTGCCCGGTTGAGGGACCCGCCGCGGGCGAACTCCATGACGAGGCAGAGGTTGGGCTCTCGCAGGCAGACCCCATGCAGGGCGATGATGTTAGGGTGTCGCAGCATGGAGAAGAGCTTGGCCTCCTGCCGCACGCTCTCCGCCGTCGCCGTGATGTCCTCGTCGGGGTCCTGCCGCGCCGCCTTCACGGCCACCTCGCGGCCCTGCCAGGTGGCCCGGTACACCTTGCCGAACCCCCCCACACCGATGATCTCCTGCAGCTCCAGGTGGTGGAAGTCGATCTCGGTCAGGCTTCCCGCGCCGGCGTCCCTCGGTCCCCTCTCCCCTCCGCCGCTGC
>VXBP01007098.1:2224893-2376843 GCA_013400115.1 Rhinopomastus cyanomelas | reverse complement strand
CCCCCCGCCGCTGCCCCCCGCCGCTGCCGCCCCGCCGCGGGGCTGGCGGGTCACGTAGTTGGCGGGGAAGATGCCGAGGCGGTGGCGGATCTTCCCCGCCCACCAGCCGTCATCGCCGGACACGGCCGCGTCCTGCGACAGCACCTCCACCACGTCCCCCCGCCGCAGGCTCAGCTCGTCTTCGCCGCTCGCTTNGTGGGGGCGCCACACGGGGAGGGGGGAAGGGGCGTGGTCAATAGGAGGGGCGGAGCCATGGGGTGGAGGAGGGGCGGGGCCCGGGTCGGGTAACCACAGGTAGGGCGCAAGCGCACACGGGACCTCGGCGCCCTCCATCCCGCGTCTGTGGGGATTGGCCCGTTTGAGGTCACGTGGGGTGGGCGCAGGTAGGTGTACGCGCCCTTTGGCCCGCGCGCGGTAGTTGGGAGGCCCCAGCCCGCGGTCGGGCAGGGTTGATGCGCCTGGAGCGGCACCTCCGACCTGTAGTGGCTACCGGGGCTCTGTATAGGTGGCCCTCAGCCTCTAGCTCAGCCTGCGTTGCTCTTCGGGAAAGGTTTGTGACAGGTTTGTCAACTACAGCGGTGACAAGCAATGGGAAACTGTGGGCTGAGGTCAGACTCTTCTCACTAGTGCTGTGGGAAGATGGTTCACTGGAGGAGGAGATGTGTGCCTGCGGTTCAGGATGTAGCTGGTGCCAGAAGCCCTGAGGTGAACACGAGGTTTGGGGAAGGTGTGAAACCGTGCTGCAAGGTAGAAAAACCTGGTGTGGTTAGTGCCTCAACTTCTCACATGAAACCCCACATCCACATCACTTTGCATCCCTGTGTCAACACAAAAATTGTGGCTGGATATCACAGAATGATTAGGTTGGAAGTGACCTCAGAGATCATCCAGTTCTAAGCCCCTCTTGCCAGAGCCCAGAGCCCCATCCAGCTTGGCCTTGAACCTCCCTGGGCAACCTGTTCCAGTGCCTCATCAGTCTCACATGGAGGAATTTCTTCCTTAGGACTGAAGTTACACCACAGGACTAAGAGGGAATGGGTTCAAGTTACAACAGGGTAGATTTAGACTTGATATTAGGAAAAATTTTGACAGGGTGTTTAAGCACTGGAATGGGCTTCTCAGGGAAGTATTTGAGTCCCCGTCCCTGGATGTATTTAAAGATTGTTAGGATGAGGTGTTGAGGGATGTGTTTTAGGGGTGAACTTGCAAGGCAGGGTAGATGGTTGGACTCGATCTCACAGGTCTTTTCCAACCAGAATGATTCTGTAAGGTTCCAACATATAGTAACTAAAATGAAAAAAAATTACCAAATCTAAAAATTCTAAATTCTTGTTTATGCGACTGTCTAAGCTAGGCCTACAGTTGTACACACAAGACAAAATTCAGCAGAAAACAACTTACTAAACTATGTAACTAGAAGAATGCAGATCCAGCATGTCTATTGAGTCTTTTCCCATTTCCTTTAATATAAGATTGCCTTGCAGCCATTCAGAGAGATAATTGCCTTTTCCTTATCTGCATAGTTGCCTTATTATAAAAGCCATAAAGTATGTTGTAATACAAGCATTCTGCCACACAAATTCCACCTTGAACTGTATCTGTTATCTAAAAGGATCTACAGGAACTAATTAAGTGTGGAATGTTTTGGGTCAGACAAGGTATTGGTTGCGTGCAGTACAGTGAAGAGTTTAAATATTTCATTTGAGCTGTTATTCCAAAATTTGGTCTCTGAAGTACCACTAACAATTGCAACAGGTGGGCTATTCTTTACCGAGTGCTTCTGCAGCTCTGGTACCTAATGCTCTGGGAGGTTGGTAAATAATTGCTGTTCCGAGATGTTGTTATAATAGTGGAAATAATTTTATCCTGTGAAGCATCTGTCACTTTTCTGATGGCACCACCTAGTGGAGTCAGCACTGAGAAGAACAGCAGACAGAAGGTGGCCAAGCTTTCTGCTCAGTCCTTGGGCATTTTTTGATAGAACAGTAGTCATGTTTTTCATCTTTGGCTTTCCCACAGCAGTGAGTGCCATACTGTGCATCTGCACTGTGTGTGCTGAGATGAAAATTATAGAAAGCCTTCATTTCGTCTACAACTGCCTGAAAGAAAGTTGTAGAGAGATTGGGTTGGTTTCTTCTCACAAGCAACAAATGATAGGACAAAAGGAGATGCCTTAAGTTCCACCAGGGGAAGTTTATACATCAGGAAAAAATTCTTCATGGAAACGATCACCAGGTCTCAGAACAGGCTGCTCGGGGAAGGAGTTGAATTACCATCCCTGGATGTGTTTAAAAAATCAAGTAGAGCTTAGGGACATGGTTTAGTGGTAGGTTTTGGACAGATGGGTTAATGGTTGGCCTTGATGATCTTGGAAGTCTTTTCCAACCTGAACAATTCTATTATTCATTACTGTAAATACCATTACACCAAAAAAATACTGGCTGTAATCATTGTGCAAAGGTGAGGAAAAGTTGAAAAGTTTTGAGTGATGGGCTGACAAGTGGCCCTAGTAAGACCCAGTGTTGTATGAACTCCAGTGAAGCCTACACCACCAGGGGTTCCAAATAATAACCTACCTGAGTTATAGGTCTCAGTAACAAGAGACAAAATATTTTTGGTGGGAAGATACCTTTAGGGTCATTAAGTCCCAGCTTCAACCCAGCAGTGCCAAGTCACCAGTAAACCATGTCTTTAAGCATGAGCTTCACTTATCCTTTAAGTACCTCTAGAGATGATGACTCCACCAGTGCCCCGAGCAGCCTATTCTGATGTTCTCAGATGTTCTGGAAAAGCTTTTAATTTCCACCTTTGCTAACTCATCTTTCTTTTTGTTTTTTGAGTTGCGCATGTAAATGCTCTTATTTGCATGTGGAAAATAACTTCAGTAGTGTCTGAGAAATTAACATTTTTAATTATCACACATCAAAACCTTCATACAGGTGGCTGTCGCATTTGATTCAACCATTACATTTGGGTTAACAAACCTTGTAATTTGTATTTTAAAATAATCTGCAAAAAGTAAAATAAAAATTCTCCACTTCCACAGGGGAGATGTTTGGGTGAGGTGGGTACACTGGAGTAGCACACATCAAGCAAGTCCTTGAGCCCTGTAGCTACAGAATCCCAGACACCTTAGGGTGCCAGTACTCCAGAGGACACCTCTCCTGCTCCCAGCTGCTTGTTGATACCAGTGTATCATCCCTCCCATGTAGCCAACACAAGCAAGCATCCAGTGTGGCCACATCAGGAAGTAAGCTGAGATGTGGTGAATTAGGTCATAAATATAATTGTTTAATAGCGTCTTTGGTCACTTATTCTCAACAAATCCACACAAGGCATGACAGAACAGTGTGCTAGTTTATGGAACTGTAGCCAGTTCTAAAGGAGGGTAAATTTTACCGTCTTTTACCAAAGCAGGGTAAATTTTATGAAGTTCTGTGCAAGCTGCTCTTCTGCCTCCATTTCATACATCTCCTTCACAAAACTGACTGCAATTAGGGCTTTACATGCGGTAAACTCTTTGGAAAGGGCTGATGTGGCATACAGAATCAGACTGGTAAGGGTTGGATGAGGCCTCTGGAAATCATCTTGTCCAACCACTCTGCTAGAGCAGGATCCCCTAGTGCAGTTCACACAGGAACATATCCAGATGGTGTTTGAATGTCTCCAGTACAGGAAATCCCATGATCTCTCTGGGCAGCCTGTGCCAGGGCTCTGGTAGCTTCACCATGAAGCTTTTCCCTTATGTTTAGATGGAACCTTCTGTGTACCCGTTTGTGCCCACTGCCCCTTGTTCTGTCACTGGACAACACCAAGAAGAGCCTGATCCTGTCATCCTGACACTAATCCTTTATGTTGCTCGTCATTGATGAGCTAGATCTTCCTCAGTCTCCTCTCCAGGCTAGACAGCCCCAACTCTCAGTCTCTCTTCATACAGCAAGTGGTCCAGATCCCTAATCATCTGAGTGACTCTGTGCTGGACCAGGCTCTTCTTAGTGGTGCCCAGTGACAGGACAAGGGGCAGTGGGTGCAAACTGGAACACAGGAGATTCAGTTTGAACATAAGGAAAAATTTCTTCACGGTAGAGGGACCAGAGCCCTGGCACAGGCTGCCCAAAGAGGTTGTGGAGTCTCTTGCTCTGGAGCCATTCCAAGCACATCTGGATGTGTTCCTGTGGGATCTGCTCTAGCGGATCCTGCTCTAGCAGTGGGTTAGACTAGATGAGCTCCAGAGGTCCCTTCCAACGCCACCAGCCTGTGGTTGTGTAATTTGCTGGCACCTCTGACCGCAGCCGGGGCGGGACACTGCGGTGACTGACTCCTCAATCGCGTCCCACCGCCGCTCCGCCTCGGCCCGGCCCCTCTCCTCCGCCCCCGCCTCACACGGCGGCAGTGCCGGGGCGGGGCGGACGGGATGCTCGGTGTCGCAGGGCACCATGGGAGAATCCGCGGGCGCCCAGCATGGCGGCGNGCTGACCGGGGGTTGGTACCACGACCCGGAGGTGGGTCCCTTCACCAACAGCTGCCACCTCTATCTGTGGCTCTTCCTGCTGATGCTGCCCATGGCCCTGCACCTGGTGAGAGCGATGGGGAGGGGGCGGGGAGGAGGGGAAGTCGATGCATGATGGAAAATTAGTCTATCGGGTTTTATTTTTGAGAGGTTTTGTGTCTAAATGTCACCGGGCTCAGAGTCTGGAGCTCTGAGCCCAGCTGGAGGATCTAGGGTCACTTGGAAGAGGATGTGATGCTGGTCCCTACAGGTGCTGAATGACTGTGGGGACATTTGTTTAAAAAATATCTATTTTTGATATTTGTTACTTTTTTTCTTCAAGTCTGCTCCAGTCTTACCTGCTGAGAAGGGTAAATAAATGGAAAATCCCAAACACCACATAATTAATATGCCTCAGTGAAAGTCACTGGTGAGTCACGTGGCTTTTGGTGACAGGCAGTAACCTTTGTGTTGAAATGTAGAGTTTATAACAACTAGAGTTTCCTGTCAGACTGTTTCCCCTGAAAATTCGAAGTGTTTGTTCAGTTATTGTGTTTTCCTACTGTGTAAGACAGCTTAAAAGTACAGTTTGCTGGATCATTGCATCTGTTCATGAGTGTGTTCTTCAGTGGTTGTGGCTTAATATTGAAATAATTTCCATCTTGTTGGTTCTCACAGTGACTCAACTAAATTCTTAACTAAATTATATAGATTTTTTTTGTTGTTGGATAAAATTTCTAAATGGGTCTCTCCACTCTGTGTGGTCAGATACTGGCTTGATTTTCACAAGCAAAGAGCATTCATGAATCTCTCTGCAATCTCAGTGAAAAGCAATCCTTTTTTTAAAAATCAAGCACTTCACTGTATTTTGTGATGTGGATTGCAGTGAGTTCCTGTAAGCATGGCCTCTGGAGTTAATGAAGGTTGGACATAAAGAAAAACTTCCTTGAAAGGGTCATCAGGCCTTGGAAGAGGCTGCCCAGGAAGGGGGTTCAATCACTGTCCCTGGACGTGTTTAAAAGTCGTGTAGCTCTGGAGCTTAAGGACATGGTTTAGCAGTGGCATTGGGACAGTTGGATTAATGGTTGGCCGTGACAATCTTGAAGTTCTTTTCCAACCTAAATTCTGTGACTCTATGACTATGAGTTAACAGTACCCTTTCTTCTGTTTGATAGGGTCTAGTTCCTACACAAAAAAGGTTAAATTTTTCCAGCTGATGTATCTGTCTGAAAGAATATGCATTTCTTTGTGGGAAACTTCTGAATAGTCTGGAAGAAGGTACAGGATTGCACAAAAGAGCATTGGGTACTAAGAGTGTAGGTCAGAAGATCATTATTTAAAGGGACGTTAAGAAAACCAAACCTGTCCACTGAACTTTCTCGTGCTTCCTCTTTGCCTGTCCCGATGGACTTGTGTTTTCTGTGGATGTGCTAACTTTCTGATGAATCATCTGGTCTTATATATAATAGTACTTGAGCTTATGTATTGCTGTGGTAATTCCTTATCCTTGATAAGAGCTTTGCATTTATTGTGCCGGCTGCTTGAGGGTAATAACATCCTTAAATATTTGTTTTCTTGGATGAAAGTGATGGGGCTTTGTAAACTTTGTGCAAGACTTGCCACTTAGAAACCCGAACCTGCTTTTTAAGGGAAGGTTTTCTTTGAGGAATGTGATTGATATTCAGTAACCTTTTGTGTAGTACTTACACTGGACACTTGACACCAGTAGTTTTGGACTTGTCACGTCTTGAAATGGCAAAGTCAAGACTACATTTTATGTTTTTCCTTTGCTTGGGATCATCTTAATCACAGTTTTTCAAAAATTCTTTCTGAAATGGTTTGATTTGAATGAAATGGCAAAGCCCACCCAGCTGCTTTTAAATTTTTCACACTGGCTCACCAGGCCCCTGCTGACAGTGGCGTCATGAAGCTTAGAGTATTGAGTTGTTTCTGTCATGTGCATCCAGGATTTCAATCTCCAGCTGTGTCAGCATAGCTGACTTTGGTCCTAACAGTCCCTTTATTAGCTTCCTCACCACTGAAACTGCAGATCTGTGTTTCCATCTCTTCGTCTTCTTTCTCATTTGTCCTTTACAGTAGTAAATATGCAATTAAAAATGTAGTTGGATAAATTAATGTTACAGGTCACGCTGTTAAAAGTAAAATTGTAGAGAATCTCTAAGAATAACAGATTAAGAATGAAAAGTTATCTCCACCAAATAGTCCAGGGTTCTCAGGTGCTTTGTGCGTTAACAAGTTGGTAATTGTTATACAAAGGCACTGGACTGAATTGAGCTCCGGTGAAACACTAGAGACGCACAATTTTGGGGGTGTTTGTGCTATGGCTTATTTTACAAGCTACAAGAGAATGACCCTCAATGTTTCTGAGTCTCTAGAAAGGCTTAGTGAGTGTTTCTTCTGCCGTTTTTTGGACAGGAAGCCCTTGAACTTACAGGGCTGTTAGATCTTACGGATTCAATGTCCAAATTATGCTGTGATAGAAGTACAACATGGCAGTACAAGGGTGTGGGCACATAAATTACTCAGAGGTAAACCAATAAAACTTACAGTGTGTCAGCTGCTTCCAGTCTCATTTGATCACACTCTACCCCACGTTATCGCTCTGTAGAGGTAAGGGCACATATACCCTTACAAAGGACAATTAAGCTACACTGTACTTTATTTATTGTGGTAGGATACACTCTTAGAACTGAAGTACAAGCATGGAATTCTGTTTGCTACCTCTTATGTTTGCTACTGTGTGATGGACATGTCTTAGTTATTAATTGCATTAAGTTAGCATTAAAATATTTTTCTTTGTCTCCAGTATTATATCTCCCACTCATATCTCTGCAAGGCTGGTTGCATATTGTGGTAACAAGCCCGATGGTAGTGTCTGACTGCATATTTGTTGGGTGGTTCCTTCATTGGTGTTCTGTAGCACAGCAGGGCTGTGAGGCCTGGGTGCAGCGCTGTCTTGCTTTAGATGTCTCGTGTTCTCCAGAATCAGGTGGGATGTAGTTGCATCTGATCGACTTGAATCATTCAGGCCAATGTACAAGGTGTGGTATCTTGTTCAAAGGTTACACATGTTTATAATAGGAAGTTTCTATGCCTTGGTCACATCTGCCATTGTGCTCTGGGAGTGACATTAATAGTCATAGGATCACAGAATTGTTTGAGACCATCAAGTCCAACCATTAATCCAGCTGTCCCAAGGCCACCGCTAAACCATGTCCCTCAGCTGCAGATCTACATGACTTTCAAACAAGTCCAGGGTTGATGAATATCCTGAGAGTGTGGCGTTTCCTTTGGGAGCAATCTCTGAGAGGGCAGATGTCCCAGACTGTATGGGCACATCAACAAACACACCAACCTGTGTTTCTGCCTGTGATCCTACACTGTTCTGGTGTGGAGTGTAACAACAAAAGCTACAGGGAAACAAAAAGTATATTATGCTAGAGTTTTTAATTGGGCAAGAAAAACAAAAGCTAGACCTACAGCTTCCACAGAGGGATGTGACAAATCCTGCTTTTTAAGTGGATTTTTATTTGTGGATTTTTGTTTTCTTTGTTTCTAATAAGATGTTGGCTTAGCTGAAGCTCTTCCTGTCTCTGTGGTGACATTCAAAAGGCTACAGAGCTGTGTGGGTTCTTGTTAATGCAGGAGGTGTGCTGCTGTGACCTTGTCCCAGTGGGGTATCTTCTCTCAGAGTTAGTTGAAAGTAGCCAAAGAATTAAAAAGTTACTCAGTGAAGGAGAGGGTGAGAGGTGATGAGTACACAGACACATGACATGATTATAAAACCTTATTTCCATAGGAAGTCAGGCTAATTATAATTGTAGCATTCCAAAAGTGAATCTATAATTCTCAGTGGTCTATAACTTAATTTCTCTTTAGCTCAGGCAGATTTGATAGCTTTCAGCTAACTGTACCTGGCAACAGGAATTGCAGTCAGATGACACTTGTACCCTTTATGCAAGAGGCCTGATTTAGAAAATTGAGGGCTTTGTGTTCTCGTCTTTGTACCTTTCTCCTAATTCCTCATGTGGTCAGGGAGCAAGCTGCTAGCTTGTACTACTTAGCTTGCCCCAAGATTCAGAATGTTAAGGATGCACTGGCCTGATTATCCGTAGGCAGAGCACTTGGGATCGCGAGCGCATGCAGGACGTACATGGGGGAAGCGCTGTCTGTCCTGGGCAGGGAGACCACGGGCAGGCTGAGCTCAGACAGGTCTGGTCACAGAGCAGGGATGAGGACGTGCAGCACTTGGCATCTGCTAAATGCAGCCCTCTTTTCCACTGGAAATGTAGGAGCTCCTTTGATTCCCTCGTAGCATGCTCTGTGCACCCGTAGAATGCATTACTGGAAGTCTATTTTTGGTGTGTCTCCTTGACAGTATTCATATAATATTTATTAGCCTTTACGAACGTTGCCTATGCAGCTTTTTTCTTCTAGTGTCTCAGTCTAAGCTTTTACTTAACAATAAGTTGCCAGCCTTTACGTTTTAGTGTATAGCTGTAGAGATTCCTTGGAAGGGCAACAGATCTCTCTTTTAGATCCTTAGAGATACTTGGCAGTCATTCTTTGTGAAACCAAGCAATTTTCACTTGTGTTTTGCAAATACTTTAGTTACAGAACACAAATTCTTCAACTTTATCCACCTGAACCTTATACCCTGAGAGCATGGCCTTACAAACTGATCCTCTTTTTGGCTTGGCTTCAGTAAATAACTGAAGGGTGTGTTTAGTTTTGTTATATACATAGTACTCTTCACAGAATAAGCCTCAACTTGTAGGAGGTAATGTCTTTATTATTAGGGATCATTAGAGGTACCTACACACTAAATAGCTTCTCAACTTTTGTGCACAGATTCTTGGTATATGAGTCAGAACAGTCATAAAAAAGGATTCAACTGAAAATTCTCACATATACATCTCGAAAGTGTGAAGTCTCATTAAGTCCAAAGCAGCAGGGCAGAATAGCAACCTTCTTGCTTGTAATGACACAGAAATGATTCAACATTTTCATTTCAACATCAAGATGAATGTAGTGACTTGTTTTAGCAGTGAAGTAAGTGTGGCTCATTCTTTTAACCTGTGTGGTCAGTGTGGTTTATAATTTTGAGGGAAATCTTGTGAAGACAGGCGGAGGAAATTGGGGCTGCTCAGCCTGGAGAAGGAAAGGCTCCAGGGGGACTTTATAGCAGCCTTTCAGTATCTGAAGGGGCTACAAGAAACCTGGAGAGGGACTTTTTACAAGGGACTGTAGTAATAGGACGTGGGGAAAAGGTTTCAAGCTAAGAGGGGAGATTTAGATTAGATCTTTGTAAGAAAATCCTCCCTGTGAGGGTGCTGAGGCACTGGAACAGGTTGCCCAGGGAAACAGTGGCTGTTCCATCCTTGGAAGTGTTCAAGGCCAGGTTGGATGGGGCTCTGGGAAACTGGTGAGAGATCTCCCTGCCCATGGCAGGGGAGTTGGAACTAGATGATCTGTGAGGTCCTTTCCAACCTAAACCATTCTGTGATAATTCTTACACATCCAAATATTCTTTGACCTGCAATGCTGACAATTCAAATGATAGATTTAGGCACGAAGTAAGGATCATTCTTAAACATTTGTTTCAGCATGCTTTCAGCAAATCCTGAGCACATCTTCCTTTGTCCTCCACTCCCAGTTGTGCAGGGACACAGCGATTCTGATTAAAAACAAAAACCTGAGTAGAGGTTAAACTCCTTGCTGCAGCAACTGTGTGGCAACAAGCCATACAGAAGTTCCATGACTACAAGGATAAACTACAGTACCAGACACTGGTGGTTGTGATTTGCCCTTTACTGTAAGGAAGTATTTACATATAAAAACACTGTAAAGTTCTTACACAGACATGACATTAACAGACTGCAGTTGAACTGTAATTAATTTTAATGACTAAGGCATGTGATGCTCATCACAGATGGGTAAACAGATCACACAGAGCTGCAAATTAACAATTACAAACTTTAGAAAACTAATTTAGATATGCTGCCTCTGCAGATGCATTTTATTTGTTTGTTTTGGCTAGTCCTGGTTAATTATTTAAAATTCTTCGCTGGTAAAGATACCGAGGAATGTGTTGTGAAGTGTTTGGAAAAGGAGATCTTACTACTGTGCTTGTCTGTTAAATCATAACTGAGAAGCAGCATATGATGACACAGTTTTTCAGAAGGGGTTTCCTATTTGGAGACAACTACTGTTTTGTTTTGTGTCTGTATTTTTATAAGTTAAAAGTTTGGGAAAGTCTGCAGCTGCATTTTCTTGGGAATGCACTATTTCAAGGGGTTTTACAGTGTTTGCTAGTTTTACTGACTTTGTTAAGACATCAATAATATCTGTGCCTAATAAAAAGAAGAAAAAATATAGAATAGTTTGGAATTTGATCAAATCTGCAGGCCATTTTTGTGAGGAGAACCATAGACTTTATGGAGATGCACTATTTGTGGTTACAGAACTCAACAGAGCTACAAATAGTAGCCAATAAGGAACAGAGAATTGGAAAATTAATTTAAAAAATTTAGTTGCATCTTCTCAGAATAGACTGTTGTGATTATGTCTTTGCTACTTCTTTCTGCAGGCTTTTCCAGCAAATGCAGTTACAGCTTTTGTGTACTGCAGCTCGGTGACAGTGTTCTTCACAGTAATAAAGGTGATCAGTTACCGACTGCACCTTATGTTCGACAAAGGCGAAGTAATTCAACAAAAGCTCTCAAAAAAAAATGGAAATCAGTGTAAAGACCCAGAGGCTCCCAAAGGAAACACGGTTCAGCCCTCAAATCGTAGGTAAGGCTTTCATTGCACATTACTGCTACGTTCTGTGAAACGGATGAGTTTGCACCATGGTCCTGCACAGCAGAAACACCTGTCGTCTGTAAGAAAACTCCTTACAGTTTTGTGAGGAATGGTGCTTTTAAAATGCTGCTTTGTGCTTTTATTTTCTGTGGCTGCGCTGTGTTTGTGGTGATGCAGGCAGAGCTGCTCTTGATTCAGGGGTGGGACATGGTACAGGCAGGAGGAAGAGACCCGTCTGGGAAGTGCTAAAAGATTTTGGGGAAAACCTGGAGCAGGTTTTCAGGGGAAGCCTTAAATACTTGCTCTTCTTGCTGTGCTTATCTGTTGGGAAGAGGAAGGGAAGTGGCAAAGAAACTGCTGTAGTATCATGGCTTTGAAAGCCTGAGGTCCTGTTACCATTATGTGCTTATAGTAACTTCCCTCTCAGATCAGACGTAGGTGTTTATGTTTTATTATGATTCTATGGCTATAGATTCTTCTGTGGTCCTGTTCTTCAGGAAAGCTAGAACCAATATGATTTGTACCGGGCGTTTGGTAGGTGTTTGCAGGCTTGCTGTCTGCTGAGGACACCAATACTACATCTTTGCTGCAAATAAATACGGTCAATAAGGCTGTTTCCTGGCTGAGATTATATTAAAGGTAAAAGACTAAAGGCTAGCACTGACATTTTCTAGATTTGTGTCTGAGTGGAATACTCTAGTCTAGGCTCTTTGGAATAAATGCAGTCCTCACTTGCTGGTTTTTCAAGTTTGACTCATACGAACAAATGAAGCTGGCAAGTGGCTTCCAGTGCTCTCAAGTATTATGAAAGATGTAAGAAATGCTGAAATAAGATGCATCCAGCAGTGACAACAGCACAGAAATTTTCCAGCCAAGGTGAAACAGAATAAGTTTGTTACAACTACCAGTCAGGCTTTTACTATGGGTAAGAGAACTTACTTTGGGTATTTTTTGATGCATTTACAGTTGTTACTGTAAATGTTACAAGTTCTTTTTACTACTTTCATTATCCTGCCTTTGTTTTGACTAAGAAGTAGAGGTACTATAACTTAAAACCTGCATGTTAAATCACATAAATATTTCTTATAGAAGGTCCTAGGCAGAAAACTCTATTATTTAGCTTGATCAGAAAGTAAACAACGTAGTATTTTGACTTGATGTATGACAGATATTTTTTAAGCAGACCTTGTTGTTTGGCAGGTTAGCTGAACATGTTTGAAGCCAGCTAATGAAAAAAAAAGTACATAGAAAAGTGACTGAGACCCCCCAGGTTAATACTTCTGTGGTTTACATACAGCAGTAGGTTTTAAAAAAGTAAGCTTTTTGGCAAAAAAACAACAACCAATGTCCCAAACAAAAAAAAAGCCTAAACACACACTTTTTGACATTCCACTATAGAATCATAGGATAATAGAATAATTAGGGATTGAAAGTGACCTCAAAAGGCAATCTAGTCCAATCCCCTGCCAGAGCAGGATCACCTAGACCAAGTCACACAGGAACACATCCAGGCGGGTCTTAAACATCTCCAGTGAAGGAGACTCCCTGGGCAGCCTGTTCCAGTGCTCTGTCACGGTGCATTCTTTTTTCACTGAATTTTTGTTGTTATACCCGAAACAGTCAATATATGTTGGTTCTCATTAGTAAACCTTGTCCAAAGATTCTTCTGTCCATGGACAGTCTAGTAGAAAGTATCGTAAGAAGAGTGAGTAGATAGTTGAATGCATCCCCCAAAGGAAGTGATGAGCCAGTTGCCTTATAACATATGAAATTAGTAAAGGATATATGTTTGCCTTGGCTAAAACCAGAGGAACAACTTTATTCTGTGCCCAGTTATCATACTAATACACATTACGTATTGCACTTCAAATAGTTTTCTGATGGAAAGTTTGTAAGCAAACAGGCAGTTGGATAAGCAATAGGTACACAAGGGTACAGTCAAAGGATACAAAAAGGAAGTATTGTGAAAGGAGAAGCATTTGTCCATTGTATGTCTAAAGAGACGTCCCAAACAGCCTTTTCTGCCAATAAACTCGTGAGACCCCACCTGGAGGACTGTGCTGAGTTCTGGAGCCCTTATTACAAGAAGGATGTGGATGTGCTGGAGCGAGTGCAGAGGAGGGCCACAAGGATGATCAGAGGGCTGGAACACCTCTCCTAGGAGGCCAGACTGAGAGAGTTGGGGCTGTTCAGTCTGGAGAAGAGGAGGCTCTGAGGTGACCTTATTGTGGCCTTCCAATGCCTGTAGGAGGCCTACAAAAGGGCTGGAGAGGGACTTTTTAAGATGTCAGCGACAGGACTAGGGGGAATGGAGCAAAGCTGGAGATGGGTAGATTTAGATTGGATGTGAGGAGGAAGTTCTTCACCGTGAGAGTGGTGAGAGCCTGGAATGGGTTGCCCAGGGAGGTGGTGGAGGCCCCGTCCTTGGAGGTGTTTAAGGCCAGGCTGGATGAGGCTCTGGCCAGCCTGGTCTAGAGTGAGGTGTCCCTGCCCATGGCAGGGGAGTTGGAACTGGATGACCCTGTGGTCCCTTCTAACCCAGACTGACTGTATGACTTGGTCTAGGTGATCCTGCTGTGGCAGGGGGGTTGGACTGGATCATCTTTTGAGGTCCCTTCCAAACCCTAATGATTCTATGATTCTATGTGTCATGCTGTGGCATTTTATACACACAGAGCTATCACTGTATTTCTTATAGCAATGATGTACTTCCTAAGACAAAGGAATCCATTTTTATTGAGGGATTTTTATTGTGTTTTTTTCAGCAAGTTGTCCTGATAAGGAGTCAGTTGCAAAAAAGGTGTCATGGGACTTTTGGGCCTTGTGCTTTTAGCACCAGTAAGGAAAAAACCTGCTTCATTGGGTTGTGCTGCTTCTTCCTATTCTGTTATTATCCCTCAATTTCTTCTTAAAACTCATGGTGATTCTCTATGGAAAATAAATGGCTTTATTTTCTCATTTGGTTTCTTTTCAGCAATAACACTGGGGATAATGGTGTCATTGGTGAGACCAACCAAAGCGACTCTATCCAAACAATTCATGACAGTTCGAGGGCAGAGACTCTGCACTTGCAAAACTCACCTGCAGTGATGGTTAGTATGTGGTTTTCTGTACTAGTGTCCTCATTTCAGGCAGTCCACAGCTTACCAAGTGGAGGTTTGTATTGCCAGGCACTCATCACTTAACAACATAGGTCTGCCCTGAGGGTAAAGGAAGGGTCATTCTGTGGATCTCTGAGGTATAGTACTGCTGATAGTCAGCCTTGTCCTAAAGGCTCAGTTTTGCAAAGCTGAAACTTCTCCACTTTACAGGAGGGGGTCTGTCTCCTCTGTAGATACCAAATCAGCTTTGTAAAACGTGAGCAACTAGTTTTTGTTGCTGTTTGAGAGAAGTGAGACTAATGCAGTCAGAGCAGCCTCTCATTGCCTCAGAAGGGTTCCATTTTGGGATCATTAGTCATTTGGTTTTGTGTAACTACACTTAAGATTAAAAAATGAAGCCAACACATCTCCTGAGTATACAAGAAAGTAACAAAAACCATCCAAGTGGTGTCTACATGCAGTTAGTAATATATGTATGTGCATCCCATGCTACTGGTCACGCTTTGTAAATCACTGGTGTATGAAGTGATCAAGGAGATGTATGCAGATGTTACTAAATAAAAAAAAAAGGTTAAATAGTTGAGTGTTCAAAAAAATGAAACAGAGTAAGACTGTCTGTGTAATCTTAAGCTGCTCCCCATGTATACTGTGCTCATATCTTTAATTATGTGATCCCGTGCTATTTTTTCTACAGGACTCCTGCCTCAGTCAGTGCAGAGGATGGTTAGTGATCTCTAAATAAGTAGCTATTCGATACTTCATTCTGTCTTCATGTCACTCCCCCTCCTCTCCTTGTCCCTATTTACTACAAATTATTCAAATCCTGGACTGAACCAGAACTAATTTCTCATTTCCTGAGTGTCTTTACCTTTTTGTAGCATCTGTGTGATTCACAGACATTAATAGCTGCATTTGGTTTTGTGTGGGGTTTTTTTTTAATGAGATAAAGTATTTCTCACCTTGTTTCTGCCCTGATCTCTGGTATTCTGGTATTTGTCCATTCTGCAACACCATTTCTTTTGGGATCTTATCCAAGTATCCCATTTCTGTCCTTGCGGAATGAATCATGTCAAACCTAGACTTCTGTTCTTGCTACCAGGATACCACCATGAAATTTTAGGAGATAATTGTTTCCTCTTGGTTTTGGTGCTCATCAGGCAGAAAAAAGCCTCAATTGTTTTTCCCCAATAACTTTTTACCTAGTTAGGCACTTAGGCTGTTTGATTCTGACTGCCTAAGTACTCCACTGGGATATTGTGTTTAGTTTTGAGCTCCTGCCAACACTGACCTGCTAATGAGAATGCAGCAGAGGCCACCAAGGTGATTGAGGGATGAGTTTCATGAGGACAAGCAGATGGGATGTTTCAGTGTTTGTAAGACTAGAAGAAGAGCTCAGTGGTGTCTTCATCTTCATAATGGTGAGATACAGAGAATTTTGAGATGCCAAATATATCTTAGAGGTGCCCAATGATAGGAAAAGAGACAGGGAAAGCTACAGTTACATCAGTTAGATTTAATAGGGTTTTTCTGGGTGCCTGTTTTTTTTGTTTGTTTGCTTGTTTTGATGTTCCTCCCCCCACCTCCAAGAGGGTGGTCAAATACTGAAAGAGGTTGTGAAATTTCCAACTTTGGACATGTTCAAAACACTGGTGGAGATGACTCTGAGCAACCTGCTCTGACTGTACCTGCTTTGAGTGTGTTTGTACAGTAGAGGGGATTTGAATTAAATTGCCTCCAAAGTTTCCTTGCAATCTAAATCGTTCTATGGTAAATGTATGGCTCTGTTCCCTAGTTTTCCACTAAGAAGCTGTTACTGGAGACCAAACTTCTCATTTTAGTGCTTTGGAAAACATATAGCTGGAAGAAAAGTGAAACAGATGTATTCCTTATTGATTATATATATAGAGATATGGATTAGGCATTGTAAAATGCAGGGTTTTTGAAGTATTTGGGTTTTTTTTTTCCTTCTTTCCTGTCCAAACTTTGCACTCAGTTATAGTGATACAGTTTGGAGCAGGACTGTTCTATAATCATCTCCCTCACCCACCCCTTGCATTTTGTACAAGGTACATGTCCACCTTTCAGTGATGTTAAGCAACATACAGTATTATTGTAATTAACCTTTGATTAGGTAGCTGTTACCACGTTGATGAATGTTGTTTTTCCTGAGAGAATTTTAATTACTGCCAATGATAACTGTTTGTGTTTCTTTTTAATTTTAGGAGCTGCCATCACGAGAAACTATTGAAGATCTCAAAGGTATCTTAAAAGCTTTATAAATCCCTTTAAACCTTTATTTAATCATTACTTGCCATTCATTTCAGGAGCTGAATGGAAAAGCTTGAGAGGATTTGAAGAGACCAACACTTCTCAGCTGTCAGTCAAGGTCTTTGGGTTGCATACAAGTAGCTATGACACAGGGAGATGAAAGCCTCTCCCCATATGTTACAGGGAAGCTATGTGCCTCTTTGGAGCATTAAACTAGGAAGGCAGCTCTTAAAGCCTTTAAGATCACATCTTAAAGCCTTTAGACATTTTTGACTGTAGACTCCTGTTGTGAATGTTGACCTCTAGCCCTGTAGTACATACTGCAGCATACCTTGCTTTGCCTACAGTCCAGTGCTTGAGATGACTCTCTAGTTTAACTTACCTTCTTTTAGTTGAGGTTGATCACCATATAAATGGGGCTGTTTAGTAATTGCACCAAGTGATGTAATTGCCAGGCTGGCTTATTCTTTCTTATATCTCTCAGCAGGGATAATTCTGTAAAATGTTTTAGTTTTGATATTAGATGTTTCATGAGCTATTTTGATTATTTAAATAGATGTGCTGCTGCACCTGAACCTGGAACACTTTTGGCTTCCTTTCATAGTATTTCACATGTATCCAACAAAATAGATTCTTGCTTGGAAATTGTGTTAATCTGTGCTTTCTTTCTGGCTAAAGATCGTCCTTTATTAGGGCACAACATGTGTATTTGTGAGACCTAACTCCCATATGTTTTTTTATTAGGTGTTACGGTATTAGAAGACCAGCCTGCTCCACCAGTTTCATCTACCTCACCCTGTATCAAAGCAGATATATTACCTGTTTCTACAGTCTCTGCTTCAGGTGCCACCACATCAGCTACAGCGACAAAACCAGCTGCTATGGAAACACTTTCTGGTAATGGAATAGATGAAGAAGGAGGGAATGGACCACCATTTAGACAGCATGGATCCCAAGAGATGATTGTGGAGAGAGATCTAGCTAAAAACTTCTCCAATATTTCTTCATCACTAGGTGATATTTTAAGGACTGGAGTTTCTTCAGAGCCATGGGACAGTGAAAATTCAATTATTTCAGACCATTTGAGTAATCCTAAAAGCTGCAAAAGAGAGAAATTGGCAGATGGGTCACCACAGACAGGCTTTACCAGTAGCTGCCCCCAGTGCAATGCCATTGCAACCAAAGATTTCGAGCACATGGAAAGTTCTTGCAGTGCTGGTAATGCCCATGAGGACCTTGATTGCTCAGATGGTGAGACTGCTGTTGCCCTTGTGGACAACTCCCTTCCTGGAGACCAGCTATGTGAACCCATTAAAATTGTCATCACAATGAGTACTACACCCAACACCACCCTCAGTGACCTGGCGGGCTCTGTCCACCTACAGGCTCTGGGAACTGAGAGAACAAGCTCAGCCCTCGAGTCTGGTATAGTTACAGCAGGTTGGCCAAGCCAGCAAACCAGCGAACAGCTCAGAATCCCCGTTATAACTTTTGACCTGTCTGATGACAGTAAAGGGAAGGCTTGCCCAGAAGTCAGTGAAAGTGAAAGAAGTCCAGAAGTTTTAAAGGCAGAGCTGTCGTCCAACCAGTGCTCTGGCTATGAATCAGGCGATGCACTGAAGGAATCTAGCAACCCAGCACATACTCCCTTAGAAACCAACACTTGTTCAGATCCAAATCGGGCAAACACTTCTGAAAATGTCCAGTCTGTGGATTCAACTAATAAGGAGGACCTGCAAAACCTAGACCCACAGTCCTGTAGAACTGCTCATGAAAAGAGGCACATGCGGGTGCTAAGCGTAGACAGTGGGACAGATGTGCTCTTGAGTAAGAATTTCATGGAGGTATCTGACAAAGAAAAGACATTACCAACTTCTAAATCGGACCTAGAAGCTAAAGAAGGACAGATGCCCAATGAATCTAATTTTCTAGAGTTTGTCTCCCTCCTGGAATCCATTAATACCTCAAAGATGAAGGTGTCTAATCAATCTGCTGTCAAAATGGAGACAACAAAGGAAAATGGGCTTGTTGGAGGTATGATGCAACTTTTTTGTAATAAAGAATTTGTGACTAGTTATGTTTTTTTTTAGCAGCAGGAGGAACTAGTAGATGAAAAGATAGACATTAGCCACCAAGGTGCAGTTGCTGCCCGGAAGGCAAGCTGCATCCTGGGCTGCATCAAAAGAAGTGTGGCCAGCAGACTGAGAGAGGTGATTCTGCTCCTCTGCTCTACCCTGGTGAGACCTTACCTGGAGTATTGCATCCAGCTCTGGAGGGCTAAACACAAGAAGGGTGTAGACCTGTTGGAGTGTGTCCAGAGGGCCACAAAAGTGATTAGAGGGCTAAGGCAACTCTCTTATAAAGACAGGCTGAGAGAGTTGGGGTTGCTTAACCAGGAGAAGACTCTGGTGAGACCTTATAGGACCTGAAAAGGGCATATAAGAAGGCTGGGAAAGACTGTTCACAAGGGTGTGAAATAGCATTGAGGGGTCATGGGCTTCAGCTAGAAAAGGGTAGTTTTAGGCTGGACATTAGTAAAAAGTTATTTAGTTGGAGGGTGGTGGATCACTGGAACAGGTTGCCTAGAGAAGTGGTTAAGGCCCCATCCTTGGAGACATTCAAGGTCAGGCTTGATGGGTCTCTGAGCAATCTGCTCTAGTTACAGATGTCCCTGCTTGTTGTGTGGGGATTGGACTAGATGGCCTTTAGAGGTCCCTTCCAAGTCAATCTGTTGTTTTGCTGTATGTTCCATTTACCTTTCACGCTGCCTTTCCCAAGTCTTACCTGTCCTATTTGGTGCCTTAGACCCTTATCTCTTTGCATCACTTGTATCCATTTTTTATTCCACATTGTGTTTCTAGTTCTGTGCTTTCCCTTTCCTGTTCATCCCTCCTCAAGTTTAGCCATTCCCCTTCTGTGCAGCCTCATTCGCCTTCCTCTTTGTAGTGCTTCTCTCTCATCTTTCCCTCTGTTGTTCTTAGCAATCCATACTGTTGATTTGCTAGGATTTTCCACTCTCCTGAGCTTGCCTGAAGTCCTTTGGCTTTCCCTTAACTTGTACTCACTTCTTCTGCACTTAACCCTCGTCTCCATTCCCTAGTCAAATTTTGCTCCTCCCAGGCCCGGTGCCTCTTTTCTAGTCTATCTTACGCATCTCTCCTGCCTTCTATGACTGTTTGTTCTACAGAGCAATTTCTGTCCTGCTCTGTTGAGTTTATCAGCCCATCTGGCTGGCTCCAGCTTGTGCTCTGTGGTTGCCTAAGACATGTGCTGAGCAAGCCCTGCTTTTCACCCGAGCCGGCTCAGCTGATCCCTGCTGAGCCCAGAGAGCCCTCCTAGGTCCCCGGAGTGCAGGGTCACTTCCCTGTGCAGCAGCGTGAAAGTGATGACAAGCACATTGCTAGTTTTGCTACTCCTCAATGACAAAAGGGATTATTTACACAGTAATTTGACTTCTGTGTGATGTGAATTCTGCTGGAAAAGAGAAGTGATAAAAATTCCAGCAGTATGTTAAAATAAAATTGAAAAAAAAAAAGAGTAGAGCTCATGTAGAAAGAGCTTTCAGAAAAGTACCCTCAGATAATATGATTGAGAAGACTCTTGTGTAAAAGAAAGCAGATAAAATTGAATTCCACAATGATAGAAGAAAAAACCCCAAACTTTATTAATGTGTGTGTAGCTGTAGTGCTTTAGATCTGGCAAATGAGATTCTTCTTATTGGAATTCAGGATCCTAAAGAGAGCTTCTTCCCAGTGAGGGTGATGGAGCACTGGAACAGGCTGCCCAGGGAGGTTGTGGAGTCTCCTTCACTGGAGATGTTTAAGACCCACCTGGATGTGTTCCTGTGTGACTTGGTCTAGGTGATCCTGGTGTGGCAGGGGGATTGGACTAGATGATCTTTCGAGGTCCCTTCCAGTCCCTAATGATTCTATGAACTCTACCCTTCCCTCTAACCAAGCTGTTACTTAAAGTGACCTGAGCTAAATGTCCGACTTACCTATCTTTTGAAGGCCATGTGTTTGGGATGGTAAAGTTAAGGTGCAGATGTGTATAAGTAAGCAGCCCTGCCTGTTTGCAGCAAGGGTCACCCAGGGAAGGAAGCGAGGACGGGAAGAGAGGTGCCTCACAGGAGCAGTGGAGATGGTGGCTCCTGCACCTCAGCCTGGTACTGTGGGAAAAAGGAGATTCAGTCTGAATTCTTGAAGCTAGGGAGAGGTAGTTCAAAGGCAGTTATTTTTAAGAGCAAGTAGGCTTTGTTTTCTGGCCTAGTCAGAACGTGCTGTTTGCTGAAATAAATTACTGTCATTACTGGCTGCTTCCCCACAGTAAGACTGGATTTTAGGAATGAGAAAAGCCTCTAATTTGTTTACAGCCTTGCAATTAGAAATATGCTTTAACAAAATAGCATCTTGGAATAGATCTGAAACATTATTCCCACATTAAAGTGGTTGTTATAACAAAAAAGTGTGTGTGGGCAGAACACAGAGCAAGTCAAGCTTTGCATCAGTTATTTTGAGGGAAGAGGTTGGTCATGTTTGTTTTTTGTTGTTTTAACCTTGCAAACTGCCTAATTGGCAAAAGCTATAATAGATGCCTGGTCTAAATCAGCACGGAATGTACCTCACAAAGGTGTTTATTAGGCAGTGTGAGAAACTTGGCAAATTCTTGGAAAGCTGGATATTCACATCTGGGTGTAAGAAAGGTGAAATTTTGCATCATTTGGAGAAGACAGGGAAATGTGCTCGTCAAAGCTGGCTTGAAACTGAGTTAATGCCGTGGGTGGGTCTGTCATAGAATCATTCAGGTTGGAATGGCCTTCAAGGTCATCAATGCCAACTACCACCCCAACTATCCAAGGCTGCTGCTAAACCACGTCCCTATGCTCCAGATCTACGTGACTTTTAAGTGTGTCACAGAATCACAGAACATTAGGGATTGGAAGGGACCTTGAAAGATAATCTAGTCCACTCCCCCTGCCACAGCAGGACCACCTAGACCAAGTCACACAGGAACACATCCAGGCAGGTCTTAAATGTCTCCAGTGAAGGAAATTCCACAACTCCCCTGGGCAGCCTGTTCCAGTGCTCTGTCACCCTCACTGTGAAGAAGTTCCTTTTGATGTTTATGTGGAACCTCCTATGGTCCAGCTCACACCCATTGCCCCTCGTCCTATCAGTAGATGACATTGAGAAGAGCCTGTCTCTATCCTCCTGACACCCACCCTTCAAATATTTATAGACATTAGTGAGGTCACCCCTCAGTCTCCTTCAAGCTAGGGATGGCAATTCAACCCCCTCCCTGAGCAGCCTGTGACAAAGCCCGATGACCCTTTCCATTAATAGTTTTTTCCTCATGTGCAGCCTGAACTTCTGGTGCAACCTGAGGCCATTTTCTCTTGTCCTATTACTTGTTACTTGTGAGAAGAGACTAGTACCTCATTTCAGGTAGTTGTAGACAACAATAAGGTCTCCCCTCAGCCTTCTTTTCTTCAGACTAACCAGCCCCAGCTCCTTCAGCTGTTCCAGATCCTTCACCAACCTTGTGGTCCTTTGTTACAGATGCTCCCTCACAGGACTTGTGTGAGTAGTGTGCAATCAGAAGATAAACCATCCTGACCAGATACACCTTTGCCAGTAGACAGCTCAGTAAAAAACTGTGCAAGAAAATTAAAGTCTTGCTTTATGCTACCAAAGATGCCAGATTTCATGTGTTAAAATACAGTTTAAAATTTAAAAAAAATGGTCTGTGAGCTGTTCTGTTGCTACCCCACCTCTTCCAGATCGTGAGAAAGTACCACTGACACTTGCTAAAAATGACTTGCAGACCAGTGTCCTTCCAGTTTTGAATCAAACTTGTACCACCCACGTAATGAAAGCCTGGTGAAGGGCAACTGCAAATTTTCTTGTCTCTGAGAAGCTAAGGGAAGCTGGGTTTGTTGGCTGCTTTGGGGCTCTCTGCCTTGCCATGCCTGGAACTTACGGAGGGCAGAAACTCCTCTGTGCTCCCTCTTGCTCAGCTAGTGTAAACTAGGGCAGGTGATGTGACCACCCAGGGACTGCAGCCTGCCAGCAGAGTGGTGGGGCAGAGGAGAACCTAAACCAGAACTGCGTGGCCTGAATTTAAATGTTTTTCAGGCTCTTTTTAGAACGAGTACTCATCAGTCT
Source organism: Rhinopomastus cyanomelas (assembly GCA_013400115.1). Lineage (NCBI taxonomy): Eukaryota > Metazoa > Chordata > Aves > Bucerotiformes > Rhinopomastidae > Rhinopomastus > Rhinopomastus cyanomelas. The sequence continues at coordinate 2,353,996 of VXBP01007098.1, read as the reverse complement.
GGGCAGTCCACAAACCACAGCCTTGAGTGCAACTCACTCGCCTGGATCCCAAGCAATTATCCTTCTCCTACAAAAATCTAAAAATGTACTCCTGTGGATATTTTTAGACACCTCAGTTTTTTAACCTCTGTCTGTGAGAGAAAGGGCTATTGCCTACCATAAAATCAAGGGATCTTGTGCATTGAGTCACCAGCCCAAATGGCAGCTGAGGTGACTGCAGGGGAGTTTGCTGGCAGGCAGAAGGAACCTAAGGCACAAATCCCTGACAGGTCCTAGCTCTTTTCAGAGAGAGACTCTCATGCCAGAGAGGGGCCATGTGGCATTTGATGGCCCTCTTTGGATGAATTGCAGAGCTCACTTCTTTGAATCTGTTACTTGATGTGTAAGGCTTGACAAGTGATATTAAAATGTCAGTCTTGAAATCAAATAGGTTATGGCCCATTTGATGACCAGGCTGACACCTGTAAAGAAATTAAGAAGTTAATTCATGGTGTCTGTATTCTGACATGATTGCTAAGTGTAATGATTACCTACCTGACATCTCAAAACTCTTTCATTTAAGGCCCAGCCCTACTGCTGGCCTAGGAGATTTTTGTGAGCAAGTGCCTCTGTGCTGAAGTCTCCCCTGCCCTTTAACAGATACAGTGAGTATCACTGGTTTTTCCTAAGGCTTCAGGATTAGAGTGGTAACCCCAATTAATGCAAAATCCCAAGTTCTTCTTCAGAACCCATGTTGAATTTTTATAGTGATTCTTGGACTGTGTCAGGTTCCTTGGGCACTCCTCTTGTGTGGTGGGTGAGCAACTTTAGTGTCAGATTTTTCTTTTAATGTATTTGTGGTGTAGTAGGCAAATTGGGGTTGAGAATAAAGTACATAAGCAAAATGTTTACTTTAAAGCAGGTGAAGAAAGGATTTGGAATGTCCTGAGGATACGTTTTCTAGAGATATGAATGGGACAGTTCACAACTGATAGAGCTTTTGTTTTGTTGTTGGTCCTAACAAGAACACAGAGCAATTTGTGCCCAAATGCCCATATATTTTATAGTGAAACTCTGTAGCAGAACAGTTAATGAACAGAAGATATTCAGGCTGAATTAGCTTCATTCTGCTTGACCAGATTTCAAACCAGATGGTATTTGAAATTGTGACAGCAGTGGCATTTTAACTTAGAGGACTCAATTGTGGAGGTTGGGATAATCATAGACAAGTAAAAGATGAAGAAAAATATCTTAAAATAGCAAAAATATTTTGGAGGAATGTTACAGAGCAATAAAATGTCATCCTGATTCCCTAATAATAGGGCTACTTTAAAGTTCAAATACACTGGCAGTTGGTTATTATGGCTACTACATGTACAAAGGCTGCTTCCTTTCAACTGTAAAACTGTTTACAGCCTCCTCCCATTGTGGACCAAAGGATCAGTGCCAGAGATGATTTTGGATAAAATCTATTGCAGAAATGAAAAAGTTAAGTGGGAGGGGAGATTCTGGTAATGCAACTGCATTTATCAGCATCGAGCTGCTATATGTTGACCTAATGCGGCTGTGATGTTACAACTCTTTAGTGCAGATAAGAGTGTCTTTGGGATGTGTCTTACTACTCGTATGGGACACATGAGAGAAAAATATATCTTGGTGAAGATTTTGCCAGCATAACTAACAGGCATATCTTGTGCTTAGCAAGTCACATGGCATGTATTTTCTAGAGAAAAATATGAAGTTACTTGCAGAGCCTGGGTCTGAGCTCGGGGCTTCTGCGAGCCTTGCCACAGGTACACCAGAGAGGTGTGGGACAGTGGCTTGAGGTAAATGGCCCAGGCAAGAGGCCACAGGGGAGGTGCACTTATGCTGCCCTGTTGAGTTTTTTACTCTTCTCTTGCTCCTGAAGAGGGTTTTTCTTAGTAGCTTGAGCTTTGCCATACAAGGAATGTTTGGTGATGTAGAGCTAATTATGTACAATGGCAGAACACTCCTAGTCTAGACACCTCTATCTCCATTTAAATACTGAATGTGTAAGTCACTTGGAAGAAAATGAGTAATACTCATGAAGAGCTGTCACAAACCCCATCACAGCCCACCTTTCCAGTACTGAAAGTACTCATCACCGTGATGGCATCTGATTTTGGCATATAAAGACAAAAATATGTCTTTTTATTATTATGACTCTTTACCACTGCAAGGAGAAGAAGTCTGCAAGGCTTGTGGTTTGGAATGGAAAGGAGGGAGGCATTTTTTAAAACCACTACATAATCAAATGAAAAGATCTTTTTAATTGTTCCAGCCCTAGAGCTAGTTTTGGGCAATACAGCACCAATTAGATTATTAAAACCACAGGTTTTGATCTCTATCAATTATTCTTGCAACTCAAACAGCCCAAGCCTTTAGGAAGGTGAGTTTGATTAGGTGTCTGTGGCTTCATCACCTCCCTAAGGGACAGTTACATCATTAGAGGGGTAGATGAGTGATGCCACAAGTCAATAAGGCACAATTTCTGTTTCAAATAAAGTTTAAATGTGTAATGAAGAAAAGAAAAACATGTTGTCCACTCTCCTACCTGCTTTTTAAAAAATCTTTCCTAAATAGAATAAAGTAGGTCTGGAAGGCCTATTGATTTCTGTCTTCTTGCTTCATATTAAGGGCAGAGACCTGTTGGTGTAAGATTTCACAGCACAGTTAAAGTTGTCCTAAGCCTTCTGGTCCATCCATCCCAAAAGTTAGATGTGAAGTGTCTGAAATGATAAGTGGTTACTTGTGTGACTGTCTGAGTCTTTGGAGTGTTAGAGGGATGTGTCCTGTGAATTGAAACTGGTATAGAGACCTCTAAATCCATGAAGGTTGGCTTCTGTGCTCAGGAAATGTGTTATTAGATCAGCTGATATGATTGGAGAAAAACAAGACAGGAGATCTGAGAGTTCTGTTGATGCAAAAGCTTGTTTGCTTATTTCAGTTTCATCCATTGGACGCATGAAAGCTGCTACATCTCTGTACAAGTCTTGAATCTGTTTTATCGTTAGACCATCTTTGCTGTGACACTATTATTTCTTGACTGGTGCCTCTTGCAGGTGACTGTGGTAATTGCATTGGTAGGAAACTCTGCTTCACAAATGGAACTTTTAATGGGTGCAATTTTGGTGGTTTCTGCTTGATGATTAAATCTAAGGCGTTTAGAGAGCAGGTGCTGCTGGAAGTCTGTGTCACTGCATTACGATGCGTCATGCTTAGTGCCAGAAGATGCAGGACTCTGAAGCATCTCCAGCAATCACCAGAAAAAAACAAATCATTTAAATGGGAAAAACAAAGTGTGATTGCACATGGTGGTGATGAAATTGCTGTCTCAGTTGCACTGTAAATTCCTAACAGATAATGGTTTCTAGTTTACAGTCAAAGCAAAGTTGCAAAAGGTTTCACTGTTCAACATAAGTGTTTGTAACTAAAAGACTTGAAAGTCTTGAAAGTTGTACACATGTATATACTAAGTAAATTATACACATGTGTGAAAATGTAATTGGTATTCAGATTGGTATTAATAATAGAAATTGGACAAGCCTGTCATATAGATTTTAAATCTGTGATTCTGTTTTCCAAGCATAGGAAGATCTTCTGTGAAATTGTTTAACTGCTTTGTTCTGCATTAGGTGTTTGGCTGGTGGTGAAGAATGGTTAGGAATCTACTTGTTTTCCTGCTTTCCTGCACAAGAGCTTTATTTCCTTTGAGGGTGCTGCTTTCCCTTTTGTAAAAGGGGAATGGGTCAGTGCTTCTGCTTTTCCTCTGCCAGTGTACACAGCTTGGGAACAAATTATGGTCCCCAGGGAAGCAGCCTCTTACCATTCTAGGTTAGGGGCAGATTGATTCTCTTTGAAACAAGAGGAGAAGCAAAGCAAAACTTTCACAGAATCACTGAACATTAGGGATTGGAAGGGACCTCGAAAAATCATTTAGTCTAATCCCCCTGCCAGAGCAGGATCACCTAGACCAAGTCGCACAGGAACGTGTCCAGGTGGGTTTTAAACATCTCCAGAGAAGGAGGAGAGGAAACATTTCCTCTTGTTTGTCCTTTGCTTCACACATTGTTCACAGATTACTGTCTCATTTTAAATAACTTTAATGTTTTCCATAAAATTGGTAATTACTGCAGTGTTTCAGCTTTTCTCTTTTAGATGCTCTTGTTCCGTGGCTAATGAATGAAATTCTTGACAAGTCATCTCCAAAGAGTGGCTCCATTTCACTGCCCTGTTTTCCAGATAGCCAGATGACTGAGAGAAAAGAAGAGATGGTGGGAACAGAAAAGCACTGTGAGCAACTTCCTAAACAGGAAAGATCAGATGTACAAAGCCAAGATCGTGCTAGTACTAGTCCGGTGCTACCAGAGTCTGCCAAATTTGCAGCACTGTAAGGCCAGTTTACTTTACAGTTTTGTACTTCAAAGATATGATGTAAGCTGTTTTGTTTCACTGAGTAGAAATGACATAAACTTTTAATTAACCTCTTTTTCTTTCTGTTTTATTGAGAACAAGAAAAAAGTTCCTCATAGTAGTTTTGAAACATTTTTGTGTCAAGTTACCAGGGCAACAGGCAAAGGCAGATAATCTACCGAGTAACTTCTCAGCAAGACAGTTCTGTCTTGCAAGTAATAAGTGGACCTGAGGCGTCTGTGCAAGATGAGCTATCGGTGGATGCAATGCATGTGTTCATAGATGAAAATGGTGAGTTTCTGTAGCTGCAATAATTACAGGGTGTGAGGAAATTTCTAAAGAACCTTTAGATGCCCCATTAAGGATATTTTTCATCTGTTACCGATTGCATGTGCATGGAAAAATAAAGGGGTTTAGTTATTTAAAGTCACATCAACAGTGACTAGTTGTCCAAGTCCACCAGCAACCATCACAGACTTGAGAGCATGAAGTTCTTCTTCCAAACATCATCCTTAAAAAATGCTGGCTAGGCCAGAAGACTGATTCTGTCTTTGAAGAACGAACCAATCCCTGGCACCTTCTCTCTGATGAGGAGTTTTGCACTGCCCTGGCTGGTAAAATGTTCCTGTTTTACAGTTTTGTTCTTCAGCTGATTGAACTCTCTTGCTACCTTTTTTAAGAGAATTGGTGAGTTGCCTGGTCTCACCCCCTGCTCTTGCTTGGTACACCGTTGCTCTGCAACTGTGCCTGGTGGCTGAAGCTGGAATTTACTTTGGAGAACCGGCTACAACTTAGAATTCTTCCCTGTTTGTACTTCCTGACCCCACTTTTGTGAACAGACATTTTCAAAAACATCTGATGGCTTCACATTCTTACAGTGAAATTCTATTGATAATGTTACTTGTGTGTTTTGATTTGTTTCAGTTGTTCAAATGTTAATTTGCTTTCTGAAGTCTAAAACAAGTTGAGTGCGCAGTTAGAAAATGGTATTTTTAAATACACCTCAGTTTTACTTTGTATGTATGTAAAACAACTCTTCATGTCACTGAGCTGACTTTTTCCCTTTGTATTTTCTAAAGGGGAAATTAGATCCTGTTATGTAAAGGCTGGCTGTCAGAAGGAGGGAAACTTTCGACATCAGCTATCAAACTGTGATTGTGTTTCAAATGCGCAGTAAGTAAATCCTTATTTTTAGAAATGTTAAATGCTTTCCATGCTAGAAGCTATAAAACTGATAGTAGCTGTGAAAGATGAATGTGAAGAGTATTAATGGGGAAATAAATGTGCTAAATCTTTTCTAGAGACATTGAAGTATGGTATTTCTTATTGTTTTGTGCTACGAGACTGACTGTATTGTAAGACTATTGATGAGGAAAAATGAAAAAGAAAACCTGAACTATCCATTTATTACTTTCAGGGAATAGCCAAAGTCAGGTGTGTTGATTATAGATAAGTTTGTAAGTAAAACCAAATGTTACCTGCTATTCTCTCAACCTTGTCTTACTCGCTTCCCATACCGGTTAGTTCCTTTGTAGCTTTTTATTGCTGTGTTAGAATCAGTCAGTGATGCTGCTTCTTGTAATTTCTAGCTACAAAGCTTTCACCTTGCATGAAATCTCTAATGATAGTTTGCTACTCTGAAAAGGTGTCTGGGCATTTTCTTTTTTAAAGGTCCTTTCAGAGCAATCCACATAAATCCCATATTCATTACAATGTTTTCCATGCTCTCTTACATGATCATAGAATCATAGAATGGTTTAGGTTGGAAGGGACCTCAGACATCATCTAGTTCCAACTCCTTTGCCATATACACAGACACCTCTCACCAGACCAGGTTGCCCAAAGCCCCATCCAACCTGGCCTTGAACATTTCCAGGGATGGAGCAACCACAGCTTCCCTGGGCAACCTGTTCCACTGCCTCAGTACTCTCAGTGTGAAGAATTTCTTCCTAAAATCTCACCTGTATCTACCCTTTTCTAGTCTGAAGCTATTCCCCCTTGTCCCACCACCAAAGTCCCTCATAAAAGGTCCCTCTCCAGCTTTCCTATAGCACCTTCAGATACTGTTGTTTTCATATCTGTAAAAATAATTTTAATTATTTATAAGTGGTTTTTTATGGACATGTTCTTTTTCGTACTGTTATACAATTTTTGGAAAAGTTGAGCAAAAGGTTGAAAATGGTCATTGTTAATAGTAAATATTGTTCTTTGAGTGAATTTCAGTGGAGACTTTTTGAAAAGCTTGGAACTATGCTAAAAACAGTGTTAGCATCTTAGATAGGGTGGTACTGTGAAAGACATGAGAATACGGGTTTTGATAGTGGATGGAGATTAAAAAAAAGGTTTATTCAAAACTTCTGTGTAACAAAATTTGTATTTTATCTACAGCATAAATGTTTGGGCAGTCTTTAGCAAAATAATTGAGCTCTACATGTTGAGGGGTTTGGGTTTTTTTGTTTGTTTGTGTTTTTTAACTTAAAATCAAGCATTTCACTTTGTGGCTGTTTAACTCTTGCAGATTTTCATCTTGCACCAAATACTCTCCTTCTCCATCATCATATAAGTGTGAACTTGTATCTGCTCTAAATTCAGAAATAGTTTACTGTCCCCTGACATCAGTTAATCTGGGTTTTTTTATCGAAAGAACTATTTTCCATCTCATATAAGAAATCCTTTTAAACCTGTTTTTGCCAGATGCTTATGCAACATCTCTGTTTTCCTGTACTGTGTTGAGTGCTCTTTCTCAGTTTGTGGTTTGCAGGTCCCTAGGGATGTGAATTATTTTAAGGAGTCTCCTAAATGTTGTTAACAAAAGCATGTTCAGAGATTCTTTGCAGCCATTTCCATTTAATGTCTAAAGATCAGCACCTTTGCCAGTGGCAGTTCAGACTGGGGAACAGAATAATTCATCAAAAACAAGTGAGTTCCTAGGACTATTTCTGTAAAGAAGTCAATGGGAGGACAAAACACCATGGCTTTTCCAAGAACAGTATGAAAGGAAGTACAAAGCAGAAGTTGCTGTGAAAAACAAGGAAAGAGAAGAAACAAATATAAAGAGTGCTCAAGCTGGTTTTGGAAGAGCAGTTTGTAGCATGTTTAAGCCAGAGATTAATGAGAGGTGTTCCATGGACTGTTCCTACCATCTAAGCATAGATTGAAAGGTAGCATGAGAAGGGAATGGTTTTTGTTTTTCCTTCAGATGCTCACCATCAAGTAACACTGTATTTAGACAACATGGAACACTTAGAGCTTATAGGAAATAAAGGGGCAAATCTGCTTTAAAGATACTGCAGGAATAAGACATGTTTCCTGTCCTCACCTCAGACCTGCACATCATTTATGTCAGGTTAGTTTCTTACCTATGGCTAGACATAAGCCAAACCATCAGTTATTAACTAATGATCTTTTTATTACTGAAGAAAAAGGCAAATGGAGTAAAGCACAATGTGTACTGACTGATCTCTTGAGTTACAGTCTCTTTATGTCTGTGGAGAGCTCTTGCAGAAATGATTCCCTTAAGGTTGGACCTTCTATAGTAGACATGTTCATTGTGCAAGTTATCCAGGAGATGCTGCTGTTATGAAAGGTCATAAGAAAATAGACATGGAAAGCACCTCTGAGCTGCTCTTGATTTACCTCCCAGCCCATCAGAAAGTTAACTATAGGGAAGACAATGACCAACACTACTTCTCCATTAGTACTGGAGATGATGCAGAAGCAACAGCTTTAGGCTTGGTGTCTGAACCCATTCATTGGATTTGATGAGGTGAAAGTGTGCAAAAAATGAATGCCTGGCCATAAGAGGTGGCCTCCTCAAACAGCAGATGTGTATCAGAAAGCACTTTCCAGCAATCACAATTGTTTATATGTTGTGATTGAGTTGCTCCTAAAGGGAAAGTGCCAAACTGAGTTGAGCCAATGGAGTAACTATGTGGATGTGCATGCAGCTCTCTACACAAAGAAGAAGTGGCTCAGGCACCTTGCTTTGGGGCTGGTGTCAGGAGAAGCAGCAGCTCAGGAGTAGTGACATGGTAGGAGCTGTGACACTTCTGGGTAACACTGCAGCTGGTGAATGGGGAAGGAATTTTGATTGGCTGGGGTTTGAACTCTGGCTGGTTTGTCAGGCATAACGTAATTGCCTTATGAATTGGCCATAGGTAAATACCTTTCAACTAACTTATGCAAAACTGGAGAAGGTATTTAAATATTACACAAGCCATTAAAGAAGGCCTTGAGGCAGCCTAACATTTAATGATCTTAAATTCAGATTATAACTTGCTATTTCTGTCTATTGAGTTCTGCTGTTGTCTGCTGCTGCAGCAAAGTCTTAACCAGTCTGGCAAGAGGTTATTAGGAACTGAAATTAAAATAGTATTTCTACGGCTTGTAAACATTTTATCTTCCTGGGATGGCTTCTTTGGTCTGTTTCTCATAAATAATGCAAAGTCTTTAAACTGCTTTTGTCACAGGAGTGATGCTGTGGTGTGGGTTTGGGTGTTTGCTTTGCTTTTGCGTGCTTCCTGCTCTTCTTTTGCTTATGAAGGGCTGGAGGCTGGGAGTGGGGGGAGTGAACAGTGGGTTACAACATGCCAGTGGAAGCAGATGATCCAAGTTTGTAGGAGCCTTTGCTGCCTTCCTTCAGAAGCTCCTTGACACTGCCAAGTGTCAAGTATCAGTGGTCCATTGCCTCTTTTTGGCTCTACAGTGTTGTGAGATGTTCTTTGAGGGTTTTATTAACATTTATTCCACTAGATTTAAGTGTTGCTTGTAGTTTTTTTTCTTCTGTCATTTAGGGGTTTTTTTAGTTTTGTTTTTTGAATTTTTAACTGTAGTCGTTTTCCTAATGCAAGGTACTAACTACCTGTACTTGCAGTCTTTGTCCTGGAACTTTTCAAAGCTTCTTAAATGTAGCATGAACAGTCTGTTACTAATAATTTCTAAAGTTATCCCTTAATTCTGGTAAAGGCTACTGAGAATTAGAATTGTTTCAAACTGTCTCCATATATATCTCTCACCAAATTTCTCTCATCAGTCCAGGAGTCCAGTTTTAAAGATGTTTTAAAACTTACATTAACCAAGCTAAACTTAGAGCAGGTTTTTTGTTGATCACAAAAATAAAGTATATATTTATTTTTCATCCTAAGTCTCTCTTTGGTAGGCAATTCTGGTTACTGAATTTGGCAATTTATTTGAAGATTGGCAGGTAGCTAATCAATTCCTCAGTTACTGTTCGTGTAATTATCCTGACCCTATTTTTGCCTGTTATCCTGCCAGCAACAACTCTTGCCAGCAGCCCCTGTGGAATGAGTTCCCTGCTGGGCTAATTGCCTCAAAATTTGATGCTTCCATTACCTTGCCAACATCACTTCTAGCCGTTATTGCTTTGTGACAGGCTTTGACAAGACAAAGTGTAAACTGTATTGTCAGCTCACAACTTGTGTTCGAAATTAGTTACTGAAAGACCATTTGAATCTGTTGCAGAGGGAGAAATTTGGAGTAGCTTTCTTATCCTGTAAAACTCCAAAACCCCCTAAAGGAATTGTCCTGCCCACTGCAGTAAATTCCTTACCAGCCTTTGTTTCTCTTACAGCCTTTGTCTCGCTTACTCTCTTACTTAATGCTTTTGGGAAGGCAGATAAGGATGAGGAAGTTCACATTAGTGTAAAATGAGTGCCTGGTGTAAGCCTTAAATGTCTTTTTCTTCATTTGACTTCTCACCAAATGGCCACGAGGTTTACAAATTACCTGTATGGACCAGTTATGGTTTCAAGTTAAAATTTTTCCCATTAGATTGGCAATATAAAGTAAACCTCACAACTATTAACAGGAACATATCCTTTAAAAAATTAGCTGAAAGAATGTGTACATTAAAGAATTGTAGGTGTAGGGCTGTCTCTAGCAGAGGAGGAGGACAACATGGAGGTACCATAGGCTGAACGTGAGCAGGCAGTGTGCCCTTGTGGCCAAGAAGGCTGGTGATTTCTTTGGATGCATTAAGGAGAATGTCATCAGTAGATCGAGGGAGGTTCTCTTCCCCCTCTCTCTGTCTTGGTGAGGCCACATCTGGAATACTGTGTCCTGTTCCAGTCTCCCCAGTTTAAGAGGGTCAGAGAGTTACTAGGAAGACTCTGGAGCAGAGCCACCGAGATGATCAGGAGCCTGGAGCCTTACGAGAAGAGGTGAAAGAGCTGGGGCTGTTCAGCCTGGAGACGAGGAGACTGAGGGCAGATTTCATCAGTGCTGATCAATACCTAAAGGATGAGTGTCAGATTGATAGGACCAGGCTCTTCTCAGTGGTGCCCAGCCACAGGAAAAGGGCCAGTGGACACAAACTGGGACACAGGAGTTTCCATCTACACATAAGGCTTTTTTTTTTCACAGTGAGGACAGCAGAGCCCTGGCACAGACTGCCCAGCGAGGTTATGGAGACTCCTGCTCTGGACATATTCCAAACGTGTTCCTGTGGGATCTTCTGGAGGGGATCCAGCTCTAGCAGGGTGGTTGGTCAAGATCTCCAGAGGTCCCTTCCAAGCTCTTCCAGTCTGTGGTTGTGTGATTCAGCAGCAGAGGGAGCCCGAGGCTGGAAGAGAAGGACAGGATCCCCTGTGAGGCAGAGCGCAGCCCGCATTCCCTTCGCTGCTGGGTTAAGCTCCTGAGCAGAAAACGTTATTGAAACTCGCAGTTGTGTGTGGGACGGTGTCGTTATACACGCGCATTGATTTAAAGGGAGAGAACTGGTGCCTTTTCAGAACGGTCCCGAATGTTTTGCTGGCGGCAGTTCAATTTCGAGATGAGTGTGCTCATTCAAATGCGTAAGTGCTTGCAGTTTGTCAGTCCGTGTGCCTGGCAGCAGCCTGCAGCAGCCATGACTCGCATCGGGAGGCTGCAGTGCTGCGTGTGCATAACAGAAGCTGCAGTTTGAAGTGAGTGTGTAAGTTAGGCCACAGAAATGGATGTATGGAATGCAGCTAAATAGTTGAGAACTGAAGCAGAAAGAACAGAAAGAATGATTGCCCAGCCCTAAGAAAAACAAATCATCTATCTCAGCTGTAGATTCTCCTTGCTGCCTGAGTGACACTTGGGCTTTCACCTGAAATTGACTGCGTGTGTATGTGTGTATATATGTATGTAATACATATACATATACCCCCCCCCCCCCAATTTTCTGTATACCTTTAAAAAAAGAATTATTCTAGTTTGAACCTTTTTCTGCTTTCTTGATCATGGATGTTATTCAAAGTTTATGCATATTAAAATAATACAGTTTTATGTATGTATATGGTTGTATTTAAGTATGTTTTACTATTACATGTAGTTCTTCATGGAAAGGGTCATCAGGCCTTGGAACAGGTTGCCCAGGGAGGCAGTTGAATTGACATCCCTGGATGTGTTTCAAAGTTGTGTAGACCTGGAGCTTAGGCATGTGGTTTAGCTGTGGGCATTAGTTGAGTTAATGGCTGGTCTTGATCTTGAAAGCCTTTTTAAACCTACGTGATTCTGTGATTTATCGATACAGGTATGATTCAGGCATTCATCCTGCAGGATGTGTTCCTGTCCGACTTGGTCTAGGTGATCCTGCTGTGTCAGGGGGATTGGACTAGATGATCTTTTGAGGTCCCTTCCAATCCCTAATGATTCTATGATTCTAGGATTCATGTTCTTGCATGTTCACTTGCATGTTCTGTCTGAGGCACTGGTCCTCTTAAACTCCTCAGTATTTTTAGATAAAGCCTTGACTCTAAAAGCAGGACCAGGCTTCCAAGATATTATAGTTTGAGTCCTACATACTTTGAGTCAAATATTATAGTTTGAGTCCTACATACTTTGAGTCAAATATTATAGTTTGAGTCTAAAGTACTTTGCAGAACAGTTAGAGAATTCCATTAAGAAAATAAAGATTACATTTTTCATAGTTTGTAGGTAATTTATTGTTTTTCTTGTGGCAACAGCAAGGCCAGTAGGCTAAAAAGAAGTAGTTTCAGCAAAATAGTGACTAACAAATACTAAGAAAATAATTTATGTGTCAGTGCAGATGTGGAGTGCCAGTGCTTCTGGCCCTGGGCAAAAAAGATAACTGACATTGATGAGTTAACTTATTTGATTTACATTCACATCCCTGAATAAGCTGCTTGAGTGCATTTTACTATAGAGAGGTGTCTATTTGGATGGCTTAGTGTTACTGTATGTGTCCTGTGTAAAACCATTAATACTTCAGTATGTTCACAGCTGGGAAATTCCCTGGAACTTTGAGGTTTATTTTTCAGAAAGTAGACTTATAAATAGTTTTTTCCCCAAAAAACTATTTTTAATGCTTCCAAATAGCATTTTAGAATTACAAAAACCAGTTTCACTGAAACATCTATTTCTTTCTCAGCACGATGACCCAAATTGCAAAGATCACCCACTGCTCTAGTAATAGGCTGCTGACTTAAAGATTTCTTACGGCTACTTGGCAGATTGTGCAGTTCTGCAGCTGAGCATGTTTGCTGTGGAAGTGACTAATGGTATAGAGTTAGTTCCCTTTGAAATTCAGTGATTTCGGGAGAGCTGGTCACCAGAGCTTATTGGCACCTGAGCATGATGCTCCTGGTGAGTGCACGTCCTCTCCCAAGATGGTAGAGTTTGCATTATAGTGTAGCCGTGGATCCCTGCAAACTCTGCATCGTTTTCGTGCTGATTTGATCGGGACAGGGGGAGATCCTTGTGCTACCGTGGCCACTCAAAACCCTTTCCCGTCTCTTTCCCCTCTTAAGCGCTTTCAGCCGACTCCGGGCTCAGAGGAGCCCTGTGGCCACACGATGGCAGCAAAGTCCCGCTCAGGGAGCGGCGCCTCTGTCGTCCTTCAGCTTTTGGGTCTGGTTTCTGCTCTTAAAACCATAAAATCGTTTGTGTTGGAAAAGCCCTTTAAGATCATCGAATCCAAGAATTAACCCAACTGTCCTAAGGTCACGGCTAAACCCTATCCCTAAGCTCCAGATCTACACGACTTGCAAACTCATCCAGAGCGGCCTGTTCCAAGGCCTGGTGGCCCTTTTCCCACGAAGATGTTTTTCCTGATGTCCAACCTAAACTCCCCCTGGTCCCTTTGAGGCCATTTCTTCTTGCCCTATCACTTGTTACCTGTGAGAAGAGACCAACCACTACTTCTCTGCAATCTCCTTTCAGGTACTTGTAGACAGCAATAAGGTCTCCCCTCAGCCTCCTTTTCTTCAGACTAGCCAACCCCAGCTCCCTCAGCCACGTGTTCTCCAGACCCTCCACCAACCTTGTTGCTCTTGCTTTTTTAGATCCTTTTCAACCTAAACAATTCTGTAACTCTGTGATCAGCTTGACTCCCCTGAGCAGTAATTACTAATGAAGGTTAAAATATGCATTCTGATTTGTATTTATTTCTCCTTAAGCTATGAATTTCTTACCAAAGAAGTGGAGATTGCCTCCACTGCTTCACGGTTTTTCCATGTTTTGTGCGATTTGGTTTGCCATCTCGTTATCAGCGCTTCAGTCACTTTAGTATATTTCAGGGTTCTTTATTTATTTTGAGTTGATTTTTAGTTTTTTCACAGAATCACAAAATCACAGTCTTGTCACTTAGTAGTGTAATTTGGAACTGTAACCCATCGTCTGTTGGTACAGGCAGTATTTGTAAGTAGTGGTTTTCATCCCAGTCCTGAATCATGCAGTACCGTGGTTAGATTACTGTCTGCAGCTTTGTAGAGGAGACCTGATGAGTAATGAATAGAGACATAGCAAGAGGCTTCTGTGATGAGGTGTAAAAGTGACTGGGGCATGGAATCTCACCATTTTAGGTAAGAAGGAGCAAAGCTGCTGAGGAGTCAGACAACGCAATTGTATAGAGTAATTCAGGCACCAAAGCTGGGAGCTGCTGTTGATGTTGGTTACAAGGCTTATTGACCTTTCTCCTGTCTTTAGATTAGAATGAAATGTAGCAACGACCTGCAAAACAACTGCATTAACAGGAACGGGAATTCTTTCTGGTGCTTGCCTTCAGAAGCCTTCAGACTTATCCTTAACACTTAGGCTGTGCTGTACCTAAATGGCTTGAGCCAACCTGTCCATGCTATAAGGCAACCTCACAGACTACAGGGGGAAGGAAGATTTTTCTCAGCATTGTGTGATTGCTCAGCTAGCTTATGTTTATTCATAGAATAAACACTGAATGATGAGCCAGAAAATAAATAACTTCTGACTTTAGAAGCAGACCTCACTAGAGGGGGCTGTGTATCTTTGGCATTCGAGCTGCACAGCTTGTATGTTTATCAAAGATATTTTTAGTTAATAATTTATTATTCAAAATCTAGTTCTATTATACCTTTGCTGACATTAACAGTGCAGTTTACTGTAGTAAATCTTGATAACATTAATTTTATTCTGCAAATGAGAAGATTTTCTATTTATCAGGGTTCCACATTGTACTGCAATCAGCTCTGTTGTAATGATTTTATGATTAGAGTGTGTTTGCTCCTGTTTATACCTGGTAATACACTTACAGAATCTAGTTTATAGGCTTCCAAAAATGCAAACACCACCACTGTATTTCTTCATGGTAGCTGTTGGTGTGATAACACTGTCATCAGATGAGACATACTGCTTTTAAGTACCTGTGCAAGTGATTCAGCATCAGGGAGTTGGCAAGTGAGTGTCAAAAGGCAGCCTATGTGGAAAATGGGGATAAGGAAAGGAAAATAAAAAGCAAATAAGCTGAGGGGATGGGAAGATGAGGAAAGGGTAAGGAGGTGCAGAGGCATGAGGCTGACAAATAAAAGGCATAGGAAGCAGGTGAAAACCAGGTGGCAGCTTCTGACTTTGGAATTGTTGCTTTGCTAGCTCTGCTTTCCCACGTCTCTGCAGTAATACATTTCAGTGACCTGAGAGATCATGTAATTTCAACCCCTCTGCCATGGCCAGGGACACCTCTCTCTAGACCAGGTTGCCCAGAGCCCCATCCAACCTTGTCTTGAACACTTCCAGAGAGGGATCATCCACAGCTTCCCTGGACAACCTGTTCCCAGTGTCTCACCACCCTTACAGTGAGGAATATCTTCTTCCTACAGTGTCCCAGCTGCCTGCAGACTCTTCTCCTCATTGTTGATAGGTGGAGCTATGAATGTTTTCTGTAACAGATTGTAGAGCTTCTTGGCTTTTAAGTCTGGTGGGAGATGATCTGATCTCTTAAGTTTATTCTTGGAAGAAGTCCTACAAGCAAAATTGTTTTGATTTCTGAGAACTGATGGAGCAGAGTACCAGGGGAATATCTTGGCCCATCTCTCTGCTCTTCTGCCATTTCCATTCTTGGTAAATGTGCGATAAAAGACATGGTCCAATCTAGAAATACTCTTAACTCCACTTGACTTTTGTAGAAAGACAGCTAAAGATACAAAAAGTTATTGGAGGTTAACTATTCATTTAGGAAAGCATGAGCAGACACTGTTCTACTCCCCTGCTCTTTGTTGGGTGCCTTTTTGGGTAGAAATTTACAGGTGAGTGTTCCTGCATACTCTTGACTGTGCTTCTCTTTCTCCTACTGTGAACAGAAATCTCAGGGTTGCACCCAGAAGGACAAGGGACAGAAAAATAATAAAATCCATCGCCTTCCCTCAAGCTGGACAAGGTCACCCTTGAGTAGGGTTCTCCAGGACATGCAAAAGGCATGTCTGTCCTCTGTAGACCTTATATGTGGTGTCTTCCTTTCCTTTCTACCTTGAGATCCAGGATCTTGGATCCCTCCCCCACCACTCCTTTGTTATTGACTGCTGACAAGGTACTACATGAAAGCCACGAATGAGACACATTCTTACAGTGGCTGGTATGTCAAGTGTGTTGTGCTGGACCAAATCCTCGTTTCCTAGTACTGTCCAAGGAGCACTTGACAGCTGTTCAGACGTAGCACATGATCATGCTTCTGCCTGTAGCAGAAGTGGAGAGCAGAGGAAGTCATTAGGGTCAGGAATGTGGAGCACTCTTATTTCTAATCAGCTGATTATTTGCTGGAGTGGCAGATGGTGAATATGAGGTCTGGGATCCAAGTCTGGTAGCAACCAAGAGTTTGAAAATATTAAACTACCTGGCTTAAAGATCAGAGGCAGGATGGATCCTCTAGTGACATCATGAGGTTGCTGATGTTCCTGTTGGTCCAGGCAGAGCTAGCAAGTCCTGGAGGGGAAGAAGCAGAAAATGTGCACATTTCCATCTGTTAGTGTGACACTTCAGTCCTGCTTCTAACTAATCCAGGCATTGAACCTTAGCCCTGCAGAATGCTAGTCACTGCAGCTTAAGTTAACAGTCAGTTGTGTGCAGGACAGCCACCATTTCAAAGCCCCTTTTTGTTGACTTTAACAAGGGTTACCTGACAAGCTTTAGAAATTGGTGCCCAAATGTGAGGAAGATTGAGTTAACTAAAATTGGTGACGTGGCTTGGGGGCAAGGTGAGGGTTTTATTCTATGCACTGCCACAGGCTTCATGGCTGACTGTAGGCAGATCACTCAGGTTTCTTCCTGCTTATCTTTTCCTTATGGAAAATGGGAACAGTAAATACTGACCACCTTGCATGAGCTCTGAGGTGCACCATCCCTAGACATGTTTAAAGGTTGTGTAGGTCTGGAGATTAGGGACGTGGTTTAGCAGTGGCCTTGGGACAGTTGGGTTAATGGTTAGACTCAATGAGCTTGAAGATCCTTTCCGACCTAAACAATTCTTTGATTCTATGAATTAGCTCATGCTGTCATCTTGCTACAGCAGAAAGTTCTTGTAGCCTAAATTTTCAGGAGAGTAAATTAGTATTCACCAAATTCAAAGGAGGTGAGGCCAGTCTAGCTTTATATCGAAGCGAGTTTCTTTGAAAGCTAATCCAGGGTCTCTGTGGTAGTTACCCTGCAATTTAGCTCTGTAGATACCCCACTCTTGCCCTGAATGAATGTCAGAAAGTGGACAGAAAGAGGCAATTCTTATGTGTGATTCATTGTAGGTGTTCAAACTTACAATACAGAAGTATCTGCTCCTTTGCAGTGGATGCAGTACACCATGTGTATCTAAATTGGAGTGTTAACTGCTTTGTGAGCCTGGGCTAGATTTCAGGTATGGAGGTGGAAGGTTCCATGTCCTGTGAGTCAACCAGTTACATAATTACAGGCTTCCTTGAATAATGTTTCACAAATACTACGAAAATCCTGTTTCTTGAAACAGTCTCTTTCCTTTCTCCCCTCTGTGCATAGTGAAATCCAGTTCAGCTCCTCCAGTACTACCACTTCCGAGAGCCAGGAACCGTCTTCTGGGGATCAAGCAGCAAGTGCTCTTCAGCAGCAGCTCCTACTGATGGTGGCACGAAGGACCCTTTCAGAAAGCCCACGGGTACATTGTAATATCTCAGTTTTAGCATTTTGATAAACTGCTTCATAAACAAATGCTGCGGGCTTGTTCCTGAGACAGCTTTGTTGATTTTCTATACTACTTTGCCTGCTATTGCTCATGTGGGAGAAAGATGTATTTCATGTTGATGGCTGCAATTCAGCTGCTTTCTCCTGACACTGAGTAGTGTCTTAGGGGAGCACTTAAAGGCTCCATCACCTAAAAAGTCAATCTTCTATCTTCTTACTTCATTTGAAAGAAAGAGGACACGACCATTAGGATTTTAGATTTACCACCAGATTTTTATAGTATGAAGTGTTTATTCCAGATTCATTGCTGTCCTAAAACCTCACGTCTGGTTTCACCCGTCTGAATTGGGCAACCAGACCTCTGGATGTCTTGTTGTGCAATGTCAAAGACACCTCCTCAATGCAGACAGTAAAAGAAAAAGCCTTCCATGTTTAGTTTGTATAGTTATATGTGGACACACTTGATCTTCACAGTGTTTGGGGGCTGTGACCCTAAACAGCTTTAAGACTGTAATTTGGTTTTATCATTCTTCTTATAATAGTTCAACTTACTCTTTTGTTCCATGGCAAATTGTAGTCTGATATTTATTAATTACCTTAAAATGCCAGTTAACCTTTCACCTTAGACTTTGCACAGAAACTTAATGTTAGAAGCAACTTGTGTAAAGGAACTATTTTAAATTAAAAGTCAGGAAGTTGTCCCGAATACAATTCAGATTTGGACAGAAACTTCCAACTAAAATCTCAGATGTTTTCCAGATACTTATAACCTTGCAAACATAGATTGTTTGTAAAAGCAGAGAACAGTTATCATGCCCTTTTTTCCTTTTCTTTTCTTGGAAAATAGCATCATTAAGAAATCAGACTCTCTGCTTAAGGTCATATAGCAAGTTTGTAACGGGGCCAGGCAGTAATTTCAGAACTTCCTGGTTTCTAAATCCATTTTTTTATTAAACGTGAAATTCTGATCCTGTGTAAGTCAGGAAAAGTTTTGTCACTGATTTCAGTGAAGTGAGGATTTCAGGCTGTTTCTAACACCATATAAATTCATGAGAGGAATTTTTATGAGCCCTTTTTTGATAGGAGGCACAATTAGACTTAGAGCTAGTCAGAGAGTTTCCCAAACACAGCTCCAAAATCGAACTCCAGACCAAGCACTGCAAGCCTCTGTAATGGATTTAATCCAAACATTGTGGCTCCTGAGGAGCCAAAATGTTAACTTACACACTCAGTTAACTCATGCTAAGCTGTCCTGGAGACTGAACAATCAGATGCTGAGGTGTTTTTAATGGATTTTTTTGCCACCATTTTTATTAATTTAGTCATAGTGAGCAATCTAGATTAGATGAGTCAAATCAATGATTGCAAGAGAAGCAGAACTGTGCCAGGGTTAGCAACTGTAGTGTTTAAAATCGTATTTCTTTTCTTTGAAATAATGAACTGACTTTTTAAAGCGATAATAAAAATACTCAAATTTGAAGTACTTAAAACTGCTTCTGGACTTTAAAAATCAGTGTGGTGAAAGGGCTGGAATCCATCTCACAGCTTTTAAATGACTTGGAATGGTTAATAAATGGAACTGTGCCTGACAGCCGACCATCCCCATGCACGTCTGAGCTCTCAGAAACACGCGTTACTGGCCGGTGCTGAGAGTGGTGCAGCTATGCAGGTGTGTACACCTCGAGTCAGTGGGAAGCATGAGGTAAAATGTGTAAAGTTGAGTTTCTTTCTCTGTAGCTTTCACTGTCCTGTGTTCACTCACATTCGCCAGCACATGAGGATACCTGTGAGCTGCTTTCCAGCTGTCACACAGCAGTACATTAAGTAACACGTAAATGATATGTAAAATTCCTTTTCCTGGAAAGTGAAGATTAGAAATTATTCCAATAATCCAAGATAAAATGTAGCAATTCCTTTGTGCAGGTGGACAGGCTGTTTACAAGAAAAGTCTTTTGTTAAAGGAATTCAGGAAGGTGATCAATTACTTCACGTGGAAATCCCCTGCTTTAAGAAAGTTACTCTAAAACAAATTAAAAATAATTCTAATATAAACATTTCTAGAGTTCCATGACATATATTTGTTATCTAATGTTAAGTAACTTTAACAAGTGGGGGAAATGAGGGGAGCTAGAAGGAAGTTGAAAACCACTGGAATTTACAGTGATAGGAAATCTCAAATTCTTCTTGAAAGACAAAGAAGTTATTCCACCACCTTATAACCTTGCAAAGAAATAACTTCTTTGCAGAGGTTTTTTTTTTTGTTGCGTTGTTTTGCCTGATGATCTGTAGAAAAGCCTCCCCACAAGTGTTGGTGAAGGAGTGCAGATGCAGAGATGGAGGAAATCCAAAGTGCTGTTATTCTAACTGAGTAGAAGAAAAACCCTTAGAATCTGACAAAAGCAATATTAAACAGGATGGATATATTACTGTTGTGGTGAGAAGATTAGAGACCCAGACCCTTAAAGTAGTGATGTTTATGCTTTTTGTGCTTGTTTGCAATCATTTTTTTTTGTTCTCTTGCTGTTCTTGAGGATGCACACCCATTATGGCATTGGAAGTATTTTAGGAAAGATAAACAGGACTCTGTTCTGGAAGGAGATTTGCTAAGTCATGCCTCTGCACCTTGAGCCTCCTGGATATGTTTTGATTAAAACCAAAGATTTGTCCTGTCACATTTGGTTTTGTACTGTGCTGTAATTAGCCTGATGCATGGAATAATCTTCCAAAAGAAGTTTTAGACAAGCAGGGGACTGGGACTGAGAAATCATTCTTTTCAAACGGATGTTTTGTATTGAAAGTGTATTGTCATTGCTGAGCACCACAATGGAGCTTCTGTCCATCTGCAATAATTAAGCTGTTGTCATTTTTTTGTTTCTCATTTAAAAGGAAGAAATTAACTACATTCCCACTATCCCTTTTAGGAGAAAAAATATATTCTGAAACCTGGTTAGATCTGGCCTTTTGAACAGCTGTTTCACTGGAAGCCATATGTCAGTGTGAAAAAGTTTTGTGTGTTTGTGCTTTGTTTATTTTTAAAGCAACCCAGCCAGGACCCTGAGGATTCTTTATGTTCTTCAGCACAGTGGAAGCTGAACAGGCAGTTTTACAGATTTATTATATTCCCTGGCAAATGGATTAAAATCTGGTATGATCGTCTTACCTTGTTGGCACTGTTAGATAGGTAAGTTGTTTCTTATTTAATGCACCTCAATGTAGCATTACAGTGGATGGCTCCACACGTGGCCATAGAGCAATGCAGCCCACCAGAGCATTGGATTAGTGTCTTGTATTCAGGTTGAGCACATAGATGCCTGTTTGCTTAACAGTTCACTTAACAAATAGCTTCAACTTAAAAGTTGCTTTTCTTCAGAACTGGTTTTGGTGGTTTTTCCTACCCTTCTTCTTCAAGCAGTTTGATTTATGTGAGCACCAGGCCTGTAGAATAGTCTTTCATTTGACACTCAGGTCTTGGATCCATTGATTCTGAGCTTTCTGAAGAGAAAATAATGTTTTTGTGCAAAAATACACAAGCAAAAGGGTCTCAGGGGATTCTAAAACTAGTAGTCCAATCTTTAAAAAAGTTAACTCTAGAGTGCTATTAAGGCAGAGCTCTTTCAGCTGCTTCCTCTGTTCCAGTTCAGGTTATTTGTTTAGAGAAAATGTTTCGGCATCTCTCCTTCTTCTAGTCCATCTGTTTCATTTGACATTGACTCTTCAGTCAGTTCTCCTTGCTGTTAGACCCCATGTAGTATTTTGTAGGATTGCTAGAACCTTCAGACATATTAGTCGAAAGGCTGCTGGCTGTCCTGTCTCTGCTTTTCTGTGGGTGCTATGTCTGATGTATTAATACACAGATCCCAAAGCAGAAATTTCAAAAGATGTTTTTACATGTTGGCGAAATCTGGCTCCATAGACAGGGAGCTTAGGTCCAGAGCAGATACTCATCAAATGTGGAGTCTTATCTATATGTTTCAATTGGATGAAAAGTAACTGCTGATAGTGTTTTGTTACAGGCTGAATATTAACGTTTTTTTAATCTCAGCTTCCACGTTTTATGTGTTCCATAAACCACACAAACCAAATAAAACAACAGATGACAAATTTGTTCTTTCATCTCATTCTTTGTTGTCAGACATATGTTTTTCATTAAATGAATGCCTTGTTTCATCGTGTAAAAACTGTTTGGCTGTTGTTGGGCTTTTTTGTGGCTGTTTTCTTGGTTTGGTTTTTGTAATGAACATACACTTGCCTACATTCAGATCAGCTCCACTGTGGAATTCTATTTGGGAAATGAGATTGGAGGGTTATGATCTTCAGTGCATACACCTTTTTTCCTGTAGATTTTACCTAACATAGTGAGTAAGGTCTTTGGCACAGGAGTAAAATACCATTAAACATGAAAATGGGAATAAACCCCTCAAAGTTCAGGTTGCTCTGGCACTGACAGTTCATACCAGCTGCAAATGGACTTGCCTTGCTCTAACAAATACATAAATATTTGTATGTAACACTTTTACTCACTTAGGACAGAAGATATAAAGGAGAATGTGTTTGCTGTCCTTCTAGTAGTGCTTGTTTCACTTCTTGGATTCCTGACTCTGAATCAAGGCTTCTGTAAAGACATTTGGGTTCTGTTGTTCTGTCTTGTGATGGCCAGCTGCCAGTACTCCCTCTTAAAGGTAGGGTACAAGAGGTTTATATCTACTTGATAAATTCTCTTCTAACCTCCACAAAGGCCAGATCCTGAAAGCTAACTTGATTTTTCTGTTTTGTCTGTAGAGCGTTCAGCCTGATCCTGCTTCACCGATACATGTAAGTATCAGTCAGTAGAGCGAATCTTTCTCCACCAGTATCACTTGTCTGCTGCACCACAGTTGGCTTTGCACTGAAACATAAGTATTTTGCAGTTCTAGGTAATTTATGAAAATGAGAAAGATTCTTTGTGACTTTGAAACTTCCTACTGTGTTTAAGTCATTTTAAGCTGTTTGAATTTATCAGCACTTCTTTTTCTTTAAGCTAAAATATTCAGTACAACAAATGCTTCTGAACTAGTTTGCAGAAATTCAGTCCTTTGGCATCAGACAGGCTTTTTCTTTGCTTGCATTCAGAAACAGTGGCTGAAGACAGCAGAAGTTCCAGGTTAGCAGCTCAATCATTGTTCAGTTGAGTCTTCAAATTTTGTATTTTATTTTTGAGATTGGGTATTTAGTTAGTTTAAAACTGGAATTGCAGATGTATTTCTCAATACTGGCTCATCAAATGGTAGAGTTATTTCCCTTTATAATGTAGTCGCAGTTCTGTACTTGGGTCCTGAAGAAATGGCTGGCAGTGGCTGTCAGGATCTTTGCTGGTTGTGATGAAATCTCTTCAGTGTGTCTAAAACACTGAACTCTGTCAGCAACAACCACCTCACAAGGAATCAGTTCCTCACACAAGTCTCTCCTCATTATAGGACTGGTTTAGAAGCATCATCCTACAGCCAGTCTGACCCTCCACCTGTCACAGTGTCTCAGCATTTTTGATTTGTGGATCTTGGAAGACACCTCAGTGGTCACGAGGCTCCTTGCTCAGCTGCTTAGTTGCTCAGGTTTCTTATTTAGCTCTTTGAATGTTTTTGAGGACCCTCTCTCTTCCCTCAGGGTTCACAAACAGCATGACTGCTGGATCATTTCCCTTTGGCATGGAGCAATTATTTTTGTCAGTTTAGAGGTGGGAACTGCAGACTGAACTGGAAATTGAGGTTGTTTTTGAGCCTGTGCTACACATTTCACTGAGATGCATTTCAGAAGATTCTTGGTTTCTTTTCACCCCATAATAACTGTCATGGAACTGATGGTATTCTTGATTACAGAGCTTTCACAGGAAATAACCCGTCTGCATAAAAAGCAGGGAAGGCTAATACACACCAGCTTACCCACTGTAGGATAATATTCCCAACACATTAAAGATATATTCCTACCTCAGTGAGAGGTTTGGGGTTTGAAGGACTGAAATAATAGTGCTTGTCAAAGAGAATGTGTGTAGGCATAATACTGTGAAATGTAATCAAACAGTTTGTGCTTGTTCAGACATTAGAAACATGTGTGATTGTTTAAAGTGGGTGGTAAACAGTTTGATCAAAACTTTGTTACAAATCTGTCAAGATTTTTATAGTTTTGAAGACAAAGTATCATAGTAACCAGTGAAATCTGAACAGGACAATCTTGTTTGCAGAATCCAGGCTTGCATTCCGTTCTCTCACAGTACTCTAACAGGTACTATTCACCACAGTGTACTCTGTAAGTTAGGCAGCAGTGCAGCAAAGTCCCAAGAGGTGTGTTCTCACCTCTCACATGCTTTTTTAAAACTGTAACAGGGAAATTTTCCTGCAAACGTTTTGATCCATGATGCAAACTCCCATGAAAATAAAATGTACGGTTTTTTCGCAGAGAATTGTAAAGGGAGGAGGCTTCATAGATCAGGTCAAAATAGAAGATCAGTTATTTCTAAATTACATATTTTAATATATAAGGTTTTTTAATAAATAAGCATTTATAAATAAGGCTTCATAGAGGCTTACTTAGATACTTAGCATCACAAAAATAAGACAAAATGCAAGAAAAGATACTCCTTGTACTGTTTCATAATTCATGTGACTACATTAAAGTTTAAGAGAACAGCATCTCTTGATGTTAACATAAGGATGTGGAAAAGCAGAAGGATTAAAGAATGATCAGTACCATGTCCATAAGTGGAAATGAAGGTGAGATTTTACAGTGTGAAACAAACCACTGTGAGCCACAGTTTTGTATCCAAACTAATTTATGTTTTTGGATCCATGAGTAGCCACTATGATATATGATTTCTCACAAGGAGGTTTCAAACTTCTTCCCTATCTCTCACGTGCAGACTTTGTTACTGTTTGATGTGATTTCTCATCTCTTGCCTGTACTGTTTTGAAAGACTTCTTTAAAATACCATCCAGTGAATTCAGTAAATGCAGTGCCTAGGGAGGTTTTGTTCTGAACTGTTTCCAAGTGCCAGTGTATTCACTTCCTTGTGTTAAGGAAGAGCAGGCTGACTACATCCTGTAAACATTGGTAGTCTCGTACAATTCTACTGGAGATAAGATTACTTGTTGTCTCCCATTCCAAGCTGTGACAGCTAGGCTTTGATTTGAACACTAAATTTTCTCTGTACTGTCACTCTGGTAAGGGATGAATTTCATTACACAGGTAAGAACCTACCTAACTCAGCTAATTTTATGTTCATTTATACTGACTGAGTTGTGATAATAGTTCTGTTTTGATTCACTTTGGTGTTCAAGTCATAGTCAAGTTCTGCAGTTAGTGCTGCTTTCTGGCATTTATTGTAACCACAGGTTTAGTGCTGTTGCCTGTTACAAGCCCAGAGCCTAACTCTCCTGGCAGCATGTCCTGTAGCCTTTCTAGTTTTGGTCTTTTGGGAGCTGGTGGCCTTTGGTTGCTTTTCACGTGGGGGTATATGGTTCTGATACGGTGACATTTTGGAGCAGTCTCCTCACAGGAATGGTGGACAGAAGAAAAGTCCATCCCAAGTGTATGTTGTCCCAGCAGAACATAAGGGACATGCCAGTGAATGCAGAGCATTTACTTCAGAGATCTAAATGATCCTTTTGTGTATTTCAAGGTTTCAGACAAGGGAGTCGGCAGACTTTTGGTACTGGTTAGAGGCAGCAGCAAACTGGGCAGTAAAGGCAGTGTCTCTAGCAAATGGTTATATAGAAGGATGAGGAGACCTTGTCTGTGAGTCCATCATAAGATTACCTCTGTAGCTCACGGTCTCTCTCTGATTTCCAAAGGCATTTCAGCTCTGAAAGGCTTTACAGAATTGCTTGCAGCACATCATTGTCTTAGTCCCAAAGCAGGTCAGCCAGGTAGATATCATAGGCAGTTTCATAAATCCTATAAGGCACTGAAAGAGTATTTTTGTCTGTCTGGTTATGCTGTGTTTGATGCTTTCCAGGATGCAGTTTACATTCTTGACTGCCAGGGTGAACTGCTGACTCCTGTTGAGACTTCTGCTGACCAGCACCCCCCAGGTCCCTTTCTGCAGCCAGTTCTTCATCCAGAGGCACAGGAGCTCTTTTAGAAGAGTTATATATTCACTGTAGACCTAGTTATGTCAGTGTTCTACTTGGACCTGAAACACGTGAGGAGATCAAGTCATCAACTCCATCTTACCCAACTGCTTTCAAATAATGACCACAAAAAGCCCTATAGTTCAAGAGATAAAACAAGGATGTAACACGAGAAAATAGGCTTTGGTCTGGAGACTGCGTCAGGATATAAATCACCAAGCAATTGTTTAGCTGTGGTATTTACTGGTTTCTTTTCCTAAGGCACAGCTTGGATTTAAGGTAAATCAAGTGAAGTTTAAAAAATCACCAGAAAGTAAGGTGATTTTTATTTTGGTCAAATTTCAATCTCAATAATTCTCCTTGGATTTTTTCATAGGCATGTTTTTAAAATAAAACCAGACTAATATGGCTGCTATTTCAAATCAGTACGGAGACATTTTACAAATAGGAGCATCCTCACAGCAGCCTGATGGAAGCCAAACTTGAATCTTTGTTCTTTGCTCTTGGCTTTTCACACGCAAGGAAGCTCACCAGCATTTGAAATGCCTTGTTTACCTTTAAGCTTGCTACCAGGAGAACTACTAAGATTATCCTTAAGGGTCTGTTACTCCTCCTTGCCTGCAGCCCCACAGCAGTGCTTTGTAGGATTAGTGCACATCAGTCCTGTTAGAGATGTGAATGAAAGGCTTAAGATAAGGACCCTTCCACGGGTTAATTCCTTTGGATCTTTGTTTCCAAGTGCTGCATGTGAGAGAAAGACCAGAAACTGCTGCTGAGTGTCACCCCCTCCAGGAGGGCCACTGATTTGCTGTCAAGTGGTTCAAATCAACAATAATAAACTCAGTTTTGTAGGTGCAAAAAATCAATGTCCATGCCTCCAGCTTCACCTAGGATTTGCTCTACTATTCTTCTGCTTTCCAGGATGCAATTAAAAATTAATTTGGTATTTAATAAAGCCATAAAAACCACCCCCAGCACCAAGATACCTGAAACAAACGTTCATTAAAATAAAAGTAATGTAGAGGAAAAGTAGGTTTTTGTACGAAAATAAAGGTTCAGACTGAGGGTTGGGTTTTTTCCTCCACAGAAAATGATAAGTTATGCAATTAGTGTGATTTGAAAGGTCCAGAAGGTTAGATTTTTCAAAAGCATAAATGATTGCTGTAGTTAGTCCTAACGGTGTTTTGCGCCTTTTGAAGGTCTCCTCTGGAGAAGATAAAATACCCTGTAACATTTTAATTATTATTTAGTATGTATAAGTCATTAAAATATTTCGTCTGACTCTTGACCCTCTCTCCAGCAGGCAAATGAATACAAAATTCAATCTTTTTCTTTTCCAGGGGCACAATAAGATCATAACCTACAGCAGACCTGTATATTTTTGTATATTGTGTGGCCTTATTTTGCTGCTGGATGCTGGTTCTAAAGACCCAAATCCTCCGGTTTATACAATGTATGGCCTGAAGCTCTTTTCTCCTAGATCTCTTCAGTCAGCCAGAGACCATATAATAGGTGAGTCAATATTTTTCCTAGAACTGTAAAAGTGGATTAAGCATTAGCTGGGGAAGTCTTGTGTTTTCCCATGTTGGTAATCAAATGTGTGTTACGGAGCTCCAACTCTAAGTCAAATTGAAACGTTTGGAATGACTTAAAACAGGGAATGGGGGCAGCTGGCAACTTTCCCTCATGTAAAAGCAGTTCTTAATGAAATGAGGCTCATAGAAAAGTCTCTATAGAAAACTAACAGTCACTGATGTTATTAGCAAAAGACATCAGCTGTGAAATGCACTCAATCTTTGTAAGGCCTCATCTGTGTGGAGCAGTTACTGCAGAATAAGCCGAGTTTTAAATTTAATGCCTGGAAGCTAATCTGTACCAAGTCCTCAGATGGACATTCTTCCACTCGTGAGGAGCGTGCTTTTCCTTGGTTTAGTTTAATCTTGCTGTCCACATGAGGAGTTAGTGTGGAACAGCCACTCCACAGTAGCTCTTCCAACCTGTTTCCATCGGAAATCGTGTTATGAGGTGCCAGAGAACATCCAAACATTGCCCTGAAATGGGTCTGATGGTCCCTTGGCACTAATTTCTATGACTGCAGGTGGAAACAGCCCATTAGGATGACTTCTAGTTACACACTTATAGTCTGTGATGCTATTCTAGTTGTGTGATAGGTGCAAGTGTTGAGCTGGTCTTAGGTCAAGTACTGCAATGTTGTTATATGTGACACGGAAAAGGTAAAGCTTATTGTAAAAGTCGTGGAGCTTCCCGAGAGCTGTGTCATCAAGTACCAAAGATGTCTGTGAATGTAGAGCCAAGAAAACCCACTGTAGTAGAAGAACAAGCTTTGTGATACCGTGTGTGGCTTTTGGGGTCTTTGTTTATCTGTGACTGTTTTACTTGCTTCTTGCTGTAACTCAAGTCAGGCTGTTATTGCCTGAAAGGAGTACTATTTTTAGGAAAGCCATCTGGTTCTTTATACAGGTTCATTGACTCCCAGTCTTCTCACCAGAAACAAGGGAATAACGAAAACCTGCATCTCACTTATTTTCATTAGCTTCTGTCATTACTTTCCTTTGGTCTCATTAAAGTTTCTTCTTACATCTTATTTGTGCTGCCTGTCAAAGGTGAACAGTAAAAATGCTGATAAATAATTCAACAAGAATCTTAAATGAAGCTTGGCATAGAAAAACTATAGCAAGCAGGGTAAGAAAACAAAGTGGGGTTATAAATATGCTAATTTTGGCTGGCCTCAAAGGAGGTGCTTGAGCAGGTTCTTGAACTAGCCTAGAGGATGAGGAGTGAGAGAGGAAATACAGGCTCCTGTTTAACCAAAGAGTGAGAAGGAACCATTTGCCTTTGACTCCTGGTCTTGTTTTGCCAAGGTGTGTTTGTTCAAGTGCTGTTTGGTGCCATGCTTTGGCTATCTATCCTTTGCCTTGCCTCTGTGAGAGTTGCAGCTGCTGTCTGCTGTGGATCCTTGGCAGTGTTCACAGTGCAGCTACTTCTGTTAGCCGTGCCAGCTTGGCATCCTCCAGCTTCTTGCGGCACTTTGACTGTTGATTCCCTTAGGCACTGAAGGTGTAGAAGTATTTATTTTGGGCAATAAAATCATAGACTCATGTAATCATTTAAGTTGGAAAAGACCTTTAAGATTATTGAGTCTTAACCATTAACCAGCTGCCCCAAGGCCACTGTTAAACCATGTCCCTGAGCTCCAGATCTGCACAACTTTTAAACACATGCAGGGATGGTGATTCAACCTCCTCCCTGTGCAGCCTGTTCCAAGGTCTGATGACCCTTTCTGGAAAGGGAGTTTTTCCTGATGTCTAACCTAAACTTCTTCCCCAGGCAGAGGTTGAGGCCATTTCCTACTGTCCTGTCACTTGTTGCTTGTGAGAAGTGACCAACCTCCCGCCACCTCTCTACAGTTTCCTTTCCAGTAGTTGTCTTACACTTACCTAGTGGCTATGTGATTATAGGAAACCTTAAAACTGCAGTATCAAATGCCAGCAGTTCACTTAAGCATCTTCTGTCAGTACAGCTCTAAAAGGTGTTCTTCTGTGTGGAAATGTGTGATGCTTAAATTATCTCTGGAATTCATAATGCAACTCTAATGAATTAATCAGTTACTTTTATTGCCTGTTTTCTGCAAAGGAAACTACTGCACCTAAATTCAATGCTTTTGTAAGTAACAACCATTTGTTTCTTTCTCTGGTCTGCTCCTTTGCAGGAAGCAATAAACAGAGCTACCTTAGCTAAAGAAGTTACTAAGATTATTTAAGGTATTAATAGAGAGAAGATGAGTTGAGGACATTGCTTTAGTCCACCAACTTTCCCCTCTTTGTTTACATTCATATGTGCAGACAGGATAACAGCTCTGGCCTTGTCCTTCCTTCCTCTGCTCTTAATCCTCTTTTTCTGAGGTTGCTACAACAAAGGCAGTTGTGTTGACTGGAAGTCACTGGTCTAAGATGAGTTCTGGCAATTCTGCAAGTCCTTTATCTGAGGAGAAGATCCATGAGGTTCAGCAGAGAGTTCCTTGGGATGACTGGTCCTGTGGCAAGTCCGTGTGACTTGCTGGGCAGTTTGCTCTCATCCTATTGTCTGTCTTCAAGAATGGTCCTAGCTTGGCTTGGTACAGCTTGGTGAAATATCTAAACAAAGAGAGAGTAGTGAAGGAAGAGGAGATTGAGAATGGCATTTGCATGCAAAGGATTGAGGAGACAGTGTTTCCTCGTATTCTTGAGGATGTATAGTTTGTGCCAGCGACAGGAAGTTGTGATAAAGGGAGCATTGTGAATGTGGCTGTACTGAAGTGAGCCCTGTCTGTGTTTAACACTCGAGTGTGTCATTTGTTCCTCCTGTGTCTGACTGCCTCAGCAAGATTTATGATATTAGCAGCAGTGTGTAATACGATGAAGATAAAAGAGGGCAGATCAAACACAGGGTATTTTATTTTAGCACAATATCCATTAGTAAGAGGAGCTGGGAGTAAAGTGTGAAGTTAGCCTTTGACGAAGAAGACAAATTTAGCATCTCAGTAGTAGACTGGGGTGGGAAAGGGGAATAAATTGGACTGGTTGTTTGTTTAATTTGCTTTTTATGACAATGAATGGGAGGAAACTGCAGTCTTTCCTCGCATGCCAACTAACAAATACAGACTTGTTTACAAGGAATAGTGGCCAACACACATCACTGTCCATCATTATGCATCAAGGACAATGAAGTAGTAAGAATATGATTAAACAAGGGCATGTATCATCAGTGTTGTATCCAGCCTTGGGGCAGGTGTGTGTTGAGATGCTTTGCTAGTCAACTGTGCTTAGCATTTTCTAGGGTAGAGCTAAGGGTAAATGGATGGAAGATTATCTAAAGATGTTTTTTGCTGCTTTTAGTGTTCTTTCCCTACTGCAAAGTCAAGGTTGATCCTGCTGGAAGCAGGGAAGATGTGCTGCTGTAAGTGTGCTGTTGATTGCTGGCAGAGGCAGGATACTGTGACAGCCGAGATATTTAGGATATCAGCCATTAAAATATTTTTGTTTGTTTATATTGAATTGTTAGACCTGTGCTTGAACCATCTCAGATTCCAAGAGGAAGTTTCCAATTATACAAATGGAAATTTCTGTACTTTAAATAGAACAAACATAACTTTGAAAATATTTGGGAAGCAGAAAGTATCTGCTATTTTTTTCTGCTGCTGCTGCATTTATCCAAAATAAAGCTTAAGGTTAACCTCAGAGCTTTAGCTTCCTACTTGTGTAATTGTGCGATTCATTTTGAAATGAGAAGGGAAGCGTAAGCTTTGCTGCTGAGGTCAGGATACACTCACTTGAGTAATCTTCACAATTTATATGCT
This sequence comes from Rhinopomastus cyanomelas, assembly GCA_013400115.1. NCBI lineage: Eukaryota > Metazoa > Chordata > Aves > Bucerotiformes > Rhinopomastidae > Rhinopomastus > Rhinopomastus cyanomelas. The sequence continues at coordinate 2,322,736 of VXBP01007098.1, read as the reverse complement.
GCTGTTTCTCTGTTCTTAACATACGTTGTGATGTGTGATCATATTCTAACACACATCTTTTCTTTTCTTCTTTAGTGTTTTTATATTGCTTTCCTGCAATTTCCCTTCTTGGACTTTTCCCTCAAATCAACACTTTCTGTATTTATCTTTTGGAGCAAATCGACATGTTACTATTTGGTGGTTCTGGTAAGTAGCCAGTTGCAGCCTGAGCTTTCCCTTTCTGGGCCTATAACCTTAGATTACTGCATCTTTTAAATTTCAAACAGCTTTAAACATAACAGTGTGATGAGCACTAAGAAGATCCCCTTGGTTTGATTTTGGTTTTTGTTTGGAAAGTTGTGTATGGGTTGTGCTGTAAGTGCAGAATGTAGGTCACATCAAATTGCTCTTTCCTGGCATGTCTGATGTGACTAGTTACTATATTTATAAAGAATAAATGTTTTTAAAACATTATGTTAAAACTCTTTTTGTTAAAAAAATGGTTCATTTAAATTTTTGTGTTTTTGTTGGGTATATTTATGTTCTTCATTATTGTTTAATTAACAGAGAAGATGAGGATGCATCTACACTCTCATCTTGGTTTGGATCAGAAACTTCTGCCTTGTTCCCATGTTGTTTTGCATCATGGAATGATGTCAGAGTCTGGTTTCCATTTGGATGGAGCTTAAAAAAAAGAGGTGCTGTAGGGGTACACCTACTGCACACTAATGAGCAGACAGGCTGTGGGACCAGACTAGCAATGGTCTGCAGTGAGGCATCTCAGCCATGCCTGTCACTGATGTGGCATCCTCAGACCCACATTCCACAGACCCACGCTTACTGCATCTTTCTGCTGTGTAGTGCAGATGTAGCCTTTGGCAAGTGGTTAAAAACTAGTACAGGTGATACAGGTGCTCTTTTTGTCTCAAAAATACCAGAGCAGACATGGAGGAAATAAAATGCTGGATAAAGATCTCATCTCATCCTGTCAATAATGATGATTCCAGTGTATGTTGAACCCTAATTAAATCATGGTTTCCAGCCTCTATGTCCCTGTTGTTGAGACTGCTGAACTCCTAATTCTGACAACTTTTCCTATCCTGCTTCTTGAAGCTCTCAAAGGAGGTTATAACAAGAGATCAGCTGTCATCCTTCTCTCTCCCTTTAAATTCGTTCCTGTATCTTAATGTGGTGTAAGTCATGGCTGACACAGCAAGTCAGGATGCTTTTGGATGATACCAGAGCCTGTGCTTCAGGAGCAAAGGGAAGGAAGAAATCTCCACGTGGACTTTGACTAGAAAACTACCAGTTTTGTTGGTCATTGCTCCTTGGTAGAAAAATGAGAAAATGTACTGACACTCTGGCAAAACAATCCTCAACACAAAAAGCAAATGGTTTGGGGCCCCAGGTCACAAGGAATCACATGGAGTACAGTGACCCTGGGCTTTCAGTCTTAGCTGTTAACAGTTTTGTGAGCTCATTTGGGGCATCAAAGTTGTTCCCTCAACAACCAGCTTTCTGAGATCTCATTTTGTGTCTATTCTGATGCAAGGTTTTATTTTTTTGCTTCTGATTGCATGTTCTCATTTAGGAAGACATTAACCAACATTTGCTTCTGTGTTTCAGCTGCTGCTGGGTTTGTGTCTGCACTATACAGCATTTCCCGAAGCTTTGTGGTTCTCATTGTCCTATATGCCTTCTGCTTCTGCGCAGTGAAGGTAAGCCAGAAAAATAACTGTAGAAATTCAGAATCTGCAGCTCAAAGTTTATATAATCACTGTTGCTTATCAAGATAAGCTTCATAAGCCATGCTTCAGGTTCTGCCTGTTAGCTACAAATTGAAACTCCAGCTGAAATACTGGAGTGAATGTGTCGAATACCTGCTTGCTTCTTGCGTGCATCAGGCTGAAAAGAGCCACTGAATTCTGCCCAGAAAGCTGGACAGCAGCCTTGGCTTAAAAAACTGTGTAAGCCTGACTGAATTTAGTCAGAATTCCTAGCAAGGTCCATATCTCCAAAGAAAGGAATTTTGTTGTTACTTCTTAGCAGTAGGTGTAAGAACCCAGATATCCGCTTGGGCAGACCAGTGGGCTATCTAACCTAGGAATCTACAGGCAAATGCAACTTAGGAATTTAATGCAAACCAAATGACTCTGCTACTCTGTACCCCAGTATTCCACCAGTACCCACAACTGCCAGACTAGGGATAATGGACAGTGTGTACCATCTTATTTCATTTGGTATGTGTGGACTGTGTGTGAGTTGAGCAAGTCCATTCCTGAATGTGCTGGTCACGTCTGTCTCCATAACTCTGTGACAACAAATTGGTGTTCTCTTCACTCTCTGCAAAGCAGCGTTGTCCTTCATTGGTTTTAAACTGATGTGCTAATGTCATCAAGTCTTTCCCTATGCTTAGTACTGCGGGATTTGTGAAAGAGCTGCTCTGCATTCACTGCATCCACTACCTTCACAGATTATTAACCATCAGGCATATCCTCCACAGCCACTTTAAACAGAAGTGTCCTGGCCCTTCTAGTGTCTCCTTGCAAAGCAGCTGCCCTCTTGGGAGTAGCTACAGTAATAGCCCTACTCTGTGCCTTCTCTTATGCTGTTGTGACTTTCAGGTGTGGAGAGTCTGTTGTGTATGTTGTGTGGAATGCAAGTGTGCCACAGCTCTGTGTGCTGGTAAAATGACAGGCTGCCTTTTCCTGGTTCCCTTCCCAGTGGTGCCCAGCCTCAGGGATTTTGGCAGACACTGCACTTTGGGCTGTATCTAAAACATTTAATTTTTTGCTGCTAATGTGTATGTGTTCTGCATTTTTTTTCCTTTTATTTAAAAAATAGTGATAACACTTTCATTGTAAAATTCCCAGTGACCACAGCAAGACCAGAGTTTGATGTTAGACTTGTGACACCATTTATCCTTTACGTGACAGTCTTTTGGCGGTTTCATTACAGGCCAGATGCTGTCAGTGCCCGTGCACCAGGATGTGCAGAGGTCTACAAGAAGCTCTGGCATTTTGTGAGCATACATGAGAGGATGCACTGTGGTGCTACGCAAGCACAGCACACAGAGATCCCAACAGGACAGCCCAATGCAATGTTACAGGCTTGCTTGACAGAAAGAGACCTGGAAGTACTGATTGACAGTCAGCTAAATATGAGCCAGCAGTGAGCTGAGGTGGCCAAGAAGGCCAATGGCATTCTGGCTTGTATCAGAAATGGTGTGGCCAGCAGGAATCGGGAAGGGATTGCCCCCCATACTTAGCATTGGTAAGGCCACACATTGAGTACTAGGTTCAGTTTTGAGCACCTCAATACGAGAAAGACATTGAGTGGCTGGAGCAGGTCAAGAGAAGGGCAGTCAGGGCTGTAAAGAGTCTGGAGAACACTCCTCTGGCTGAGAAGTGGCTGAGGGAGCTGTGGCTGGTTAGAAAAGGAGACTTAGGAGAGACCTTCTTGCTCTGAAAGGAGGTTGTAGAGAGTTGGGACTTGGTTACTTCTGACAAGTAACAAGTGATAGGACAGGGGGAAATGGTCTCAAGTTGCACCAGAGGAAGTTTAGGTTGGACATGAGGAAAAACTTCTTCATGGAAAGGGTCATCAGGCCTTGGAACAGGTGCTCCATCACCTTCACTGGGAAGAAGTTCCTTCTCATATTTATGTGGAACCTCCTGTGTTCCAGCTCACACCCATTGCCCCTCATCCTATCACTAGATGACACTGAGAGGAGCCTGGCTCCATCCTCCTGACACCCTTTCTCCTACACTGCTCTCCAACAGGTCAGTCCCCAACCCATACTGGTGCCTGTGGTTGTTCTTACCCAGATGAAAGACTCTACTCTTGCCCTTGTCATAGTTCATTAAATTTCTCCCTGCCCAGCTCTCCAGCCTGTCCAGGTTAACTGCAGACTTTCTGCTTACACAGAAATTTCAGTTAATTTGAATTTTTATGGCACTGTTCTTGTGAGGGCACTTCTGAGGAGGTTAATTTAAACACATAAAGATGATTCCACTTGCTTCAGCTTTGTAATCTCAGTGTACTGAGATGCTTGAAATTTCAGACATTTTTTTCTTTTAGAAGATACAAAAAAAGCTCTTGAATTAACCCTCCTTGCTTTCCAGGTAGGTCCAGAGCTTTTTTTTCCTTTTCAACTGCTATCTAGTACAAGAAACTAGAACTATTTTGATATGGAGTGACCAGCAACTTCTGGTCCTAACCAAGTGAAAGTCTGGATTTTTGGAACACTAGAAATTGGAGCATTTAACTCAAAACTGAGTCTCTTCCCTTCAGATGTTTACAGAGTGGTGATAAGCATATGGTTTTCTTTAAGAGACAAAAAACATGCTTGAATTTTTTTTCTATTTCTTTATTCTTGATTTTTTAATTATTCTATTTTTATTTTGCTTCTTTCATTTTTAGTCATTTTGTCAAAACCAAGTTTTTCAGTATTTGTGGAGGTCAGAAAATCTTCACAATCAGAAATATTGAGGGCAGGGAAACATGATCGACTGTCTCTGGCACAGGATTTCTGGGTTGCAGAGCTTATTTCTTGGCTGAAAAGTAGCATTCTCAAACAGAAACTGCAGTTATTGGCAGAACATCTTATAGCTCAGCAGGTGTAAGTAGCAGAGTTCTATTTCCTGAAATAAATTGCAGAGGAGAATGGTTCTTTCAAGTGGTTGTGTGCTTTTTACTGGTGAACAATTGCTCACATCAAACACCCGGGATGAGGACCCATTCCAGTGGTTTCAGGCTTGAGCCTTTCCTTCCTGAAGTGGTTCTTGTGTTCTAATTATTATTTTGCAGGGTGAGATAGCCTGGCCTCATTTCTCTCTGTTTGTTAATTATTTCAAAAGGAAATGTATTATTCTTGAAGTTCACTAGAAAAACTGCATTGTTTTGTTTTTATTAAAATAGAGAATGCTAATTTTGTGATAGATCTGTATTTTTAAATGAGCTTTTCGTGATTGTTTTTAGAACAGAATCTATATATGTATGTACGTGGTTGATGTAGTTCATCACATTTTGAAACTATTTTAGAACAGCATATTCTCAGCAATTAATTCTTTGTTCTGAAATGCCAATTTTAGAGGAAAAAAACCCTATTTAACAATTGTTTGAGGATCTCTCTACAAAACAGTAAGCACTCATTTTAACTTCCAATATGCGGATGTGATCTCTGAGAACTGAGACCAATAGGCTTGTGCTGAAATCCCATCCCTTGTCCAGGCTAGTTTTGCCACTGAATTATGTTGTACAAAACCAGCTGAGATTCTCTGCGAGAAAGAGGCTGCAGTATAGATGTATCAGTAGTTTGGTTTAGTAATTGTCATTGATTTTTGCTCAGAAACATTGTCTAAGGAGAATTACTACACAGCATTCTCAACTGAGAGTTCATCCTGTGCTGTGCAAATGAAATCAGGCATGGCCCATGAGTTCATTTGGCCCTGCTACTCTTTGTGAGTGACCTTGAAGCATCTATGTCATCAGAAAGGTTTCTTTCGTGACAAAAAAGCACGTCACCTAAAAGAGGATGGACAGACCTCTAGTCTCAAACAGGCAGGCTGCTTACATGTCTCATTACAGGGCTTGATCTGAATTGAGATGTGTGACTCTTGGAGGACACTTGGAGGAGGAGGAAAAGGGACATGGTGTTTGGAGGTGACTAAGAAGTGAAGGGGTCTCACCTGCTGCAGCCAAGTGATCAGCTTTCCTCCTCAGTGCTCCTCAGCAGCTTTATCCTTGCTTGATATTTGTGTGGACAAACTGTGAGTCTGCAGTTTTTTAAGGACTTCATCTGGTGGTGCTGCTGCTGGATTGATCAGATTTCTTCTTGTTTAAAGCTGTCAAATTAAAGAAGGAAAAAGCAGGTCCTAAATTATTCACAATCGGAAGTACAGAGTATTTAATCTAAAATTATAAAAGAAAACCCCTAACCCAAAAGTAGTTGGAGTTCCAATTCTGCATCCGTATGTTTGAAACCTTGAGAACTAACAAACAGAACACTGATCATCACTATTGTCAGTCAAAGTGAGTGGAAGAAGTTGCCCAGAGAAGGGGGTTGAATCACCATCCATGGACATGTTTCAAAGAAGTGTAGATCTGGAGCTTAGGGACAGGGTTTAGCATTGAGCTTGGGACTGTTGGGTTACTGGTTGGACTCAATGAGCTTAAAGGTCTTTTCCAACCTGAACAATTCCATGATTCTGTGGAGCAGGTTTTCAAATCATATCTGATGTAGTTGGTGACCAGCAAGTTTTCCCACCCTGGTGATGGTGTGAGATCACCTGGATAGGTTTTTTATTTTGCAGTCGTGTTATCCCAGAGATGCAAAGGTGGCTCTGCTACAGGCTTCAGGCAGTAAAGCATCTGTACTCAGCTCTAAAGCATCTCTTCATACATATTATCCCATTACACATCCCTGTCTTGAGTGATACCACACCAGCTGCTTCCATACAACCGCCTTACGTACAACAGCACTGTGAACTTGATTTCAGACAAGAGGGAACATACATGTTTTAGCTTCTGAAGTGCAAAGAAGTGAGTTTCTCCTGCTTTGTGTCTCTTAGGTCTCTGCTTAGTGATATCATCATTCCTTACTCCGGTTTGCTTCAGCTCCTCTGGGAACTTCTATTTACTTTTGTTTAATAAAATGCCCTAAATCCTAAACATGATTTCTTGGATTGTTACATCTAATAGCAGCAATTTTTTAGTTCAGTATTTTTCTTAAGCTATTGGGTAACTGATTTTAAGATTGTCTGCATTCACTTTGTCCTGGCTTTGTTTCTGTTCTGACAGAACTCGGCTTCAGTTCTGTCAGCTTGAACAGAAATTGGCAGCTCTGATAGCTACCCAAGCTTTGATATATGAAAGAGTTCTCTCTTTCTCCTGGAGAAAGGTGTTTTTATTTTCGGATATTACATCCATCAGACCGGAGACACTGATTTGGAACGTCTGTGCCATCTTTTTCACTTGACTAGAACTGCCTGATGTGCTGATTTTTGTCTCCCGCTCCATCTGTTTCGTGGTCTGTGCCCAAGTATTTAACAGATATTTGGGGAAAAAAAAGAGAAGAAGAAGCTCAGGTATGCCTTCCTACTTCTTCCACAAATCTTCAGTCTGGAATTTGGCCATCTTGGTATCAGACTTAAGCATTCCAGCACATCAGTTTGTTGCTGTGTGGCATAAGAGGTATCTGTGATGATTTCTGGAATCAGTCTGATCCTTCTGCCTTCTGTTCCAATCAGCTGGTTCAGATTGAAACTCAGACACAACCTGTTCATTATTTGTCATCCAGCTTTTCTGTTTGGGTTGCATTTTATTTTGTAAAGTTCCTTAAGGAAATGACACCATTTCCATGATCTTGTACCAGAGGGAAGTATTTTCTGGGAATGTATTTATCACTTTAATGGACAGTTACTAAAAACCCCAGTGTGTGTTTTAAACCATTCCCATCTCACGCTGATGTAGTTGGGTTTGTTGTTTAATGAGTTTTTTACTCATAAATCAGAATAACAATGCTTCTTTATTCCTGTTCTCAATGCCACAGGCTTCATCTGTGTACTAATAACTGTGAAATATTTGTCTTAGTGTTTTATAATGGGAATGAATTGCAATCATACATCTCCCCCAGTCATCTGCTAAGACTTCCCAAATGCAATTCTAGAATGGCACTGAATGGGCCCCTGTGCATAGACAGAACTCCCAGAAGGGTAAGTGGCCAAAACCAGAAGTACAGGATTATTAGACAGCTTTGTTTCTACCACATAAAATACTTGCAGCCGTGTTGGAGGTTTTGAAGACAAGGCTCATCAATTTTATGTACTTTTCAATTTAGAGACCCCTGAGGTTCAACTAAGAGGTGGTAGGAGTGTTAATTTTGCAGAGAATTGTCGGATCGCGTGCATTTCAGTGGGGCCATAGTCAGACTTGCACTTTAGATATGATTTCAGTAGTTATCATAGTTTTCTGTGTCTAATAAGAACTTATTGTGCAGCTATAGCAGATAACTAAATTATGCCTGCAGAATCTGATACGGCCCAGGGTTACTCCTGCAGAAGTTATGTCCATGTACAGGAATGCAGACACCTGCACTTCTTGTTTTGGATGCTCCCTGCCTCAAATTGTTCCTCATCTTATTCTCTAGCTGCAGAATTCTAGTCACAAACTGGGACACTGTCGTACCAGATATTTGCACACACCCACCCATCCCACTGGATCAGGCCCATCCACATGGATTTTAAATTTTAGAAATGAAAATATGGTCAGAAATAGCAGTCGTGAGTGCAGTGAAACAGAGGCAGTGTTGCTCAGAATGGGCAGTGATGTCTGTATTCTAGCAGCTTCTTGCTTGGCAAGTTTTTTCAGTTCTTGTGGGAAGGTAATGGGGTTTTTTTCATAGGTAATGGGAAGATAAGGCTGATGGGCAACTCAGATTTGTCTCTAAGCAGCGTAACACAGTGTTCATGAATAGTTAACATTTCCTGGTTTTTAGCGTTCGCTGAAAATGAGTATCCATGCTAAAATAGTGAAGCTTTTCGTTAACCTTGTAGAGAACGAGTTGTAAATACTATTTTGTGATACCTTTGGGGGCAGGGAAGATTCTGTCTGACTATCTCATTCAGAAAGGTTGAGCTAAGGGAAAGCTTCTCTATGGAAAGGGTCATCAGGCCTTGGAACAGGATGCCCAGGGTTGAATCACCATCCCGGGACATGTAGAAAGTCATTAGGGACATGTTTTAGCAGTGACCTTGAGACAGTTGGGTTAATGGGTGGACTGGATGATTTTTAAGGTCTTTTCCAACCTAAACCTTTCTTAAAGGTCTGGTCCATCCTGATATGTTTCTATTTTATATTTTCAGAAACAGGATAATAATATTTCTTTCACTTTATCATCAAATGTGTGTAATGTCTGTAATTACCTTCTGTCTTTTATATTGCTTCGTATGAGCACCAGCTTAAAACTGTGGTGAAGCTGAGGTGAGCAGGTAAGGAGAAAGACCAAAGAAAGATTGAAAGGTTGGAGTGAGTTGCACTAGTTGGCTTTTAAAGGCCACTTCCATCCAAATGATGAAATCTTGAGAGAGTGGGAAATCAGAAGGCTTTGTGAATAACTGGAGTTTGTCTCCATTTTTTAAAAAGGCAGCCCCTATGGAAGCACTTTCATCTTCAGTGGTGCTAGTACTACAGCAATGTGTAGTCTTTGTTGAGTTGAGAGGAATATCCTGTGAACAAACCAAAACAGTAATAACAGCTTCTGCTTTATCACAAGAGGTTCTCTGTTCAGAGCACTTTTTGTCTCTGGTTTAGGACATGATTTATTTGAGCATATCTTTGAAAGGGAAGAGTTCTGTATGTATGGTGGGTTTTTTAAGGGAAGAAAGAAGGAAAAAAGATAAATAATGTAGGACAGAAAACTTCTATTGCCACTTCTTAAAACTACATTTGCTTCCCCACCTCTACCATTGATAAAAGGCTCCTAAATTCAAAGCCACCTTTACAGTCCTTTTTAGAGGATTGTTTTGGGATTAAGCAATCAGAATGGAATGCCACTCCCCACAACTGGTCTGTTGTAACTCATCACTTTCATCCTTAACCCTGTAAATGCATTTCACTTGTTTTCCAAATGACTATGTGAGTGTCTGTATGAAAGTTAAAACTCTGCATGAAATCATTATGTCACCTCAACCAAATGAGCTGAAGCAGAAAGTCAAACTCCTTGTCTAGTATGACAGATAATACCAGCTTCCAAGACTGAAACCTGTCATTCCTGTTTTCCCACTTAGAAGAATCATTGTCCAATTAGCAGCTGTGTTGGGTTTTAAAAATCTTTTTAATTTAAACCTCTACTAGGCACTGTTAGTGGGGGAAGAAAATGACAAAATGGAGCAGGGTACAACACACCCATGGCAGAGAAATGACACTTTTGCTCATTCTCATCTTTGGTACAAGACTGTGTAGCACTATTCTGGACAACCCTGCTCTCTAGGCACACAGCAAGTAGCGATGCCTGTCCTGTCTGCCTTCCTGGTTCCATGACAGCTGAGCTTTGAAGGGGCAGAAACGCTGGAGCTGGAGTACAGGCCAGCCAGACACAGAAGCTGAGTTTAATATTCAGCCATTTTCAGAACGTTTTGGCTATGGTAGGTTTTCTTCAGTGTTTTGAAGAATATGAATTTCTGACCCGAGACAAACTAAGGGAAAAATTAACCCAAAACATACTTGTTCCAAAACTGGGAACAATGAAATGAAGGATGGAATCAGATGGCAAATTCAGCTAGCACTGGGTTCTCTCAGTAGTACCAGTTAACCCTCTAGTTTGTAATGACTGTCTTGAGTAGGTTTGATAAAACTAGATGCTTCTCTCTTTCATCTTTGTGACACTGAGTTGATTGATGAGTACAGTTTGTGGAATTAAAGTTTCACTGCTGTGATACTACTCATAGGAGAGCAAGGATTTCGGGGTTCATTGCCAGAGCAGCCTTGTGCTACAGTGAGTTGGACATTTGTCGCTTAGGAGACAATGAGTTTGTCTCACTCAGGTATTCATTGTAGCTGGAAAAAATGAAACATTCCCTAACGTGAGGCAGCTTTGCTAAGGGATCATCCATATCACTGGGCAAAACAAGACCATGAAATCTACTTTATTCTCTGACAGTACTGGTTCTGTGCAAATGATGAAAATTTTCAGTCAAGAGATGCAGTGCTGGGATGTAACGTACAAAGCAGCAGGAAGATTTCTGAGGGAGATGCCAGACTGTACCCTGCTGCCTGATTTAGGTGACATTGTAATTTGTGATGTGCAGTTTGGCCATGGGTCAAGTAACTACATATCACTTTGGAGTTTGGATCAATACAGACTGCTTCTATGCAGTTCATTTCACTTGCATCTCATTTAACTGAGAATGTGCCTCTAGTGTTTCATTACAGAGGAAAGAAAACCTGCCTTTTGTACGGTTCCCTGGCTAACTGCTGGTTATAGAGGAATTGCATAATATGATCACAAAACATGTGCCTAATTGTAGGCTTTTTCACACAAACTTGGACATGAAAAAGGATTTCCAGACCGTGGAAGACAGTGCATATATTTAGATGCTGTGCATTTAGTACTGCACGTGTGGCTTAGCCTGCTTGATTTTATAATGTCTATTTCAATTGTTTTTAAGGTCTGCATTCCTGACTTATGAATACTTTGCCTTTTGTCCTTCTGTTCAGGAACCCTGGGATGCACAACACATTCCAGCGCTTTTCTCTGCTTTCTGTGGTCTGCTAGTTGCACTTTCTTATCATCTCAGCAGGCAAAGCAGTGACCCATCTGTGCTGATGTAAGTTGCCTGTGAATGTTATTTATTGATTACTCTGTACAGCACAACCAGAGTGATGCCTGGTGTTGAGAACCGTAGAGCTTGTCTCCCAAAAGGAGAGGTGTGGAGGTAGAAAGTCCTGGCTGTGTCTGCCTGGTTGATGTCAGTTCTATAAACAAATGAAGTGTTGCAGTCAGACTCCCAATAAGGCTGTTGCTCTTTTAAGGAGCACCATGCAGATTCTGTGAAGCAGATTTCATCTGCTGGGGCATAGTGTGCTTGCCATGTTGGAGGACAGTGATTTAATTGAGGGACTTCTCAAATGCAGCTGCAGAATGTGCACTGGATATCACTGTGGCAAGGAGGAAGGACATCTGATGTTCTGGGAAGAGGAATCAATTCCAGCTCTTGCTGAGGGTCACTGTCAGTAGGCTGTGCCTCTCTGAAATTAACTCCTTCCTTTGCTGCTCTCACACAATCTGCTGGAGGTAGCTGAGGAAGGGTAGTGTGTAGTAAGAGTTGACAATGCAAACAAAGAAGGTCCAAACAGATTGAGGTGATGTGAGAGAGACCCACGGATCCATAACTCTGTAGCAGGAAACATGAGTTTCCTGTATGGGAACTGTGCTCCATGGCTGTCATAGGGGCTGCAGCGGTCCACAAGCAGCTGAACCTCTACATGTATGGCTGTGGGATTAAGCAAGCGGTTCTGTACATCCCATATCACCACACAATCTAGGATTCTGCTTCACAGGCAGCTCAGTCTTGTCTTGGAATGGTGCAGAGGGCCTGTATGGAAGCCCGTTCTTTCCTTTGGTTCATGAAGTGTGTGGTGTGTGTCTTGGGGTGAGGTTCATTAGCACATGAAGATTGCAGTGGGCATCTGGTAACTCGGGGTGATTGCATGCACAACTCTGTAATGCAAAAGGGGAAAGTGGAGGGGGTTTTAGGCTGTTCAGGATTGTATCTGAGGAGAGATATAATTGGGGAGAGGAGTAGAATTCTGATGAGGAAGAGAAGGATATCGCACACTAGCAGAAAATTGGCATCCCAGTAAATCTTACTCAAGAGTTGAGGAATTCCTTTACAATCTGGAAGATTCAGGAAATCTGATATTCCTACATTACTAGGGTCTGATGTGGCAAAGCAACAGGAGTGGCTTATTTGTTGCCATTAACTTCATCCAAACCCTACGATGATACCCATCACACCTGGATCAAGCTCTTTGTAGCTGGTGTGTAGTTCATCAGCCATTACAGTGTGGAGCTTGAGCATGGAAGGAGGTGATGCTGTTTTCTCTGCTAGGGAGATTTGTTTAACCTTGGAGGGAAATATACAGAGGGAAAATTGCAAATTAGCATGGAAGTGTGAACAATTTTAATTTTGAAGTAATTTAAATGTATGCTCCCCCACTCCCCAGGAAGGACACACTAGTTAATTAACTTCTTGAATAAAACAGAACCTTGTCTTTCCTTGCAACTTTTGTTTTAAGAAAGCAGTCTAAAAATATAAGATGGATTTAATGGTTTAAATCTATCTACAGATTTCATAATGTTATTAATCAAGTCTTCTGCAGCCGAAGTGGCTGCTAAATATCTGAAGATTAAGAATGTGTGTACAGTAACATCAAGTAACATCAAACATTCATTGTACAATCATGATAAAAAATGTATAATCCTTTAAAAAAGGAGTTTAAGATTCTCTTTTTAAACAGTTCTGAACTTAATTAAAAGGAAGTTAAGGAGATTGGAAACAGTATTTAAGGGATGGCCTGTGGCATAAACTTCAAGATGGAGGAGGAGGAGGTAGCACATAAATCTTGAACTGAGGATTAACACAGAATTTATGCAGAAATAGCTTCTTTGGCCTTTCAAATGTGGGTCTGAACAGCTCCCACAATGGTTTCAGCTCAGCCAAAACAATAATAAAGAATGCAAGGGTACTCTCTTTGAATATTCTAAATGACTAAGTTGCATCAATTGGACTACTGAGATTCTGTAATGTTTTGATGAGGAAGTTCTACCCAGGTCTCTGGGAGACCTGGTTTGTGTCAATCTCCAGCCGTACGGAGATGAGAAGACTACTGTATACATGAGGAAGGATATCAGAGTCTGTTCCTTCTCTACCCACCAGGAATTCTCATATATTTTAAATATGTTCAGAAGTCTTCTGTTTTTTCAACAGGTCCCTTATTCAATGCAAATATGTCCCTCACTATCTACGTCAACAATTTGAAGTTTCATCAGCAGATCCACTCCCAGAAAAGATGAAAGAATCAGTGGTAAGACCTTTGCTTTCATTACTTTCAGTCCAAGGCTCACTCCTATCCTTTTTCCCACTCAAGAACCTTTTAAATGTTCTCACTTACTAAGTTACTAAAGGCACAGGAAAAGTAAGGATACATTTCCTGTTCCTTTAAATCCACAGATGGAAACTGAGAGAAGTTTCCAGTGAGGCCAGAAGGGAGAAGGAACTATTGCAGTTTTCCTTTCTGAAGGTTTTCTTTGAAGATCTCTGCAACTTGGGTTTGTGACTATAGTTCATGGGAAATGGACACTTAAAGCTTGGGGAATGGGGCATCTCATCAGGTACTCAGAGAGCTAATGCAGATTCTGTGCCTAGAGCCACAGCCTGGCAACCTGGTGTGTGTAGGGTGGGCTGGATTCTTCAGTAAGCATTCACACTGGTGAGCAGTCCTGCCAGACACCCTGACTATGCTGGAGTAGGACAGGATTTGGTCCACAGAGTTAAGTGTTTAGCATAGCCCTTATTAATTCTTTTTCTCGGACTAGGAGTTGACCTGGTTTTCAGGAAAGCCTTTTCTGTGCCAGTAAGTACTCAGGACTGCGTGGCCTCCACCACAGCTAAGCCAGGCTTGAGATCTACAGATGGGAGAAGCCTGTGAAACTTGGGTAGTACCAGAAAGGGAGGTATATGCTTGGTGCCAAGCATTGCCATCTCATCCTCTGTTTGCTTGGCAGGCTGTTTATCTTCTGCTGTCTGGCACGTAGCTCTAAGTTTTTGTCAGCTTATTTCCCACTTCAGCTTAAACATCCCAAGTGACCCATCTTCTTTTTCATGTCTTTCTATGTAAAAACACCAAACCAGTTACTGTTAGCCAGCAGAGTTCTTGTGAGAAGATTGTCAAACCTTCAGAAGTACTCTTCTAGTGTCATGAACTATCCTGCTTTCAGCCTGTCAGACCGTCCTTCCTCCTGACCACATCCCTAATAGCTGTTTCTGAGCATTTGCAATCTAGTCAGTTATTCCCAAACTGAATGCTTGCAGAAGCAAGGAGTGTTCAGAGTTCCAAGAAGACAGACTGGATTTTATGATGCTGAGACTTGGTCCATAGTGCCTGGTGGTAACAGGGTAAAAAAATGAAGTATGTATGTTGAAGTTGTTCTGTATTCTGCGATATTTCTGGTGTGTGCGTTACTGGCACGGTTCGTAGTCGTTCTCGTACATGGGCAGATACAATGGAAAGCCTCTTGTGCCCCCATATTTGTATCTTGCTTTCATCTTCTGTCACCAGTGGCCTTCTTACAGTTCTACAGAGTCTGATGTCATCTGTTCTGCAGGATGAGCTTTGCCAAGGGTCTGAAGCAGTTAACTGGTGTTGTCTACTGACTGGTTTCATTTCACAGTTCAGAGTGAAACCTTAAACAAAGCTTCAGTGTATTGAAAACAAAAACCCAAAACAATGAACAAATTTGTATCCAAGATCTCAACTGTACTTTCAAAACAGAACAATGCTGCCATTTCCTGGCTTGTTTTAGTGTCAGTAATATGGACAGGCATTGCAAGGTTTATATCAACGAAGCTATTGTGTGGTTCAGCAGCACTCGGGCACTTGAGCCACCAGGACAGAAGATGCAGGGGAGAACTTCTTGCGCTCTCCTCCTGCTCCAACATGGCATCCCACCCACAAGATGGTATTCCACAAACTTCTTCAGTGTGTGTCCTTCCCATGGAGCTTTAGCTCTTCACAAATGCTCCGGAGTGAGTCTCTTCCAAGGGATTCAGTCATCCCAGCAAAGGAGTCCTCTAGCATAGGCTTTCCTTGGAGTCATGGCCTTCTCTGGATGCCATCCTCTACTCCAGTGCATGGTCCTCTACAAGCTGCAGATAGGTATCTTGCCTACTGTAAACCTCCATGAGCTGTAGGAGAAACAAACTTCTGTTAGACCCAAACCCAGCACATTCCTTTCATATTCTGTCAGTGGGGTTTTTTGCATTTAATTAAGTGGGATTCTTGGCACCTTTTGCTTTCCAGCATGTATCTGGTTTGGGGCACTGGCACTTTTATTCACTGTATGTTAGATACTCCATACTGCTGCTGCCTTTAGACAAACTTTGCTAGTTTTTTTGCCTTCATTTCTTTTTTTCTCTGTCTGGGCTTCCCTCAATCTGTGTAAAACCTGTAAGCAAATATGTTTTGCTTACAATGTTAATTAGCAGTGCTAATTCTTTCACATGGAGAGACTGCTTGAAGAAAGAGAGGGCAATTTCTGATTAATGCAGACTCTTTGTCTAATCCCTGTGTTGTCTGGTGCCTCTGTCTCAAACACTAACCAGTTTGCCAGGAGGCTCCCACTGCTGTCTCACAGTGCAGTGCTAATAGAGGAAGGAGGAAGGAATCCAGACAGGAGAAAATGCCTCAAGTTTGCAGAGCACAATCACACCACAGTCTCTGCTGACTTGCTTCAGCAACAACAATCATGTTTACGATGTTGGACTCAACTGACTCTTTATAGCCACTTTTGAGTAGCTTCCACAGCTTCTGCAAAGGGATCTTCAAACTCTTCACAAACGAGGTGAAATAGTATGTCAGTATGTGAAGGGTATTTCGTGGCGGTCGTTTGTTTTTTCCTGCTGGAATGTTCCTCTGCAAGGACAGCGTTTCGAGCCGCGTATCTGTGGCAAAGCAGCAGCAAGCCTTGCCCTGCTCTGTGTACAGACACACGTTCTACAGAACGTGCCACTTAAGTGAAACCTGTCTTAATCAGACATCCTGAGGCGTACCCAACCGAAGCACCTCCTCAAGAAGCTGAAAGCCAACAAGGTTAATACTGCAAATTGATGTGTTGTGTCCTGCAGTGACTTTGCATTGATGTTAGGAATAATAAATACAGCATCTCTAATGTTTACTTACATGACCTTTAGTATTTTCCTTTGCTTGAATAGCTGTGTAAGAATTGCCAGCTTTGGAAGCCTGAATTATAAAGCAGCTGTGATGGATAATTGACCATTCAACTTTGAGAAGGGAGCTTCCTACCATTATAATTAATTTCTATAGGCATCCACATGGCTGATTACTAGATTAACCACTGGCCTGAGGGTGCTAATGTGTTACATTCAGACTCAGCTTCCTTCCTGGCTTTTAATACAAACATTTAGATCGCTAGTAAAAGGATTTGTTCAAAGCTCTAAATTGAAAATAATAATTTATTAACCAAAAAAAGGTGTCCCTACATTATATTCTGCTTGTAAAATCTCTAAGGCATCACATGTAGCAATGTTAGTTTGGGGTTTCTTTTCTCCCTTTGACTGGCAAATGGAGAAACAAGAACACCTGCTTTCAGCCCAGACAGTAACGGTGATTGTCTCCTACTGCAGAGATTTTAACTATGATCAGAGCTTAATTTTTCCACATTGCACCAATTGCAGTGAAGGACTCAATCGTGACATCACTGGGCTATACAACATTCAGTTCATGAGTGCCCAGTGTTGGGAATGGAACACAAAATCCTGCTGCAGTCAGTTTGGTGCAAATGCAGGGTGGGGAGCAAGCTATGTCCATGTAGGCACATGCTTTGCAGAAGCTCGTTGCTTTCATCAGGAGGGGCAGAAGTTGCAGATACACCCACAGCAGCCTGTGGATGGATGCCCAAGGTTCTCTCCTGGACTGTAGCTCTGAATTCTCCTCAGCCATATAACCACCATTGGTCAGGTGTTTCTCAGGGAACACTCTGGCATGACCTGAAACAAAAGCAGATACTGCTCAGCTTTGTTTTAGAAGGAGAATAACTGAGTTTTGTGAGGTGTTTGAAACTTTCTGCCACTTGAAGCAGTTGCTCCTGTGGGAACTGTTGTGCAAAGTCAGCAGATGAGCAGTACTTCTACATTTTGAAGCTGTTCTGTGCAAGAGCAGAAGGGCAAGCCTGGGCATAGACGGTACTTCAAACACTTCAGGAGCTGCTAGAGTTGTAATATAATTGTCAAGTTTGGGTTTGAATACCTGAGTAATAATAATCATTGCTTTAATAATGATGCTTTTCCCTGAATGGGATTCTTATATGCCAAAATCAGTGAGGGCACCCTAAAAACAACACTTTAAACTCAAAGATGGGGAAGTTCGGAAATACTAGCCCTGTGGAATACAATCTGTGTAATACATTCTCCTTTGAACATATTCCATGAGTCTATGATTCTAATCTTTTGGTCACCTGGCACAGAATGGAAGGTTAGGATGCCATGGCTCCCCAAAATGTGTTGTTATCACTTCTAAGTTCTTAACATTTGATGTAGTTTTGTGGTCACCTGATTGTGAGAAAAATAAGTAATTTTCTTAGTAATTCTTTCTGGTTCTATGGGAGAGATGAAGAATAAAATTGAACTCTGGCTGGGTTTTTTTGTTTTCTTGTAAGCTTGTTTTAGGCTATTGAGTAGTTGGATTCAGTTGTCCAGAGTGGACCTGGGGAAGTGGATCTTCATCCTGGAGAAGAAACAGCTCCAGGGGGACCTTACAGCAGCCTTCCAGTACCTGAAGGGGGCTACAGAAAGCTGGAGAGGGACCTTTTACAAGGGACCGTAGTGATAGGACAAGGGGGAATAGTTTCAAGCTTAAAAAAGGGAGATTTAGATTAGATTTTTAGGAAGAAATTCCTCACTGTAAGGGTGTTGAAGTACCGAAACAGATTGCCCAGAGAGGTTGTGAACGTTCCATCCCTGGGACTCTGGGCAATTAGACCAGATTGTCCTGCCTGTGCAAGAGAGGTGTCCCTGCTCATGGTAGGGGGATTGGAACTAGATGATCTCTGAGGTCCCTTCCAACCTAAACCTTTCTATGAAGCTCTGATAATAATTCTCTGAAGCATCTTTATCAGGGTTTTGACGACAATTTTTCAGTACTGCTCTACATACTGAACCCACTGGATTTAGAGATGGATACCCAGGCTTGCTAATGAGAGGAAGTATGAACTGAAGAGAGGGGGCCCATTGGGACAGGCAGGAATCCAAAGTTTGTTCAGGAAATAGAGAAGATCTTCACTGTGAGCTCCCTCCTGTTGTGTACAGTGGCCAAGATGCAAGGGTCTATGTTTTGAAAAGGTGTTCGGGAAGAGTTAGGAAGACCTAAGTCTGCTCCTGCACATTTCTGTCTTCAGTCCATGTGGAGTACAGGTCTTTCTGGAGAGGCACAGCTCTTGGAGAGGAGGGACTGCTATTCTTTTGCGGGTACTGCTTCTAAACAACCTGGGAAAGGGAAAGACAGTGAGAAGACAGGTTTGAGAATTCAGCTGAAGCAGACTGGAGTTTCCTGAGACAAAGCAAAAGTACTTCTTGAGCCTGAAGGCTTTTTAGTCCTGAATTTCAAAGACCTGCTGCAGTAAGTGGAAGTGCTGATGCTTGTGACCTTTTACTAAGAAGTATATTTCATAGCAGGGAGTGATAGGCAGCCTAAATATAGTGGTTGCTACCAGCTTCCCTGTAATTCATGACGCTTCTGTTATTCTTTTGTTCTACTTGCTTGCTTTCTGAAAAATCTCCCTCATTTGTGGGATTATCCTGTCATTATTTTAGGTTTTCTTTTTCTCTGATGAGATCACAGAATCTCTTTGATCAGAACAGACCTTCAAGATCATCAAATCCAACTTTCAACCCAGGACTACCAGGTCATCACTAAACCATGTCCCTGAGCACCAGGTCCACACCTCAGTTAAATGCCTCCAGGGATGGTGACTCCATCACCGCCCTGGGCAGCCTGTTCAAATGTTTGATAACCCTTTTGGTGAAGAAATTCTTCCTAACATCCAGCCTAAATCTCCCCTGATGCAGGTTGCAGCTATTTGCTCTGGTCCTATTGCTTTCCACGAGACCACCACCACCAACAGGAATCCAGATGAGCTCTAATTTGAACAGAAATGTTGTGTTTCACTTGTTATTTCTGGATATCTTTGAATTAATTCCATTTTTAAGCCGAGAGTTACAAACAAGTGA
The DNA here is from genome assembly GCA_013400115.1 of Rhinopomastus cyanomelas. NCBI lineage: Eukaryota > Metazoa > Chordata > Aves > Bucerotiformes > Rhinopomastidae > Rhinopomastus > Rhinopomastus cyanomelas. Next base: position 2,303,231 of record VXBP01007098.1, on the reverse strand, counting down.
TTAATTTGATATCTTAGCAGTGGTACCGAGTGCTGAACTTCAGTGCCCCCCGCATAAATCGAAGACAGTATCTTCGTTTGCTCACAAAGACGTTTGGGTGACCTCTGAAGTAAATTCAAAAGACTGCACAGATCACAAGCTTTCTTGTTTATTTGTTTGCTGAGAATTACATTTTAATCACAATTAAAAACAGGCTGGATAGACAACAATATTTTCCAGTCTTTAGAAGCAAAATTAGTCCTACCCTAGTCACAGATCTTTATGTAAAGGCAGATGTGTCCTTTCATTATCAGTGAGTGACACTAGAGAAAGACCTTGTCTGAAATCCATAAAGTCGTGCCAAAAATTGGCATCTGATGCAGAAAATCAGCGAATAGGATGTGTCGCTTGAGAACATACGAGATTAGTATTAACTCCGTGTCTCTGAAGACATTAGAGAGCAGCGTGAGTCACTGCGGTAACGCAAGAGAAAACGGACTGGAGGAATCTTAATTCTTGCAAATAGGAACCGGAACCACAGTTCTGATTCCCTAAAATAAAGAAAGTCATGTTGGAAAAGAATTCTATTCCTTAAACAGAAACTGTCTCGGTATGAAAATGCATTGCTTTCATTTCTCCAATCTTAAAACTGTCTTATAAAAAATAAAATTAGAGGAGATGAATTTGAATGCGATTCCTTTGCAAAGCTACAGTGCGGAGAAATAATTTCCCAAAGCCGAGTGGAGAAAATACTCTTGTGTGAGGCAGCGCTGATTAGCCTTATCACAACGCAGCCTGCGAGTAATTGAGAGCAGACTTGTTTAATTTGGTTAAAACAGGACTGGCTGGCTTGCTAATTTTGTATCAAATAATTATTTTCACAGAAAGAAATATTGAAATCGGATCTCATTGTGTGCACAGTGGCTGCTGTTCTGTCCTTCGCTGTCAGTGCCAGCACCGTGTTTCTATCGTTACGGGTGTGTACCTGCCTCTTTATTTTGTGGTTTGCTTCTCTTGTTTTTCCCCCAAGGTACTTTCTCTTTGTGTAGCACCACAGAGTGCCTTAGCTGGAAAAAATAGATCGGGGAAAGAGAAGTTAGGGGAAATGTGTTTACTGGTCACAATAACATCTTTTTTATTTGCAGATGACTTAGTCTATGGACATTTGTATTATTGCCAGTGCTACTCATTTAACACTTTGTTCCTTAAAGCTCTGCATGACCGCAGCTCTTTTATCATATCAGACCTGGGGGACATAATAAATAGTCCTCATCACTGGCTTTTTTCTTCCAATTAGGGAGGAAAACAGCCTGGTTAATCATGTATGCAAAATGCATATTTCAAAATGCACATCAATGTATGTAGCCAGAACATTTGAACGTAGGGATAAAAACTAATTGCACAATAATACAATATAGCATATTTTTTATGTAAAAAACTTGTATATAAAACTGTTGTTTGCAAATTATAACCATGTTTTGCTTTTTTGTCTTTTGGCCCAGCCATTTCTCAGCATTGTCCTGTTTGCTTTAGCGTGGACTGTGGGATTTGTAACACATTACATCCTTCCTCAGCTTCGCAAGCATCACCCCTGGCTGTGGATCTCTCACCCAATACTTAAAAGCAAAGAGCACCGGCAGCGGGAAGTGAGAGGTTTGTAGTAAAATCTTTTCTAAACAATTGATGCAGTGACTTGCAGCTCTTCTTGGTTTAAAAAAAAATCCAAAAGGAAGAGAGCAGAGAGAATAATTAATGATTTACGTTTTCCTGTTTGGAATAGCATCTATATCCCATCATTTATGGCTTTTTTCTCCAGAAAAACCTGTAAAATGTGTAAAAGATTACTCCTGAGGCAACTGCACAAAAGGGCTGAGGCTGGGCAGGCATCTCTGGAGACTGTCTAGTCCAACACCCCTGCTTAGGGCAGAGTAGCTAGATCAGGTTTCTCAAGGCTTTGTCCAGTTTTGAATATCTTCAGGCATGGAAACTCAACAACTTCTCTGGACAGTTCAGTAGTCCATACAGTAAGAAAGATTGTTTTGCTTTTGTTTTTTTCTTGTATTGAAATGGAATTTCAGTTTGTGCCCATATCACTGAGAACAGTCTGGATCCATCAAATTTACTCTCTCCATCAGGTATTTTTACCTCCAGAATGCCCTTAGTCAGATATTAATAAGATGGCCTCTTTCTTTCTAGCAATATTTCTAGCAGTACCAGCTCTCTCAGCTTCTCCTCCTGTGTCAAATGCTCCTGCCTACCACCCCTAACTGGCCTTCCATGAGCCATCATCTGACGTGCCTTTTCCTTTTCCATTACATTACCGTTACTTGCTGTGTTTCTCGACGTGTTACAGTTCATAACTCGATACATCAGCATTTTATATAGTTGTGAAACTTAAATGATGACATTTAGGCAGCATCATGTAACTACATGCAATGTGAACAGCCAAGAGTAGTATAACCTCCATCTTAGCACTTCTAGAGAAACGTTGTCATTGAAAGGAACAAAGAATTTTTGAAGATTTCTTCTGTCTGCTGCCTTGATACAGACCAGTGTTGGTAAATATTTCAGCATGTCAAGATCTGATTTCCTGTTCTGATACAGTGACTTCTGCCAGCAGGCAGTGCACTTTGAGAGGCAATAGCCTCCCTCCCTGCCAACTCTTTCCCTTTGCTACCAGCCAAAAGCTTGCTTGTCATTTCTTGATGGATCCTGTGCGTTAATTGTTCTCAATACGTGTTCCTGAAGTGTTTGAAGACAGTCTGCTGAGGGACGTCAGTCTGTTCTTCAGCTAGACAACAAAAGAGCTCAGATCACTCTCTGCAAAACCACACATTAAGAATTCAATCTTTTCTTTAAAAAAACCGATATCTTTCAAAACAATTAGTTTCCAAACAAGGCTTGGGTTTGGAAAAAGTGTGCAAGAGACTCGATTGAAGGTTGCCTTTCAACTTTTACTGCAATGTGCCACAGAAAAAGTGTAGTAGAAATACGAGTCCTTATTAAGGATCATGACCATGAAGGTATTGCCTAAGTTGCCCATGGAGGTTGTGAGTGGCCTCTCCCTGGGAGTGTTCAAAGCCAGGTTGGATGGAGCTCTGGGCAACCTGTTCTGGTGAGAGGTGTCCCTGCTCATGGCAGGGAGGTTGGAACTGCATAATCTCTGAGGTCTCTTCCAACCTAAACCAGTTAGTATTCCTATGATTATATTGTTCAGGGCGTCCTCTCCTTGATGATCAGTAATTCTGATGGATACAGAACTTTCACTGTTTATTCTATCACTTAATCATAATCATGGTAGTGTAGGATTTCTTTCCCTCGTCCTGATTAAGGCTGTCTTCACTGGTCAGATATTATTGTTATCCTTGATGCAGTGACTCAACTTTTGAAAAGGTTGAGGGTAGAGCTCAGCCAGACTGATCTCCACAAATGGGTTTCCTTCTGCCTTTAGACCAGCTGCATGTTCCTCGAAGGTCGGTACTCGGACCAGGGCTATTTAACATCTTTGTTGGTAGCATGGGCGGTGGAATTGAATGCACCCTCAGTAAGTTTGCTGGTGACACCAAACTGTGGGGTGAAGTCAACACACTGAAGGGAAGGGAGGCCATCCAGAGGGACCTTGACAGGCTCAGGAAGTGGGCTTGTGCACACCACATGAAGTTCAGCAAGGGCAAGTGCAGGGTTCTGCACCTGGGTCAAGGCAATCCCATGTACGAATACAGATTGGGAAAAGAAAGGATTAAGGACAACCCTAAGGAGAAGGGCTTGTGGGGGGGTGCTGGACCAGAACAGGAGCTGTCAGTGTGCATTTGCAGCCCAGAAAGCCGACTGTGTCCTGGGCTGCATCAAAGGAAGCACTGACAGTCTATTGAGGGAGGTGATTCTCTTGCTCTGCTCTGTGCTTGTGAGACCCTTCCTGGAGTATTGTGTCCAATTCTGAAATTCTCAACATAAGAAGGACATAGAGGTCCTGGTACATGTCAGGAGGAGAGCAACGCAAATGATCAGAGGGCTGAAGCACCTGCCCTGTGAGGATAGGCTGAGCAAGCGAGAGTGCGTAGCGAGAGGACAAGGGGAAACGGTTACGACTTGCAGAGGGGAGATTTTTGTTACACATAAGGAACAAATTCTTCCCTGTGATGCTGGAACAGGTTGCCCAAGGAAGATGTGGCTGCCCCATCCCTGGCAGTGTTGAAGACCAGGTTGGATGAGGCCCTGAGCAACCTGCTCTACTGGAGGTGTCACTGCCCATGCAGTGGGGTTGGAACTAGATGATCTTTAAGGTCCCTTCCAACCCTGACCATTCTATGATTTCTCATGCTACCTGCTGCAGACAGCAGGCTTTTTTCTTTCTTTTGCAGTCTTCATTTTATATGAGGTCCATTTCCTTTGGGGCTGCAGTATTAGTCCAGTGTATCTAGTGTTGTGTGTTAGAAAACAAGAGTAAAAAAAACCCCAATATATGTATTCTGGTTTTGTTCCCTTAGGTGGCTGCAGAGGCTTTTTACCATGTTCTGTAATGAGACAGGCGGAGGAAAAGGTTGTGTAGTCCCTTTGACAGATGTGTCTGACAGACTGTCTTCTGTGAGAAAAATGTAGGAGCTGAACTTAAAAGGTCGTAGTTGGAACAGGGCAGTATCCTGTAGTTGTCAGACGTGGACTAGGAAAGAACAAGCACACAAAGCAACATGTCTGGAAGGAGCTTTTACTGCATAGAATTTCATTTTCAGTTTCCTAATTTTTGACAAATGTAGTGCTGTGGGGAGGTGGATGAATGATTACTTGCAATTAGATGAGCAGCTGTAATGACAATTCTACAAGTTTATTCCTGGATGAGCTGTACAAAGTCTGAGGCATTCCACAGAGTAGCAATTACCAGACCAGTTCTCATGATGCCCCTATGAGATAACTATGTTCTTACTTGTCATTGTTTTGGCTGAGGTCAAGATACATAAGCTTATGGTGTAATAGATGTGTAGAAAGCAGTGCAGGAGTGAGTGAGAAAGAAACCATGAAACACCGAGACAGTTTTTCTTCTCCTTCTTCCCCACCACTGCTTTTATACCCCACAGGTTTGTGTAAGCCATTTTCAAATCATCCACAGCTTTACCTGCCCTTCCAGCTCTGAGTAGGAGCTCTTTTTTTTCCTGTCTACACTGTCTGCACACACCTCTGCTCCTGCAGCTACCTTCTTTTGGCCTACTTGATGTGCACATCTCTTGAAGCTCGAGTTCTTACACAAGAGCTGTCAGCCTTGGGCAGTTGGATTACGTTCATGAGTGGAGCTGTGAGACGAATTTGTAGTTCAGGAGGAAAGAAGAACAGGCAGGTTCCAAAATGGACATTTCACTTTGCGTGTGAACTTTTAGAAGGTGCCCTTAGGTAATAAAGAAGAGCTTTTATGATCTAAAAAGAAGTCAATCACATTTTCTGAAGATAGATTTTTTGCAAGAGCATTGCCTTAGCTGAAGATACTGGCAAAGCATGACTTAGAGCTCATTTGGAGGGGTGGCTTTCAGATCCTGCTTTGTGAAGTCTACACAGTACCCAGCTGTGCCTGCAAAACGTACAGATCTGTTGATTCAGCACGTTGTCTTTGCCCGTCATTGAAAAGGTGTGAGGGGGTGGGATGTGTACACATAATTATTTTCATTTCTGCAGGGAAGAGCACTGGAGATTCAGTAGCTGGCGTCGTTATTTCTAAATCGATACCGAGTTCTGCCTTTTTTGCAGTCTGTTTTTTCCAATAACCTTGTCTAGGTGAGCTCAGCTGAGAATAAAGACTTTATTTTTATCTGTACACAACTGTTTTTGCACCTGGCTCACCTAAGTTTTCATAGAGGCTGAATTGCAGAGAGCATTCAGTTCTTGTTTAATACTCATATTAAACACTGTCACGTTGTTAGCAAAATCTCTAAAAACACATTCCTAGCTGGTGAATGATGTGATCCGGGCAGATGCTTTGTACAGCAGCTGTTGAGAAACATCTGTGACAGTTTCTAGCTGCTGTTAGTTCTTTCGTCTTTAGATCTCAAAGGATATTTTGTTTATCAGTGAGGTCAATGATACTCTGTTGTCTAATGAACAATGTTTGGCCAACCCATGATGAAGAAGAAGCACAGAGTTCAAATGAGGTCACCTCGGTCATCCAGCAGGTCAGTGCCCAAGCTGGAGGAGACCTCTCTGGAGTCATTACATCACTAAAAGTGCTATTTAATGTAGTGACTAGTAATTAGATTATGAAGCTTTTTTTTTATTATGTTTAGCTTTTCACTTAATTTCTGAGTGTTCCTCATGAGTGCAGTTCCCAGCAGAAAAACAGATACTCTCTAAATTCAGAGCACAAAATGATTTCTTCATTGCAATAGATTTATGAATTCTGTTGTTTCATAAATTGGTTGATTATATTTACTACTGTGACTTCGCCCATTTATTCTATGTTATTGCAGTGCAAAAAATGCTGATAATGGGATGAAATGATTCATTATCTGAATTTTTGTTTCAGATGCTGCTCATTTGATGTGGTTTGAAAGGCTTTATGTGTGGCTCCAGTGCTTTGAGAAATACATTTTGTATCCAGCTATAATCCTGAATGCCCTGACCATTGACGCTTTTGCAATTAGTAAATACAAGAAGCTTGGTCCACAGTAAGTAGATTATAACTCAAAGCATATGATCAGTAGAATATTTGTTTTTAGACTGAGGACTGAGAAATGAAATATTTGTCATAAGTCAGTTGGCTGTCACAGTTTGCTTTTGTGCATTGTGAGTTCAGCATACAGTAATCAGCAGCTCTGCTGAAAGAAGTAAACAAAACTATCTCAGCACATGCTAGGACATGACTCTAGTGAGAGAGAGAGAGAGAGAGGATCCTGTTATAAGAATTAGGAGCTATCTATATCTATCTATATATATATAGATGCGTACGGAATGCCTAGATGTCAATTAAAAGCATAACACTGTCCCAGGCTGCAGGCGTTTGAAGGGCATGAACACAGTGGGGTAACTAGAATTAATCAGATGAAAATGAGAAATCTAGGCTGGATATCAGGAAACATTTTCTAACCGAGGATTTTTTAAGACTGTGGTGTAGTCTCCCAGAGGAGTTTTCAGAAGCTTCACCACGCAAATCTTTTAAGGCAAGACTGGATAAAATATTCAGCAGTGTAGAATGGTGGGTTATCCTGCCTTAACAGTGGTTTAAGAAAGGTTGGGATATAAGCTTTTTTCCAAAGTCTGATATCTCTGATATTAAGCAGAACTGGTGCTGCTGATCCATGAAAACACAGGATGATCCTTGCAGACAGCCTTTTATGGTAAACATTTTGGTCAGCGACTTGCCTACTGCTGATATTCAGCAGGCTTAGTGACTGCGGTATTCCCAGCGAGCAGGGTTTCTTTTTATCAGAATGACAGTGATGCAGATGATAAAACAAAGAAACAGCCTGCGTTCAGGAAGGAAGGGTTCAATAGCAGGAAAAACTGCTGGAGGAGGGGGAGTTCCTCAGTATTAATAATGATTTAATACTTAACTTTAAGTGTTACGTTAAAGGGCTTTGTTGCAAAAACTGCATGTTGTTTTAATTACTCTGCTCTCTTGAAGAACAACAAGTTTATGGACTACACGCCTATAAGGAAAAGGTGGTCCCTGCTTTAAGGGGTAGAAACTAGGACAGCAGTCAAATTTTCTCTGTGTTTCTCACAGACTGTTACTTTTTCAGACTCTTGCCAGTCTCTCAGAGGTAACCTATGCAGTTCTCCATTCACCTTTTTCCTCCAGGCATTTGGGAGATGCTAAGGTTGAGATGCTTCAGGAGTTTAGATTTATTGTTCAGGGTGAAACTGAGTTCACACTCGTTCTTCTCTTTCATTCTCCAAGGATGGAAGAACTCAGAAGTATTCAAAATGTCATTGTCACTTATTAGCAGACGTGACTGAATACATGCACAGAGCAAATCTGTAGGGTTATGAAGGTGCTATTTTTACATAGACATTCCTCCAAGCTAGTTTGCACTTTCAAGTATCACCTCACTCAAGTGCTCCGAAGCAGTGAGTCAGCCCCAAGAAATCTTGAGATTAAAGAAAGTAATTACATTTGTCTGCCTCTGATAGTTTGGCCTGTGGGGGAATGCCATGACAGTCTTTGCCTTCCCCATCCCCCTTGTGTCTGTGGGATCACCTTGGATTTAAAATGTGTGTTTTCTCCTCTTAATTGTAACTGAGCTGTATCCAGAACACTGCCAGTATCCCTCCTTCTCTGGCACTCCTCTTTAATATGCTTTCCCTAGAGCTACCATGTAAATCCCACACACAAAACATTTCTCCTCAGATCCTACTACTTTGCCTTCAACTCTATGAGCCCATGAGACATCCTGGATTTTCTTGCACCTTCCATACACAGTGTTAATGAGGGCTGTATTTTCTCAGTACCCATTTGCCATGGCTGGAACATTCCTCAGTTATCTTAGTACCTGAGAGAGGGGAAGGCAACGCTCTTCTATTCCGTCTCTAAAAGTGGCTGGATTGTGTATCTTGCATGCTTTTATTTTGAAGTTTTTCTCAATTTGAATGTGGGTTTTTAAAAAGAATCTTCATCTTGCTTTGTGGTTCAAAGGGCTGAAGCGCTTTGCTTCTTGAAATGGCAGAACTCCTCCTTCACAGTTAGAAGTTTACTTGAGCTTTCCAGATGCTGTTGTGCTGGTTATTAATGGGACCCACGCTGAGAAGCTGAAAAGCCTGTCCTTGGTACCTGCCATAGAGGATGCAGAAATAATCCCCTCTTCTCTCTCTCTCTCTCTCTGCTGAGAGTTGAGGCTGCAGGAAACACATCTTGTGTGGCAATAACTTTACAAAAGGGGGATAATGAGCAAGTTATTTTTAGTTACTCCCAAGAGCATTATTTTATAAAAATGTCTCCTTTTTGGTGAAATTTTCTACATGTTAACAGATCCAGTGAGTCCTTCTTTTGCTCTATGGTCTGTAAGTTTTCCATGCAAAAATTGCTTCATGAGATATTTTCTTCTTTTTGAATGGAATATGCAACCAGCTCAGACAGGACACACTGGAATGGCTTCTAGAGGCTTCAGAACCTATTTAGCTTAGTCACTAGGTTTTCCATTCAGAAATCTGGGGCAAATTGAAAATAACAGCTTTGATAAGATGAGAAATAAGGCCAGTTTGGCATTTCATTCCAGCAGGGATGTCCTGGTGATACCTTGGAAAGACCTGCACTCAAATGAAGTTGCATCTGCATTACAGAAGAGAGACAGCAAGGAATAAATGCCACATAAAATCAACCTGGAAATGTACAGGCTTAAGAACCTTTTTAGAATGATGGAAACCTCTTTAAAGCTTTCTGGCTTGTCAAGTGTCAGTCATGGCAGCAGGCATTCTCCTGGTTTGCAGCAGAGTGGTGGAGAACCTAGAATGCACTTTGCAAGTACCTGGCATACTTTAAGCCTCTCATTATGCATTGAAGTCCCCATCTGGTGTCACCAGCATCAAAAAAAGCATCTATCAAAAAGAGAATGTGCTTAATTTACTTATGAGTAGTCACTTGGCTCTCAGTTAACAGGCAGCTGCTTGTGCATATCCATTAGGTTTGGGCTGCCATTTCAAGAGAACATCTAGTGTGACTCTTGGGCATCGATGTACAAAACTGGAATCCAAATATTCTAGTTCATCTGCCAGAAAACCCTGAGGGTACCCAATATCACTAAATACTCTTGAATTTGACTTGATGGGTTTTTAGGAGGCTGGAGATACAATTCTGAACATGCCCAAAGCTTTCTGAATAAACCACTTGTCTCTACCCTGACTAGAAGCCAGAAGCCCAAAGGTTTGGAGCTGAGACCCGCTTCTACAGCATCCTCAGTATGTGGTCAGGATTGAAGTTGCAAAGCACTGTTTTGATTTCTTGTCTTTTAAAAACTGTGATGGAGAAGGTGGTGTGGCACATTTCATGTAACAAGAATCAAACTGTTAAGTGTGTCTCAGGAGAGCAGAGACTATGGGAAGTTTGCTGTTGATTCCCTCTGCTTTGATGGTAAGGAAATTCTTCTAAGAGTGAGGAATTGTGTTCCAGTTCCTGCTGTTGGCCCCACTGTATTTTATAGTGCTTCATATGTGTAAAATACAGAACCATGCACGCATTCATGGTCTGGAGTCCAGTACTGTGGCACATCTCAGGTGATCTAAAAATTAATGTGCAAGACCTTTTTAGGATCTAATCCTGAGAACAGACTGTAGAATCAAGAGATCAAATTTGCTGTCCAATTCTGATAAGTATCCAAAACCCAAAAGTTCAAGACAAGCCAACATGTTACCTCCATCTTTCTGTCTCAAGTAACTGTATTTTCTTTTCTATGCAGAAAATTAGTTTTCTAGAGACTTAAAGAGGAACATTCTCTTCTTGGAAACAGCAGCAAGCACTTTAAAATTTAAAACTTTAAAAAATTTGTTTCCTTGATTTTCTGCGTGGTCTCTTACCACTTAGCGTTCTCCTAGTAAGTTCAGTCTCTGAGGGAAGGTAAAATGCAGACTGCGTGTATGGAACAACACACAGATGCAACACACAATTTCTTTTCATCTGATGTAGTAATTACTGTATAGAACAGATAACCTTCAGGTGTAAGAATTTCACACACACCACACCTCTGCCTGCATCTATCCAGAATTTTGGCATTGTGTGTAATGGAATTACAAGAGCAACTATAAACTGTGCCATCTACTGAACTTTCTAGTACTACAATAATGGAATTGATTCAAGATATTATTTTAAAATTGCAATAACTTATTCATGGAAGTGCCAAGGTATTTCTGAAACTTTATTTTAAGGACTATATAAAATAATGTATTTTCTAGATCCTTGGGATTTAATAGTCAATACTGCTGTTTTTTATACAGACTGATTTCTTTATTACAGATTACAAGCATGTGATAATGACAAAGGAACAATATGCAGTTGCACATGAGTAAAATGTGATTATTAAAAGAACATAGGATGAGCATCAGAAATCAATAAGATATGTAGATTTAGATATGCATAGTGATCTAAAATGCACCTACTATTTGTAGCTATTTGTGAATAAGAACTTCACCTTTTAATGCTTTATGACTTTTGACTTTAGTTTTTTCCTTCTGCCTTTCTTACAGCTGTGATATTATCCTGATAACAGTTGCTGGGATGAAACTGCTTCGCTCCTCCTTCTGTAACCCTATTAATCAATTTGTTACTCTGAGCTTTACTGTGATCTTCTTCAGATTTGACTATAGAGACATTTCAGAAAATTTCTTGCTGGATTTCTTCATGATGTCCATCGTGTTTCATAAGGCAAGTTTTTTGGAAACTGTATTTTATAGCTTTATCTTCTCACTATCACTGTGTGATGAGGTTTTTTTAGAAGCAACGACTGCATGTATAGGCACAGATTATTGGTACTAGAGAGGAAAACATCTGTAACATGCAAACAAGGTTCCAGTTAAATCTCTTTTCTGTTTTTGTGCACTGTCTTGCATTTCCTTTTTTGTTCACGTGTTGCTATAGAAAGTTCAGAATTGTTTTCAAGAGGAGAATCCTCAATGAGTTGAAAGAGCCTCTTGGGTCATTAGTGCAGAGCTGCCCTCCAGATTAATCGCCTGGTGTTTTTATCTACGTTTCCTTTGAATGCCTCTAGTGTTTGACTCAACAACTTCCTCGGGGAAATCATTCCATTATCTAATCATCCTCATGATAATAAATGTTTTCCTCATGTCAGCCTTAACATTTTTCTTTTCCTATTTTCAGTCTGTTATCCTTGCCATGCTGCCCTTAACCTTAACCTCGGAGCTCTGTCATGTCTTTCACGTTGTTGACTCTTGGAGTGTGCTGTAGCTGAATTTACTTTAAAATAACCCAAATCTTTCTGCATCAGTCAGATCAGAGCCTATCTTGATTTACTGTCTGTGCTGTTTCACTGAAAGAAGCAGGCTTAAGTGATACCTTGGTTCCATATTGACTGGTGCATGTGCTGTGGAGATGCCCAATAAATAGCCCTTCTACATGGGGAGCCCTTCCACATGAAGAGCATCAGCTCACAGTGCTCTGTCCATACCCATCAGGAAGTTTCATGCTTTGTAATGGGAGGCCCAGTCCATTTGTGTTACAGTGAGCTTTCCTAGTCTTCCAGGCAAAGTGTAAATCAGTAATTAAATGCCTTTCCTGGTTTATTTCTGTGTTGCTCTGTGGGAGGAGGAGAAGGAGGAATAACAACTCAGCTGTAGAACTTGAGATACTTCTTTTTTCTGAATTCTTGGACCACATTCTAGTAGGAGCTTCACCTGCTTCATGTCTTAGGTCCTCACACCTGTTGTTCTGCTTTCTCTCTTTTTTTACCTTCTATCTTAAAGATAAGCAGTCACAGTAATGCAGACATTGGTGGTGTTGTGGGGATTCTCAGTGTTTGTGTTTTTCTGGGGGAGTTGCTTGGGTAGTTTGAACCTGCTGTAGTTTGCTGAAGGTTGTGTAGTTTGCTAGAGTAATTACTAGTCTACCAGGCTGAAGACTTGCACTACAGACATGTTTTGAAGATGTTGTTTTGGCATTGAACTGGAATCTTCACATCTAGTAATAAGTGAAATTTTGTGGGTCATTAGTTCATCAAGGGGATTTGTCCGTGTTCCGTTTTTAAAAATTGAAACTAAATGGTTAAATTATTTAATTACAAAAGCACATGCACAGTTACACAATGATCATTAAGGGCAGTCTGACAAATAGCATTGCAGATGATAGCAATTAAAGTCCTATTAATTTTGAATCATAAAGGGCATACATATTCTTTACCCTAATTAAGGTCTGAGCTCTAATTAGCTCAATATTGTAGAACTTCAGTAGAAGATATTGTCACTTGAGGAAAAAGATTATGCGTGTTTATTCCATACTACTACCCATGTGACTGTAACAGGCTGCTCTGGAGACATTCCAAACCCACCTAGATGTGTTCCTGTGGGATCTGCTCTAGGGGACCCTGCTCTAGCAGGGAGATTAGACTAGATGATCTCCAGAGGTCCCTTCCAACTCCTGCCAGTCTGTGATTCCATGATGCCCTAGGCCCTAAAAAGGCTGCATACTAAAACCTTTATGGGTCTTCACAGAGTCTGCCTGTGATTAAGTCATTTTTTAATGTCTGTATTTATTTTTAAAAAGAACATCAAGAGGGAAATAGCCCCTATTACCATTAACTTCAGCTATGCAGAATTTACCACCAGTCACAGCTGATTTCTGCATGCTCATTGAAAATGTCAGCTCAGCACCCTCTGAAATAGTGCTGTGCCTTAGTCATCCTGATAGTGATTTTAATCCTATTTGCATGCTCTCAAAGCTCCGTGGCAGTAACCATTTATTTTCCTCTGCCAGGCACTCGGGTAGAAGTCATCTAAATTCAACAGTTTTTCACCACTGCTCTAGTGACTCTTCAATTATGTTGAATAAAACTTTGCTAATAATGTTGGGTAGAATATTTCTGAATATCCCACTGATTGTGCTTCCTTCGTTGTTGATTTAGTGTAATTTAGTCAAATCAGAGGCTCCAAATGAGCATATTGCTCCTGAACAAGTTTGGGCATGGAAGTGTGAGTTGCTGCTCACGTATTTTTATCTCTCTGCAAGTAGCAAAGCCACCCACATTGGTGTAACATGGAGAACAAGGGAGTCTATTCAATTATGTTCTGGAGATATCTTTTCTATCAGCCTGGAGGTTTTGGTCTTTTTTAAAAATTAAAAGGATGTGTTTTGTCTTTTTAATGGAACATGGTTAATTAACGCCTCTAAAAACCAGCTGTTTACATTTTGATGAGTTGTAGAATGTGAAAACTTCTAGCACTAAGTGGATGAGGCATATGCAGAGTGTGCCAGTTCGTCGTTCGTTTTGCCTGGGGAGGGGACGAGATACACGTTTACAAAAGGCTCTCTTATTTTTAATAGAAATTGCAGCTTTCAATTCAAATGCAACAGAACATCTCTGTCTTTCTTAAGTTAGAGCTTCCGACACAAACTAGCCAAACTAGCCTAGTTTGCGTCCCTGGCTACAAGCTGGGATGTTCTGTTCAAAATTTCTGTAGTCTGTGTTCTCTGAATTAGAGCTGAATGCCATTTTCAAAACATAGACTCATTAGGGATTGGAAGGGACCTCGAAAGATCATCTAGTCCATTCCCCCTGCCACGTTGTTGTTCGTTCAGAAACTGTGGATGTAATGCTCAGATGTGTAGCCTACAGGAAATGAAACTGGATAATCAGGTGTCCTTCTCAGTCAACACGACTGTACATTTTTCACATGACCCAGTTGTTCTCCCAGGACTATATTAAGAAGGTTAGTGAGAATGTTCGTATTAATTGAAAATAGAAAACCACAAATAACTGAGAATATATTCTTAATAGGCAGAGCAAAGGTGAAAAATGTAACAGATTTCTTCCTAGACTTTTAACAGCAGGAAAAGACTTTATCTGTAATAGGGCAAAAAATGTGCAAATGTTAGCCAGACTAGATGATCTTTTGAGGTCCCTTCCAATCCCTAATGATTCTATGGCCTTTCTTACACCTTTTTGATATCTACTGACAGAATACTGGCATAACTGAGGACAAACACATGATAATGCAAATGTGGGTGCTACTGGCCATAGGCATCTCATGGCTTCTACAAAAAAAACCAGTGGGGTACTTTTACCAGTCTTCACTACTGGGAGCAACCAGCAGCATGTTACACGTCCCTATATATCAAGCTGTGGTCAACTGGCTCTTCTGCCAGCAACTCTTTCATTTGTAGAGCACAACTGAGAATATGTGTATATTTTCTGGAATATGTGTATGATGTGTAATATTTTTGACAAATTTACATGGCTTTCTTCAAGCCTTAAAGAGCCACCCCTTGCTTAAGGATATATCTACTATATAGAACTTGTTGGCAATCATAAGAAATGGTGTCATTAACCATCTAATGTATAGAAGTACAATTTCTTATCTCTTTTGGTGTCTGATATGTTACTGACAGGCAGTGTAATGGCCTCTTAATTTGTGTGTGTGCATGAAATAATTAGCAATACTAAAATATGAAATCACCTTATATTTTCTTATAGTCAAGTCCTCTGAGGGTTCTGAATTTGTCTTCATGCATGAGGCAAAATAATCAAAGAACCAGAGCTTGTTAAATTTGCCTTCATTAACACTGAATTCATTTGCCTAAGTACTCCTACTCCTGCTGAGCTCATTTAAGAATACAATTTCCCTGTCTGATATTTTTTCTTCTTTCCCAGATTATTTTCCAGCTAATAAGGAATCCACAGTTTTTATTTTTATTACAATAATTCTTGACTTTCTGCGTGCTTCTTTCTGACACCGTATTCAGTATCTCACCTTTTTGAAAGGTGAGCTTTACATCCAAGTAACTCCAGCTCAGACAGTTTGCAGCAACCTGACAGACCACTGCTGATCAGGCTTAACTTTGAACATCCAAAACACAGTCCCTTGGACACTAAAGAATTTGTGCATGTAATCTTGTTTTCTTTCATTTTATGACAAGGTGCTACCAGGTGCATTGACCGTCTTGGTTCTTTGCTGAACTCAAGTAATTAACCTATTGGATCTGCAATAAAACTCCTGGCTAGTCAGCGTGGCCTATTGATTGATGAAGGTGCTACTTGGAAGTCAAAAGCTCTCTTTCTCCTTCTGATTTTTCATCTGTCTCTAGATCTGATGTTTCACTTCAAAGCTTCTGGCACTAAGTCATTAATTCAAATTTTAATCCATTCCTTGCCATTTGTGCATACTGGAATCCAGTGTCTTAAGTGGCTGCACCCTCTTGGCTCACAGCTATTTCTGTAATTTTTGAGAGCTGATACAGAAACCCTGTTACAACACTTTCTGCTGAGTAAAATTCCCAAGGCTACATCTGATATTTGACAGAATAATCCCAGTGGTATTTCCTGTTTGCTCTCTTGAACACTGCACGGTTCATGAGTCCTTATAATACTGGAGAAATTGTTTAATTGATTTTTCATTCAGCTTTCCGCCACTGCCTTGTTGTCAGACTTCACAGCCCCGACACTGTTCCCAAATTGTACTTTATTCTTTTAGAATGGGACAGATGCACTCAGGGATGCAGGGAGATGTAGACCCACTCCCTGGACCAGTCTGGCTCACTGTGCACTGATGACTATACTCATGTACATGCATGCTGATAGAGATGTGTCCTGTGTCTGTTGATGTGGGCACTGAGGGAGAGATCTTTAGTTTTGGTGCTCTAGCACATCGCTTACTCTGTGCAGTGGTTTTATGTTCACATTTAGCTAAGGAGATTTCTGGGATGAATTAGTCCTGGCAGGAACCATCCTTATGAGGGCTTCACTGAAGAGGCTGGACCAGCAGAGCTCCCAGCTGATTTATCTCACTTGTCTGGTCCTCTGCAGATTAAGCTGATTAGTTCTGATCTTGTCCTTTTTGCCCAGCTCAGGAGACATAGGAGATGGTTTCTTACACTATCACCAGCTCCTTCCTTTCATCATATTTACTCCAGTCTACTCTGTTGATGTGAAGTGCTGAACACTGTGTTTCAGCAATACATTCCTCTGAAGCTTGATATCAGAGCCTTGAAGTGATGACATTCTAATTCTCTTACATATGTTGCATTAGACAATGGTCCTCAAATTGCACAGTGTAAAGGCCTGAAGAATCTGTAAGCAGATGCAAATACAGACAGCCTGGGAAGTACTTGCACATGCAAGCACAGTGCTCTTCAAGGGCATAGTCGGCTGTCGTAATCACTTTAGGACATAAACATTAAAAACTTTGAAAATTTCTAGTAAATCTTGTTTTGTACGATTTCAGAGGTAAAGTTTATTTTATGCAGCATTAAATAAAAACCAGAAAGTCAAGGATCTGCAAAGCAAAGCCATGAACTAAAATTATATTAGTCCACCTGAGTTTAATTTTGTATTCATTAACACAGACTCACAACTTTTCCTGGTTAATGTGTCTTTTATTGATGTACACAAACAAAACAAATGACATTTTCAATGGGTAGTAGAATTTACGTGCAAAACTTGGAGCTACCAATTGACTAGAGTTACCTTAACATAAAATCCTGGATACCCACCTAGCACACAGTCATATCATAAAATCATGTGGGTTGAAAAAGCCTTTAAGATTGAGTCCAGCCTTTAACCCAACTGACCCAAGGCCACCGCTAACCCATGTTCCCAAGCTCCAGATCTACACAACTTTTAAACATGTCCAGGGACAGCGATTCAACCCCCTCCCTGGGCAGCCTGTGCCAAGGCCTGATGACCCTTTCCGTGAAGAAGTTTTTCCTCACGTCCAGCCTAAACTTCCCCTGGTGCAACTTGAGGCCATTCCTGCTTGTCCTGTCACTTGTTCCTTGTGAGAAGAGACCAACCCTCCACCTCCCTGCAGCCTCTTTCAGGTAGTTGTAGACAGCAATAAGGTCTCCCTTCAGCCTCCTCCTCTTCAGTCTAAACATCTTATAGTCTGATTTGAAATCTACCTCAAATTCTCAGTTTCTCTGCAGAAATGTGAAGAAATACCTGCTCAAAGCAGGAAAGAATTGCTTTCTGCATTTTAACTTTTCTAATCTCTCAAGTTTGTGTTCCACTCAGAACATATGGCCATATGTATGTGACAGGTTGGGTTTTTTAAAGTACCTATATGCACATACAGATTCCTAAACCACAGCAAAATTCAAGCTTAGCAAGACAATGCTAATGTTTATGCATTATTTAGTCTCTGTATTGCCAAGGAGTCTGCCCACAAGGAGTCCCAACAGATGCTAAACAGACAGAAAGGCTGCCAACAGCTGAGAGCATCGTGTAGTCTCCATCTCCCATCTCACATTCAGTGTCACTGAAACTTGGGTGTTAGTCTTTGCCTAGTTTATTGAAATCTATCAAGCTGAGAAAAGGAGAGCACACTTTATTGATGCTTCAGACTCCCAGTGGCTTTTTTGACATGCATGTTAACTAATTTTCATTAACATTTAGTTTGTAATGTTACTTGTATTTGGCTAAGAATAGCCAGATTTAAAAGAAATCCTGAAAAGTTAAGTCTTTGCCTTTTCTTTGTTTATGTGTCAGAGGTCTGCAAAGGCTTCAGAACTCATAGAAGACTTAAGGATGATTAAGATAATAAAATGTGTGTCCACATAAACTAAACATGAAAGCTGGGTGCATGTTCTGCACTTTTACTTGACTGCAGTGGGAACGCGTTGGTTTAAGTTCACCGAGTACCCCGATAATTCAAACTATCAAAGACTTAATTGCTGTTTGCTCTGTGTAACTGGCACTAGTAAAGATATCTAGAAAAAGATGAACTTGGTGTCCCCTGAATCATATATCAATTTCTGCTTAGGAAACTGCAGAAAACATTGGTGGTCGAAGAAGGCTCAATAAAAAGGTTTCTTCTATGAGCAATCCTAAGCCAGAATGCAGAAATCTTAAGGAAAATGCAACCTTTTATACTTGTTTAAGGAAATAGTTATAAAGAGACGGTTAAGGTCGCTATAAAGAGAGCAGCAGGTCCATGTCTTTTGCTGCTTATATAGAAATCTTCCTCCTGGCCATTTGCTATCGTCCCCAGATTCAACTCCAGATGGGATTTGCCTGTCCTGACCCTGTCTAATTCTCTATTGTTTTGGACAATTCAAATAGTCTTGAAATTCTTCCTCTTTAAGTTACAATTACTGAAGTGCAGTGGAAATCAAAATGAGAATGACTGTTTCTGAGGATCAGCTTCCTCCTATTTATGAAGGGAATTTTTAGCAGCTTCAGTTGCTTTCTGTGAGAACCAACAGCATCTTTTGAATCCTTGGAGTTCCTTCAGCTGCAGAAGAAAGCATGTGGTAAATTGGGCTAAACTGGTGAGGAGAATATTTTTTTCAGATGGTTCTAGCAAAATGAAAAAGGGAATATGTAAACCCCTCCCTTCCTAAATCTAATATTATAGCTGCTAGGTGACATCACCTTTAGCATTATCGTTAGGTATGTGAAATGCTAATGGCACTCAAGGTGGTTTGAGAACATGCCCTGGAAGCAGCAGTTTAAGAGGTAAGAGAGGTACTTGACAACTCTCAGTGAAATAAGCGCCATGAAAAAATCACACATTTTCAGGCCTTTAGGTGTAGTGTCACAAGGCTCTCAAAAACCAAGAGAGGTTCACTAGAATGTTCTGACATTCATATTCTTGCAGGTGGAAATAAGCTCCATTACCTGTTTGGTAAAAACATTTGCCAAGAGGCAAGTGTTGAAAGAGACAACATCAGGTTCGAGCAGTGCTGAGTGTAGAAGTAGTAGGGCTCGTTAGAAACGAGAGAAATGGGGCTTTGTGGGCTGTTTTGCAAGAATGTGTAAATATTAAAGAATGACTAAAATGATGTAATGGAAGAAGAAGCCAGCAGGGTCTCCTCCTGGATTTGGTTTCCTAGCAAATGCAGAACGGGAATTTTGTTTGAGGTTTGCAAACCTTTTGATGAACCCTGATCTCTGAGCACAGCTGGGGTGACTTATGGCTGTGTGATTTCAGTCTGTAACAGAGAACTGCGCTGGCTTCTGCTGCAGGTTTTTAATTTTTGAGATTTCAGATAGGAGTCATTAGCTTTTTCAACCTTTCACTTAAATCTTTTAGCAGATACAGTTTTTCTCCCAGCTGTTCATTCAGACAAATAAAAAATTGAGCGAAAGAAAGGAAGCGCACAACCTGCTGAACAGGATTCAAATACAGAAAAGTCAGTTCTTGCTTCAGTTTGGATTGACTTGCCTGCCTCATCTAATTTTGTAGAGTTACATGTGTTTTTGAGAAGAAACAAAGTTGTCAAGACATTGGTTTCTCAAACCAAGTGCAATTGGGCTGTGCATTGAACAGATCACATCAGCTTGTTTTTAGCAGGGCTTTCCTGGTTTAAATATTGTACCAGTCCAAAGCTCACCTAAGCTGTGTTTCATATTTGAGTCCTGCCAAAGCACAGAAAGCACAAAGTCACAGAATGGTTTATGTTAGAAAACCTCAGAGATCATCTTGTTCCAACCCCCTTGCAACAGGCAGGGACACTTCTCACTCGACCAGGTTGCATAGAGCTTCATGCAACCTGACCTTGAACACTTCCAGAGATGGAGCAGCCACAGCTTCCTGGACAACCTGTTCACAGTGCGCGTTGTTCTTGAATCACAAACTTCTCAGTGCACCACCAAGCCTATGGTACAGGAGGCACACGTAAATTCGAGGGGTTTTCAGTTTGTGCCACATAACAATAAAAGTTGGTATTTTGTTGTAAGATGGTTTGAACTTAAAAATGCAGCTTTAATTGATGGTTAGTGCCAAGCACATGCTTACACAGTGATGGCTTCTGCCATTGATTCCACAAGTGAAAATGTGTCAGTAGTAAGGCTGATTTTGATGTGTGTGTTGCACATTGAGCTTCCTCTGTTTGCTAGATCCACTTTCTTCTCCAAGTGCCTTCTCCTTAAATGATCTGGCTGGTGTTGTGATATGTAACAGAACCTGTTTTCCCACTTTCTCATTCGAGCAGACATACTTTGGAAGAAAGTTAATCTGAGAGCCACCTCTCTTTAGTGGTTAAAGGTGCAGCTCATTACAAGCTTGAATTTCAAATGAAGAATATACCTTTGTTCCTCTCCTGAAAGTGAGATCTTAATGCCCTTGACAGCTAATGACAATAATTTATCTCACATTCATACCAGGGCATGGTTCTAAGAAGGGTCCTGCTCAGATATTAGTGCTGAAACTGCCTCGATGCCTAAAGACTCAAAACATGTTCTTTTTTTTTTTCCAGCTGTGGGACCTACTGCAGAAGTTGCAGTTCATCATGACATACATCGCGCCCTGGCAGATTGCCTGGGGATCATCGTTCCATGTTTTCGCTCAGCTCTTTGCAATACCTCATATCCTTTATCAGTCTATTTTTCTTTATTTGTACATTCCTCTTTGTGTAGGTAACCTATTTGCAGTGTTGGAACAAGGTGTGAGACCCCTAGGTCAAATTGTCTTCCACCATACATTGAGCAGAGCATTATGTCTTTTAGCGAAAATAAAACTCTTGCTGCTGATTATGTGTTGGACAGGTTGCAGTAGAGCCTCAAATGTCTTGACTCATGATGGTGGTGATTTTTAAATCATTCCTGACACTGTTTATAGAACAGGGTTTGTTCTCTGTGTCCATCCTTGTTCTCTTTTGGTCTCTTCAGCTCTTTTGCTGCATTTGCTCATCAGATGCTTGTAGATCCTTGTTCACCTTTCACAGCCAAAGCTGGACACGACTACAGTGTAGTGTGACAGCAAAACTTTTTGATGCACTTGCTTCCTGCTCTGTACTCTGCTGCTTTTCAAATTTCAGATTCTGAGGGCAGCTCATTTCGCAGTCTAATGCACAGAGACATTTCAGACCACTCTTGTTTAATAAGCCTGGAGAGATATCTGGTTTGTAGCTTTCACAAATTGCTTTGAAGGCATGGCTGGTTAGCCTTTTTATGGAAATACTGTGACACAAATTGTGCTAAAATAGTTTACAAATAGTTTTTTCAAAGTCTCAGAGACTGTGGGACACATATACGTGTTTTTACTGTAGAGAGGGTAAGCTATAAGCCTCTGGTTAGTGGGTGATTTGACTTCAATTTTAGTGTGAGTTGCCTTTCATTGCTGTTCTTTGGTAGTTGCTCCTTAGTTCATGGCTTCTCTGCCTAGCACCTTCCTCCCAAGGCAGGTGTAAAGAACAGCTGGTCTCTTACAACTACTTGGAGCCCTTTTTCCTGAGTTTTCATGGTTCCATTATGGGTATGAAATGAAAGAATTAATGAAGAATAACCCAATGTTTCATTTGCTTGGTTTTTTTCAATCATTTCTTTTCACTTTTATGTCTTTTCAGTATCTTTATCCTCCTCTTAACTTGCTTCTCAGCAATCTGAAATATGACTTCACATATGACATTCATTATGACGTTTATGTGTGATATTTACTATTTCTTTGCACTCACCCTTTTCATTTCATTTATATTAGAAAAAGTAGGAAATACTGAGCACTTTTATCTTTTCAGGCAGCATGTGATATGGTCAGTACGAATGAACAGGAAAGCATGATTTTAAGCTAGCAGGCTGGATTAGAGAAGCACGGTTGTTTTTCCACAGACAGGTAATTTCAAAATGGAATACTGGATGCATTGGAGAGCAAGATTCCAGTGCATCTTGCACTGTGATATTCTGGGGGGAAGTGTGTTTTAAACTCTGTGACAGACTCTGAAAAGGCTCTTTGTGTTATAGAAGGCACACTAGGTAGCTGGAAGGGGACACTTACTGCTCTGCTTGTGCCCAGGATCTGTCCTCAGGCAGAGATTAGACAGGGTCACCCTACCAATAACATACTGGGTTCCAACACTTCACCTCTGTTACACCTGTGTGGCATTGAGGAACCACACGAAAAGCTAAAATAATTAATTCAAAGAGCTGCCTCGACAATGGTTTGGAAGTACAATAAAGTCATTTGTGTTACCTTGACTTGCAGTTTTCAGACTCTGCTATGCTTTTTTTCCAAACGCTTGCCACTTCAGTCTTTTCTACACCACTGAGCCCATTTCTTGGTAGTGTCATCTTTATTGCATCGTACGCAAGACCGGTCAAGTTCTGGGAGAAAAACTACAAGTAAGATTATTCAAAAATTTTCTACACTTAATATTTGTAAAGGTTTTGCTCTTGTTATTGTCACTTCTGTGGGTGTTTTGCCATCTGATGATAATACCCATCTGATGATAATACTTAAATCATCGTAGGGTGTGAGAGGTTAATCTTTGAGATTTAGAGCTTAGTATTTCATGGTTATTTGGTTATTTCTGAAGATGTCTTTAAACAATGATCAGTACATGACAGATAAAATGTCATGTTGCATTTGTTGTACAGACATACAGTAATGGACCTTCAAAAAAATCAGTAAAGCTCTCAGGCAGCAGCCTTTTTTGTCTTGCTAGCTAGTGTGAGCAACCAAATGCCCTTGGCATTTGAAGTCAAGCTGCATTACTGTATTTTGAACTCATCAAATGTCACCGTGTCAGATGTAGCAGGTAACTCTCACAGTGAAGCAGTGGTATCATTATTTGATACCTGTGATCTTCGAGTTTGACTTAAGAATAGTTGGTTCTGTCAAAATTTAGCTGTCATTGAGAAGGACGTAAACACAGAATCTTGAGAAGTTTGAATAATGAACTTTGTCTACATGGTAGGATTTGAAAGCTCTTGGTTACTGGGATCTGATGGGCTCCAAAACGAGTGCTGGAAACAGAAACCATTTTCCAGGTGGAAGTAGTTTTTGCAAGGCAGAATGAAGAGCGGGAGAAGAAGCAGTCCTGAATGTTATGGCCTTGATTTAGTGACCCAGTAGGATGCTCTGAGTCCTGTGCTCTGGACAGTGTTTGAGCTCTTCACCCTCTACTAATACGTAACCAGGCTCAGAGTAACTTACTGCAGCTACAGAACAGTGGTGAAAATTATATTGGCCAGACTAGGACTTGGCCAGAGGAGTGTGTGTGTAATAGAGTTACCACACTTCTTGTATCAATGGCACTGTTGTATCTGAGCACCTCAAGAGAATTCAGAGCTAGAAATTACTACATTTACTTCAAGCAGGACATTTTCATAGAATCATAGAATTGTTTAGGCTACAAAACGCTTTCAAGATCATCAAGTCCTGCCACTAACCCAGCCTGTCCCAAGCCCACTGCTAAACCATGTCCCTAAGCCCCAGACAACTTTTAAACATGTCCAGGGATCACGATTCATTTTGAAGGTATGTGGTTTCTTTTCTGGGTACCAGTTAAGGAACCAGTCTTAGCTGTAGGCACATCACATCCATATAGCTGGGTTAGTATAGAACCTGTAGGGTATTGCAGACGGATTTAGATAGGACCATTTTCATTTGCTTTTAGGTCATCTAAGTCTTTTGAGATGAGATGAAAAGAAGATATTCAAGGGAACTTTCAAGATGGTGCTTGAAACTTAAATAAGGGGGTGTGTGTGTCTTATTTCCATCAGTACTTATCATCTGTGACTCCCATTAATTGAATTAGTTTGTGCCACTGATTTTTGAAAACAAAGCTAATTATTTTACCCATAAAGTGTAAAACCCCAAGGGCAAAGACCCTAACCTTTTTAGTACTTGAAACCACCACTGGTTCTCCCTTCAAAATAAGCAGTAACTAAAACTTCAGCTTGAATGTTTAAACTCTGAAAGCATTCTGCTTTGTTGTTTGTTAGAAATTCTAGTGTATCTTTTATGATCTTCTTACTTAAAACACAAAAACCACGATCTTGCCTCTCAAACACCTTTCAGAAGTACAAAACAGCCTTGTAGAGTATTCAGATAGTCATCAAAGTGAAGAAAATATTTGCTTGAACCTGTGGCATCCTACAATCAGCACAAGTAATGAGTCCTCCTACATTTTTTAATTCATTTTGTCTCTAGGACTTCTGATTCTCCTTTGCCTTCCTCCCATTTCAGTATTTCATTGCTCCCTTGAGCTGACCAGGGTGAGTGAGTGCTGTAGTAAGTAGCTCCTGGTTTGTTAAAGGAACACAGTGAAAAGACAGAAAAAGGCTTTTACTGCTTTAAATCCTAACGGTTCAATATCTAAAAAGTCAAAGAGATCTCAGGGCTTCTTTCATGCAGAACTGGGGAGTTAAATAGGTTCAAGAACTCAAGCTGGACTGGAAAGTTGTTCTGACTCATGCACTGACCTGTCTTGGGACTCCAGTGCCCTGTGGCAGATGTGCACTGACTTTTCAGGTGCTGCAAGACAAAACAGAACAAACAGATGGGGAAGCTGCTGTATAGATTTCCTTCTTGGAGTGCACTGACATTTAGCTTTGCCAAGTTCAGTTCAGGGTATTCGTGGAAAGTCACAGGTTCACTACAGTCTGAGAGATGCTGATACAAAGCAGAAGCTCTAGCAGATTTTTTTTCTGTTTCCATACCCATTGCCAGTCGATAGGAAATTTTGCCCAGGGGAAAGCAACCCGCAATGTGCTTTTTGTAGCTTCTTTGTCTGCCTGCTTTGCACACTCCTTGTCAAGCACTTCCCTGCTGTAATGATGACTGCGTTGAATTATCACATTTATATTAGCTACACAAAACCTCATTAATGTTTATAGGCACTTAGTTATCAATTCTGTGGTTATATTTTCTATAATTTAACCTCTTAATTAGACTAACAGAAAACTGACTGTTTTTCTTCCAAGTTGTAAATTAATTTGCTTTCTGAAGTGTCATTTCTGTTCGTCAATAGATGACACTGCTGTCAGGCAAAATTTGTTTCTTCTTTGTGTCGCCGAAGGAAATTTTATTTTGCATCTCATTTGGGCCAGCAGTATGAAACTAGATGAGGAAAAAAACCTTCCAGTTAATTAATGTTCTGTAAAGTGAATCCAAAGTTGTCCTCATAGAGGACAGTACTGTGTTTATTAATGGAGCCAAGCTGTTAGACCACTAACCTGAATGGTGAGCAACTGCTTCACTGGCTCCTCAAAGTCAGACTTTTGTTGGCTCTACCTGGTGTTTTCTGAGTCCACGCACACACATCTTGCATTTCCACTGTTTCTTTTAGCTTCATGTTGTCTACTGGCTAAAGAAGAGTTTGATTCCTCAGGTTTCTGACTGCACTTCTCCCACGCTGGATGACATGAGCTGAAAGTCTCAGGGAGTGAAGATGATGACATGTTTGTGTTTTCGAGGACATTGGGGAACTCAAGCAGATTAGCAAAAAAAGAGCTAGATTAATTTTGACAGTAAGCAAACTGTGAGGTTCTGAGCAAGCTCTTCAGAATTTGGGATCCATACTGTGCCTGTCGGTGCTCCTGCGGTGTGTGCACAGAGCATGGGTGTTCTTCCCTGCCATCAGCAGATGCTGGATGTTTGTACTGTGCACTTTGGTCCTCGCTGTGTACAGTGTGGTACACGAACACATCACTGATGTTACAAGTCTCTCAGGGGGAAGAAGGAAGGGTGACTTCAAGAAGAATTAAAAGTAGGGCAGTAAGGAAGGTAAGAACCAAAAGCTTTTTTTTTGCAGCTTTTGCTGCCACTGTTATTGAAAAAAGAAGGGTGTAAAGTCAGAAAGCTGGCCTGCTGTTTCTGAGCTGGTTGCCTTGTGGGAGTCCAACTATGAGAAATTTTCACTCTTTTAAAGGAAAAAAACAACAAAAAAACCCTGCTGTTGCTATACTGGCTTTGTCCTGCTATTGCTCCTGCTTCCCAGTTTGAAGAGTCCTGGTTTACTCTTATTTTCACAGCTGTTGGAATGATTAGCCTGTAGAATTCAGAGAGAGAAAAGGAAACAGCAGTAAATCTTGGTTAATGTATAGGCACTTTAAAGCGTAAAGTGTTTGCTCAAGCACTGTTCCATTCCTCTGCCTTCCTTTTCTTCTTAAATAGTTATGCTGCAGCCTAGCTGTGTCCCCTTCCTCCCTTCCTCTTACCTTACTTTGCATCTTGAATATGGCAATGGACAGAACAGAGTAGGAAGTGTACTGCCATTCCCCAGTGGGTCGGAACCGCTGGATCATGTATAGCAGCCTGTTCTCCCCTGCAGCTGTGACTTGTCCCCCAAACTGCCACCAGGAATCTGGAGATTTCACTGCCTACTTGTCTCTCCTGCTCTTTCCTGCTTCTGTTCTTCCTTGGCCATCTGGTTCACTGCCTGGATTTGGGTAAGGCAGTTTGTGTTTGAAGGGTCTCAAGTGAATTACAGTGCAGTATAACTGGGTGTCTCTTGGGAGTCTGTGATTAATTTGCCCTTTATCTCAGGACTAGATGATCTTTCGAGGTCACTTCCAATCCAAAATGATTCTATGACTCTGTGATTCTATGAAACCTCTATTTTCTCCATTTTTAAAAATATGTGGTCTGAAAAATAACCACAGCTGGGAACAGGGGCTGAGGAAAACCTCTAGTTCATCTGACACATTCTTTCCCACCAGCAGTCTTAACCTGTCACAGACACCCTGCAGGTGGAATGGGAAGAGCCTTCCCAGTGTAGATACAATTTGGGTTGACCTCACATTATTTTCCTGTATGGGAAAAGTAGTTGTGCAAAGTAACCATCTGCTCCCTCCCTTTTTCCCACAAAGTAAGAGGCCTTCCAAATGCTTCTTGTTAATACAGCCTGGTGCATCTGGTTTCTCGGAGAGCCTGCTCATTTGTTACAGCTGCTAAAAACCCTGCTCCAAACACTAAACACCACTCATCCATAACTGTTCATGAGCTGCATGGTCAGACGTTTCAACTTTTTGTTTTCAGGGATGAATTTCTATTTTTAGTGTTTTCTTGGTATGTTGTTTGAGTTTTAATGTGCTCTTAGACCTCCATAGTAGTGACGTTTACAGAGGAAAAACTGCAGCAGATGTTTATACTTCATTAATGCCTTGGGCACTGGTTTGTAATGAATTCTTCAAAGGTTAATGTACCTTTCTTGAAGTCAACTGTGACAGTGTAAGTTAAGCATAGGAAAACCTTTTTTCCCCCTAATCTTCAGGACTTAGGGTTTGCCTTATACACTCGAATATCACTTCAGAAATCACAGAATCTTTGAGGTTGGAAAAGACTTGTAAGATCATCTAGTCTGACAATTAACCCAACTGTCCCAAGGCCATGTCCCTAAACTCCAGATCTACATGACTTTTAAACACATCCAGGGGTGGTGATTCAACCCCCTTCCAGGGCATCTTGTTCCAAGGCCTGATGACCCTTTCTGTGAAGAAGTTTTTCCTCATGTCCAACCTAAGGCTATTTCTTCTTGTCCTCTCGCTTGTTACTTATGAGACGAGACCAACCCCCACCTCTCAGGCTTGTGCTTCAGACCCTCTGTGAACCTCGTTGCTTTTCTCTGGACCCACTCCAGCACCTCCATGTCCTTCTAGTGTGTTCTGTTATATTCAGACTATTTTCAATGCCTTTTTTAGTTCCTTAGCTTCAAACTTTCCCAAATACTTCCTGTTACCTGGCACAAAAGCCATGTTGCAGCCTTATTTTTCTTTGCAATTGTTTTCCTGTCTCTTTCTCTGCTGATTTTTGTGTTTCTTCTATTTCTGTAGAGCTCTTTATGAAGTGACTACAAAGAACGCTGTATTCTGGTTGCACAGCTTTAGTCTAGTGTGTACGGAGGTTCTAGTGCCTTTGGTATCAGCCATTACTCAGTGTTAGGAACGCTGTCTGCTTTGATGACCACGGTTCTTTTAGGAGAGGTCTTCACTGAGTTGGCCTCAGGGCTCCTCCAGGCTTTAATGGGTGTTAATGTAGAACTCTTCTCTTACAATCTGCAGATAATATTTTTTAAGGAAAAATGCTTCTCTGTTGAAACAGGATAAACTGGAGTTTAGGATGTTGCACCCTGTTCTCCAGGTGCAGGTGTGGCCATGGTCCTGTATTGGGTGAAAGAATAGAGAACACCCAAACACTTGAAGAAAAAGGAACATCTTTGTGCTTTAGTCTTAGTTCTTCATGAGCCCTCTGAAGTGACATGTTATCCTCTCAAAACCTTTCCCTGTCTCCCCACTACTCCAGTGCTCATCAGCTGTACCCCTTTGTGCTGTACACCTGTGCATTGGCCCCTTGCTGTGGCATAGATATGCGCACATCACTTCTTCAACAGTGTCTTCACCTCATCACTTGTTTCCATGTATGGAACCACACTCAACTGGGAGAATGTGAGAGCTGTCTGAGAAAGGATGGGTGCAGGAAACCAGGTACCTTTAATCAAATAGATCTGGTATAAAAATCCGTGTCTTCTGAGTTGCCAAGAGATGCCATACAAAATTGAAGTTGGTTTTTAACTGTTTGGCAGTGTCACTTTAACTGGTAACATCTCTTCTTCTCAAACGTTGCCCCTGGCAGTGAAGAAAACAAATTGAAGCTAATTGACTAGGAGCCTGATGAGTGACAATTAACTGGGAGTTCTGATTCCTAGTTCTGATTCAGTGCTCAGCACTTCCCTGCCGAGTTAAAGATGTGCTCACAACTCCAACCCACTGAATCATTCTTAGAGGTCAGAATAAAGATGGACATAGGCATTGGAGAGGCCAGGCTGGAACACAGAGATCAAAACTGCAAGTGGGATAAAGGAAAAGGGGTGCTCAAAAAGAGAAAAGACTTGCGGTGAAAAGTCTGAGAGGATAATGCAACAGACATGGATAAGCGGGAACTCAGACCCATAGAGGAAAAGGAATCGTGGCCGAAGAGGATTTTTAAAGATACTTTGAAAGAAAGACAGCAACAGGGCAAAAGCTTCCAAATTATGCAACTCTTAGGAGATCAAGTAAACTCATGAAAGTTCTGTCATGTTGAGTATTGGAAACCTGTTGGAATGGTTTGACTGAATTTCCAGTTTGACTGAACTGTTCTCAGCAAATGCTCATGCCATTCACTTAGATATAATGTAGATCACCTCCTGGTTTAGATTTAAGTGAATCAAACATTTAGGGTCCAGCTGAGCACTAAAAGCAAACCTTCCATGCAAGAAAATGCTTGCTCAAGCAACTTTTGTCCAGTTGTGAAGACAAAGTTAAAACCGAGATCACAGAGATGTTCAGCCCGCGTAACGGTGCGAACTGAAGTGATCCCTGAGTTGTGTACACACAGCAGCAGGGAATCATCTTGCTACAACATGCTCAAGTCCTGGCTGTCTCCTGGTGTACGGGGGTATGTGCTGGACTCAAATTGCCTCAGAGCTTATAAAAGTAAAATCTCCCTTGTTTTTTTCCTGAGATACTGCAAAGTGCAGGACTCTGTCACCATTCCACTGCGAATTGTCTCTGAAGCTTTGTGCTGGTTGGGGCTGGGTAAATACTGAGTGAGTGCTGGAGGGATTTGTATATTTTTTTATTAAATCCTTTGACCAGCAGTGTTTGCTCTCAAAATACCAGAGATTGTTTTGGTCTGAAGAGCACCATAGAGACTACCACAACAACCTCTGTCTACGATTAACACTCTCAACAGTCCTTGCAATGAAAAAAAACAGATATTAAGTTATCTCTAGTTTAGATTTAATTTTGTACAACTGCACAGTAGCAGTAAGATTGTTCTTGTTCTTCAGTGTAGTGTCACTGATGCTGCACTTCGTGCAGTCACAGAATGGTTTAGGTTGGAAGGGACCTCAGAGATCATCTAGTGCCAACCTCCCTGCTGTGGATTCTAAACAATGCTCATCTCTCCATGTGGGGCAATGGCGTTAAACTTCTTGGCCTTCCTTGGCTTCATTTGCTGAAGCAACGTTTTGATAATTATTTTGTTTTTCTGTCTGACTAATAAGACAAAAGCAGGGCTGTTGATGACATTTTGGCAAAGCACTACTGAATATTTTAAAGTACACAGATGCTTAAAGGACCTGGCTTACAAATAAGAGGTGAATTCCCCAGTGGAACCTTTGAATGTCAGAGCACTTAGACTGCTTAATCCATGTCTGAGCACTCAGCTTTTGATCTCCAGTTCACACCTCTCATCTGCTTCCCTTATTGATCTTTATCAACCAGAATGTTTTGCACCTTGGCCCTCCCCCAGTTTGCCAGTGTGCAATTAAAGCAATTTTTATTCTTGTTAGAGCAGTCAGGGAAGGACGGGAGGAAGGGAACACAAAAAAATGAAAATCAGAGGAAGAAGATGCTTTCATTTTTAAGATTTTTTTGTTAACAAGACTTAAACCATGCTGCTGCCCAGGAAACCTGGGGATGGGTCTGCATGAAGGGGCCATTGGCCTTTGCTGTTATAATCACGCTGAAATCATCCTGTGATTTAGATGGAATCGATCCAAAACTGCTTAGACATACTCAAACTTTGAGTTGGTGCCACTGGTTTTGCCTCTGGTGTCCTTCAAATATTCATGGATGGCTGCTTATTCTGCAACCAACTCATTCTCGTCCTGCCACTGTGTTGTAACCTAGTACTACTGCTACTGTGCTTTTAGTGCCAAACCTTCTAGTAGAAGACTTTTTCATGAAAATGTTGAGGATTTTTTTTCCAGACTCCACGTGTAATTATGGAGCTGCAACACAGTAGTTTCTCTCTGGTAGATTTGCCTACTAGATGTCATGGAAAGAAGGATTAAAATTCATTACACACAGAGAGAAGAAGTGTTTGAGATCTGCTCTCGAAAGGCGTCTCTCGCATCCACCAGAGGGGAACTGCTTTTCTTTGGTTTGTTCTCAAAGCAGATACCCGCCTTCACAGCAGGAATCGTGGAAGTCTTGAATTTGTGATTTGAAGACAAAACCACCAGCAGCAAGGCAGATAGAACAGCTGCAACTTTATTTTTATCTTCTGGAAATAATGATTTGTTTTTAATTTATTTTTTATCCCCCATGATTCGCTCGATTCTCACTATTGGCTGTGGGCTTCCCAGTTTCTAAGGAAACTGGGAGAGTGAAGCGAGACAAGAGAATCTTTCCATGTGAAAAACAAGGCAGTATTTTGGATGGTAGATGTGTAGAGAATGCCTTCATCCTTTTGCAAAGGGAAGCCCTAGTTACAACGACATAAACAGTGCTGCGCACACCACCGGATTGTCTCGGTGCCCGTGCAAAAGCATGAGATAGACTCTTGAGAAACTGAGAAGGATGTTGACTTTAAAATTGCTGAAGATGTTCAAACACAGTCACTTGCTTTCTAAGGCAAGTGGCTAAGGACCTGCACTTGGTTTGCACAGAATAAATTGAGGAAGAAATCCAATTACTGAGAGTCATCACCTTGTATGAGTGGTAGCAACCAAATTTAACCA
The DNA here is from genome assembly GCA_013400115.1 of Rhinopomastus cyanomelas. Lineage (NCBI taxonomy): Eukaryota > Metazoa > Chordata > Aves > Bucerotiformes > Rhinopomastidae > Rhinopomastus > Rhinopomastus cyanomelas. Next base: position 2,271,454 of record VXBP01007098.1, on the reverse strand, counting down.
AAGAGGCCAGTGAAGCATTGCCCAAATCACCCACTAGTCCAAAAAGCTTGCTCTGAGAGCATCTAGTTGACAGCAGGAAGCCCAGGAGTAAAGATGTAGCTGCAAATCCTCACTGGCTTCTCAGAGGTATCATAGTAGCTTTGCTTACTAATGGTTGTGGAATGTATTTAAAGTCCAGAATGGACTGCCTGATTCAAGTTACTCAACGAAACTGCATTTCACTATAGAAGTTTGCACTACAAAGTGTCTATATATATTACCTTTGGTCTTAAAAAACCAAAATTATGCTTCACATTATCTGTATAAAGATTAGGGGGTTTCTGCATTTTTCATGTCCTGAGAATTCTAGCTAGAATCCCCCATATTCTAGCTGCTTACACAATTGTTGCTGTGCCAGGAATGGAGGATAAAGCTGCAACAGAGCACGGTTTGGGTTTGTTTCACGTGCAGTTGCTGCTCTGTTTCTTTCCTTTTTTCAGTCTGCATTATGTCTTTTGGAATGTTCTGATGCTCTCATGATCTTTCCTAATTGTTTCATCCATCTTTTTGTTCAAGGAAAAAAAATTACAAAAGGAAAGAAAAGGAGGCAGAGCTGAGCACTGGGCAGAAGGGTTCCTACTTACTGTAGTTTACCAATGCATGGCGTGGATGGATCTCAGTGTGAGACCAGCACAGAAGTGCTTTGCAGATTGGTTAAAAATTGGGGTAAAGAATAATATTGACTTGGACCTCATACTGCCACACTGATTTCAGAGGGACTGGAAGTTAATAAGGAGTCTCATAATCTTAAGAGATCTGCATTTGGAAATCAGCAGCATTTCTCTGCTGAGAATAGAAAATTGATTGAATTTCATAACCTAATCTTTATGCTTACTCTTGCGTGTGTTGCAATTTGCAGGTGGATGTAGATCAGGGTAGAAGAATTCTGACGACCTTTCAGAAGTGGAATAATTCTTTACATTCTGAATTGCTTAGAAGGCCCTTCCTCCCCGCTGCCATTTTCTGTTGCATAGGAAATGAAAATTGCAGTTACAATGAGCTGAGCCAACCAGCAGCAGGAAGATAAATAACACATCAAATAAGATGTTAATCTATGTAGATAACACACTAATATTAATTACAAATAATGCTAATTAAGACTCATATTCTCTCCAACTGTATTTCTTGCAAAGAACATGGCTTTTTGAAGCAAAACCCCACTTTCTGCTCTAACCTCACTTTCCAATGAATGATAGTATTTACATCTCTGATTGATCCATGTTCTGCTAAGATGAGTGACTGAGGGCAAAACTTGTGAGCCATGTTATTGATGGAGAGTCCTGAAATCCTAAAGTGCCACCGCAGAGCAGTATTTCAGAGAAAATTATGTCTACTACTGCATTATATCAGCCAAGTTTTTGTTTGTAACCTAACAGCTAATTTTATTACATCTTTTTTTTTTTAAATATAAGTGTTGGCTGTCCAATCTATCCTTTTTTTCAGCACCAAAAGATCAGACCATTCCAACACCAGGCTGGCACTTCAGATTGAAAAGGATGCAGGTACGGCTCAGGAGTTTGGGTGGGTTTATATGTAATTACACAATTGAGGCTTTGTCTGGGAAACCAAAGTGGGTAAAAGGGTTTAAATGTTTTGGGAACAAACTGAAGTGTTTAAATACAGAATCACAGAATGGTTTAGGTTGGAAGGGACCTCAGAGATGATCCAGTTCCATGGGCAGGGACAACTCTCACCAGACAAGGTTGCCCAGAGCCCCATCCAGCCTGGCCTTGAGCACTTCCAGGGATGGAGCAACCACAACCTCCCTGGGCAACCTGTTCCAGTGCCTCAGTATCCTCAAAGGGAGGAATGTCTTCCTAAGATCTAGTCTAAATCTGCCCTCTTGAAACCATTCCCCCTTGTCCTGTCACTACAGTCCCTTGTAAGATGTCCCTCTCCACACTTTTCATGTGGACAGTTGGTATTTTTAAGGAAGTGGTAGCATTTTTAGTGGTGAAATAAGGATTGTGTAAAGTATCAGGAGGGATATCAACAGGCTAGAGAAAGAAGCCTTATGCAGGAATGGAAAAGAGCATGGGATTTAAGGCAGAACATTTTATATGTGTTTTATAAATGTTATTCTTTACCAATGTGTGTTGCTCTGATTGCAGGAAATGATGACAATAATCTCAACTCCATTTTTTATGAGCATTTGACAAGATCTCTGCAGGAGTCTCTTTGTGGAGATTTGATTCTGGGCCGCTGGGGAAACTACAGCACAGGAGATTGTTTTATTCTGGCATCGGATTATTTAAATGCCTTTGTACACCTGATCGAAATTGGAAATGGTCTCGTCACGTTTCAGCTCCGAGGGCTGGAATTTCGAGGTAAGGATCCCCGATGATTTAAATAAGGACAAAACCAGCAAGAAACCCTGCCTGGCTTTTTGATCTAGCTCAACTCTGTAGATAAGACATATAATTTAAAGCCCTTTATCTCTCTGTTTTTATAGATATTTTGTTTTCTGCCTAAAAGCTCTGTACTACTTTGCATCATTATTTGAATGATGTTTTGAAACCTCAGTGCTAAGAAATTTGTAGGCACGTTCTGCAGTATCATGAAACACAGAAGAGTGTGCTGTTGATCTTTTAGGTTATACTGAGCTACATTTTCACATTATTTATTTCCTTCCATAACCATGACAATGGAAGTTGTTCTTAAAGTTGTTCAATCTCCTAAAACTTGTCTTTGAAAAAGAACCAACCAGGTAAGACTCTTCCCACAGAAAAGATGCCAGTGGTGAGATGGTCTCCATCACAGCCCAAGAGGAAAGGAGTTGATCAGGGCTTCATATTTCTCTTGTTTAAGAAGTGCTAACTTCAGTGGCAGAAGGGATCTGACTCTCTTCCTGTTCAGGAATACTTCTTTTCAGGACACTTCTTTTTAAGGAATGGCAATTGCATCCCTTTCGTTGCTTGTAGTGTCACACTCCTGCCGTCAACTCTCAAATAGGAAGAAAAATGAAAGTCAAACCACAGTAGCTTTTAAATTTTGCTCACACTACAGATGTTGTTTGCCTGGGTTTATAACCTTTCAGAGGTACCACTTTGTGATTACGGGTGATGGGAGTTCTCAAACCCTAGAATAAGCAGCTTCCCAGGCTCAAGGGCTGAGCATCTTATGGGCATTGAGTGGAGGAGCATGTGATCAAGGCAACTTTTCAACAAGGCTGAGTATGAGCAAATAGGAGGCAGACTGGCTCTTTGAATGCATCAAGGTGTGGGAGGATTAGACAGGGAAATAACATGTGTGGGCTCAAGTCTTGACTCGGTGACAGGCTCCCTGTCAGATGTGAAACAAGTTGTAGTAAATGCATGATGTATGTCCCCACCTTCTAGTACGGTGGAGACAATGAACATTCTCGTATCTTAAACAAAATAGCCTGATATTGTAGGACCTGAACAGATCTGTCCAGTACAGATGTCAAATGTAAAAAATACAGAGCTGAAAAGATTAAAAATTGGTTTATCTGCCTTGTAATGCCATGTTAATGATGATGTACGTGTGGTTCTGTGGCCTTCTTCAACCTCCGAGATATCTGTGCAAGGATTATCTTCTGTGCCCCATAGGCAATCAGTGGTGCTGCTGAGTAACTATCTCAGTGGTCAGAGATAGTTACTGAGGTTAAGTAACTGGAGTCCACTGATGAAAAGCTTTTTTGGGTAGATTTGGAATTTTCTATGACTTCTTGCAAATCCAGGCCAGACAAACATACATTTATGGTGTTCTACAGGAATGGTTCAATACTGTGGCAGTTCAAATCTTGTAGTTACAGCACCAGTGGTTTCACAGGCTGGCAACTCTGTTGAGTTAATTGACTTCTTTTTCATTATAAGGAAGGCAGTTTTAGCCAGCCTGTCATTTTGGGTTCCTTTTAGGTTGCTCACAGTTAGAATTCTTTATGGAAACTCAGTGAATTAAAAAAAGTCATGAGTTTCTGCAGATCTGCAAAGAAAAGTGATTTCTGGGAAGGATTTATCAATGTTAAGGAAGAGACATATGTTGGACAATGTTTGGATAAAAACAGAGCGATAAAAGATATGAGAGGATCCTCAAACCACATGGTAGCTGGATAAAAAGATCAGGGACCTAGCAGATGGACTTAATGAACTGGAGGTTGTGTGCTGAGTAGCTGGATAGTTTTGCTGCAAAGTAATTTGGGAAGACTTTGACTTTAAGCCAAGACGTTTGTGTCATTTTGCATTTGGATCTGAGAGCAAAGAGCGAAAATCACAGCGTGCCACCTGTCAGGGCATCTCTGTATTCCCTAAAATCACAGTTTAAGTGACTGAAAGGGCCTGAAAATGGACCTTTCCCTGCAGATTGCCTAGAGTTTTCAGTTTTAATGTTGTCACTGGTTTGACATGGAGGAGGAGAGGAGTGGGAAAGTAGGAATGAGAATCTGATCTAGGTTGCCTCATCTTCAGTACAAATTCAGTCCCCTGTTCCTGCAGAGTAATATTTTGGGAGAGGCATCCCAATAATAGAAAGAAAAGAATGGAAAGAGTGGAAATGGGAGGGAAATGGACTCCCCCATTCTCTTCTCTGAACCCACTGGATGTTGCTGTTCTAAGAAGAAGTTAAAATGTGCTGTTAGTTTGCATCATCATAGACATGGTGTCTCCACCTTTCAGAATACTTTCTCTGAGTAGAGATGTTATGGGAGAGAAACTGGGAGCACTGTGAGGATTGACTTGGAATAGAGAAGATACTTAGGATTGAATAAAGGAAAGTTTGAGCTATTCTTACCCAAGGAAAGACTAGCTCAAGCATGTGGCATCTGACATGCCACATAAGACTTGAACCCCACTAGACCATGCAGAATGGGTGCCAGCAAGACCACGTGAATTACAAGCCTGCTTAAAGGTGGTGTAGGAGGAACAGAAGAGCCCAGAGGGAAATGAGGCACAAGCCAGGATGGATTGGTCTGATGCAGACTAGAACAAAAGCTTCTTAGACTCCTAAGTGTTGGCAGACAGTCTGCTCTGTGTCCAGTGGAGACTTGCTGAGTTGGTGTGCTGACACCAGAGGTTTGCTTGTGTCTCCAGGTTAGCCCTGAAGGCTGGAGTGCTTTAGATAAACCGGACTGCACTACCATCCCCTTCCTGTACCAGGTTTCAACCTTTGGTCATAAAGGATCCAGGCTTTGGTCAAAAGGGCCCCCCTCCTGTGGGGGGCCTTAGGGACTCTGCAGGAGTGCCCAGACACTGACACATCGTACAGAATGGTTTCTCACAAGAAGGGAAATACAGACTAAGGGAGAAACTTGAAATCCATTATTTCTGAGCTTTGGCTACTTGACTTCAATTTCAAACAAGTCATTTTAACTGAGGGACCTAAAAATCTGCTTTTCCTTAAAGAGGGAGTTTGTGTTTGCCTTGGACATGTGTGAAGCACAACAGCATCCAGCTGGCTGAGACTCTGTTCTGTTTATGAGTAAACCAAAAGCAATATTTGTAGTGCTCTGGATTTTCCTGTGGGCATTTCTCACTGGGGTAGCTGAAAAGCTGTGCTGGTGGTACTGCCACCATAGTGCCCAAAGAAGGGGTTGGATAGAGCCTTTCAAACTGAGGTGTGCTTGGGGCAGGGGCCTTCCCTCTGTGAATCCCAGCCTAAATGGGTTGGCATTACAGATATACGTAGTGGAATCATAGAATCATTTAGATTGGGAAAGATTCAATCAAGATTGGTTGGCCGCTCCCTGGGCAACCTGTTCCAAGGCATCGTGACCTTTTCAATGAAGAAGTTTTTTCTCATGTCCAACTTAAACTTCCCCTGGTGCAACTTGAGGCCACTTCCTCTTGTCCTGTCACTTGTTACTTGTGAGAAGACATCCCCACCTACAACTTTCAGGCAGTTGTAGACAGCAATAAGGTCTCCCGTCAGCCTCCTTCAGACTAACCAGCCCCAGTTCCCTCAGCTGCTTCTCTTAAAGTTTGTCCTCCAGTCCTTTCACCAACCTGGTTGCCTTTCTCTGGGCTCGCTCCTGCAACTCAATGTCTTTCTTGTGTTGAGGTGCCCAAAGCTGAACCCAGTGCTTGACATGTGGCCTTATCGGTGCCAAATACAGGGGGACAATCCCTTCCCTACTCCTGCTGGCCACACTATTTCTGATCTTAGAAGCATTTGGCTCAGATTTTAAATTACAAATATGAACAGCCAAACCCTTGCAGTTAGCCTGAGAGGACTGAAAGAAGAGTCAGCAAAGTTGGGATTCCTTTCTTCCATCTTTAGTCCTGTTCAGATCAAGGACCTTCCATTAGCTGTTTACTCTCCCTTTCTAGGGACAGTGAGGGAATGGATCACCATCACCTCTTTCATCTTGTGTGTCAAGCAGTGGGGAGCCTGAATACCTCCAGGCACTGAGAAGAGATGCCCAACTCTTTTACCAAAAGTGAATCATAGAAGCACAGAATGGTTTAGGTTGGAAGGGACATCATAGATCATCTAGTTCCAAGCCCCACTGCCAAGAACAGGGACACCTCTCACTAGACCAGGTTGCCCAGAGCCCCATCCAACCTGGCCTGGAACACTTCCAGGGAGGGTAGTAATGAACTCAGCCAAGGGTAAACTTCCAGGTAGGGGCATGCTGGTGTGGGCAAATGAAGCCCTTCAGTAGTTGAACTCTACTGTCTGTGTGAGACTACAGTGATGTACAAAAAAGATCCTGCCAGAAGAAATACGTCATGTATCACTTAATTTGAACGGAAGACATGGAGGGAAAAACCCCACAATCAGGGCACGAGCAGAGGAGAATGTCAAAATATCTAGCTCCCACCAGTTCCCTGTAGAACAAACATGACTGAAAATATTTTCCTGTTTAGTCTGTGCTTCTGCAAAATGTGTTTTGGAGAACCTCCAGTTAGGTGTTACATGCACAGAAGTCACTTACAGAAGGTGATGCTGAAATTTTGAGGAGCTGTTTTCTAACTCATGCCTGGTATTCTTCACTCACATCATTAACTTCTCAATTCCTTGTGTGATTTTTTGTTGCTGCGTGTCGCACGTGCAATAGTCACGCTTCATTTGGAACTTCATTAGATGAGTCAGGGAGGGGAGCGCAGAGCAGACAGATGTAATTGCACGCAGTGGAAGGCAGCCGGATGGGATTGGCTCTGGGGCTTTCTCTGTGTAAACACAAAGTGGTGTTGAGGCAGATGCTTCAGGCACAACAGTCACGGCTATGAAATAAGGACAGTCACTCATTTCTGCACTGCCTGGCCACGCGGTATGGCTTCATGGCAAGTACATTACCAGTGTAAAGACTATTCCTTGGTGTTTGGTTTTTGTGTCTGAAGGCTCTGTGGCGCTAGCAAGGATCGTTCTTTATTTAAAGAGTTGTTGTGATTTTCATGGTATTGCTTTTACAAATCTCCTCTTGTACCTTCACATCTTTGCTGAGACCAGCCTTGAAGTGTGATCGGTGTGTGCACAGACCATTTAAAGGCACTGATGAGTTATGGGGAGTTTGGAGAAAACCAGGCAGGTTTAGCACATCTCTGGAGAAAAGGTTAAAAAACAAGACTCCATTGTTTGTGGGGAAGAACAAAGGCAGAGAGACACTGCTCAGAAACAGCAGCAGCATGAACAGCAAGGATGCAAAGGGATTTATGTAATGGTCCTGATTTGATTGGGAAGAATTGCATGAAACAGGGAAGAGGATGTTTGTGTTGAATCTGTGATGTGCAAGCCTTTCTAGCTGTACAGTAATGCTCCAGCAGTGGAAGCCATCTCTGAATTTCAAATAGACTTGGAACAGTTTCTGTAACACAGACTGGGATAAATATTTGATGTCTTTTTTCCCCCTTCCCCTCCCTTCCACAATTTTATATGTATATATGGGTGTGCTGGAGAAGACTTCTGGAAGGAAGGGAAAATATTGTTAGGGGCACTGCAACATTTTTATTGAGAAAATGTCAAGAACAAAATGTTTTGTCTAGCCTTGCACTCCACAGGGGGTGAAATGAGTGGTCTGTGTGGTATTTGGTAGGGGAAAATTTAACAACCAGCACCCCTAGAGAATGTTCCTTTCACCTGGGCTTCCATAATGTGCCTCTGTGGACTAAGGAAAGGAAAGGGTTCTGAGGAGAGGGGATGCCCCTTACTAGACCAACCAGTCAGCTTTGAAAACCCTCCTTACTCTGCACTGGTGAGACCACATCTGGAGTGTTGTGTCCAGTTCTGGGGCAGTTCAAGAGGGATCTGGAGCTGCTGGAGAGAGTCCAGCGTAGGGCAATGAGGATGATGAAGGAAGTGGAGCACCTCCCTTATGAGGAGAGGCTGAGGGAGCTGGGCCTCTTGACCTTGGAGAAGAGGAGACTGAGAGGTGACCTCATTAATGTCTCTAAATACATGAAGGGTGGGTGTCAGGAGGATGGTGCCAGGCTCTTCTCAATGTCATCTACTGATAGGCCAAGGGGCAATGGGTGCGAGCTGGAACATAGGAGGCTCCACATAAATATGAAAAGGAACTTCTTCCCAGTGAAGGTGACAGAGCACAGGAACAGGCTGCCCAGGGGAGCTGTGGAGGCTCCTTCTTTGGAGATGTTTAAAACCCACCTGGATGTGTTCCTGTGTGACTTGGTCTAGGTGATCCTGCTGTGGCAGGGGGATTGGACTAGATGATTTTTTGAGGTCCCTTCCAATCCCTAATGATTCTATGATTCCACAGAGAAAAAGAGCAGAAAGAAGCCAAAAGCCAGTTTCCAGAAGATGTCCAGTTCTGGAGTTCATGAATTTCCCTTTGGGAGCTCAGTTATTTATTTTTTTTTTTAATACTATGTTTTTCTCAGGAGATTATGACTGTATTTATGTATTTAATTTGGGTCATAATTTGCTGATTGTTAATTCAGATTCTCTTTCTGTCCCACCAGAGCTGAGAAAATGCTTTTCTTTTCACTCACTGAGTTTTCAAAATGGAATTCAGAAGCACACTTTGGTTTTATCCTTAAATTCTAGAAGGTTGGTTAGTCATTAATTGAGGTGTATTTTGTCTATCCCGTTGAAGCAAGATCACAGTCTTGCATTTCAATTTTCCGTTTCCATTTGGGTTGGATTATTCTGGCAGGGCACAACTTGGTCCTCAAATCCTGATGCATCAGGAAAATAGAGCTCCAGGTTCTCACCCAGGTTTCTCCTGAGCTCACACAGATTGACCTTGCTGTGTGCAGCTGCACCCGGTTTCACACTGATGGGGTTTTGGCAGCCGTCCACCGGTAGATATCTTACAAGTGAATCGGTCTCATCTGTGCCAGTAAGAGTCACAGCGAATGTTTTAAGCTTGAGTGAAGCACGAGAGCTTGTTTTATTTCTATTGCAGAAAGAAATGTTAAAGAGATGTTTTCCCTCAGATTTTAAAATGACTAATTAGCAGTGAAAACATTTTCCTCTATTTTAATACCTAATGGTACTACACTTAATTATGTCAGGGAACTGAAGTGCATGTTCTGCTCCCTGCTCCCTCCTTTTATGAATAATTCTCTCAGATTCACTTGAACTTGATAATTTTTGAGAAGCAATATAAAAAGTGTAATTTAAATAATCAGCTTAATAACACATACACAAAAGTTCAGCGTCCCCCTTCTTTACAAGATGTACATAAATGCTTAACTTCATTCGCTGCGACTTGTCCCTTTTGGCTCGATGCGTAAAGCTGAGCACCAGCTCTTAGGCTCTGCATCACCAGTGCCTGGAGTAATGCACCAAAAAGCATTGGTGTAGGCACTGCTGAAATCACATTTCTCAGTCACATGCAAATCTGTGGCAATGAAGTCCAGCCAATCTGTAATGGATTAAAATAAGACTCAGTTAAAGATGAGAGAAAATTACTGGCAGCCTTTCTAGAACTGACTGCAAGAACTGGGAGGGAACCAACATGTACTTGAGCATCAAGCCTGCATTTTGTCTTTGTAGACTTGAGTCCTCTTACTGGATGCCGTTTGGCAATACTTACCAGCAGCCTGATGAAGGGTTTGGTGTTTTGTCAGAGCAACGGCCGTGGCTCAGGTTATTACACCTTTAGTCTTAACAGGGATCCCCCAGAGGCTTTGCAAAGAGTCAACACCAAGTCCCCATGGTGGTAGAAACCAAGTCCATCAACCATCTTTTGTTCAGCAAGTGTGTGTTTGCCAGATGTTGAGGATCTCAGCCCTGAGTTCATTCTTCAGGGTAAATCTGCAAAATCACCACAAGCTTCTTGGTTCACAGAGGTTCTGTAATAACATGGTCCTAGTTAGAATGCCTCTCGTAGCCTGAGTTCAACACTGATTGCATCCACTGCCGTGTAATCTAAACTTCAGTTGATTAAAATTACCCAGCAGAGATGCCTTGCCGGCGTTTGAACCTGTTGAATTAGCTGAGAATGGAAATAATCATTCTGGCATCTTCTGTTTGTTATGCGTGTGCTGACAGCTTCCCTCAAACATCGAGGGTCTCTTAAATTCACGTATCGTTTGCCCTGACGGCCTCTTTAGACCCCAGATTTTACAAAACACATAACTTAAGGAAACTAGCCATTACAGGCTAATAACAGAATTATTAATAATATTTGTTATTATTAGTAGTAATAACATGTGGTCTTTATTAATAGAGGTGATCTAGCGAGCACATAGAAGTGGCCAGCATTCTAGAGGATTGAAATAGCATATTTCCTTACCAGAAAGGGAAAACCACCTTATTTAAGGATGGAGTTGCACAGACTGACCAAAGACATCTTTAATTCCCTTCGCTGTAAGGGATTGATGGCAGTTGTTTATTAGGCTTGTGGTTTTCATCACTTACTGGCGTCCCACAATACTTATTCTAGAACCTTAGAGGAAGGTGTGTCTTCTCTTAATTTAATAATGAGGGAGCTTTCAGCCTGAAACATAGCAGCAGTAGTAACAGAACCTGTCCCTCGGTGTAAAAGGAATATGCCTTTCCCTACTTCAGTGTGCATATGGTGCCTTTCGACTTCAGAAAAGCATCCACTGACCCACCAGAGCAGTTGCTGGTGTTTTGCTGTTGATCACTAAGTGTGAATTCATGTAGAAATCTGAAATATAAAGCAGAAGCAACCCATTTCATGTCCAGTCCAACTGGAAATGTCAGATTTATAGGTCGTGGCAGTGTTGAAAGGAAAGATGTTTATATTTGTGTGACTTGAAGGCATTTAGTAATTTGTCATATTGTACATTCCTAATGTCCAAGGATGAATACCTGTTAGTGTGTGATCAACACTGGCTACACAGGGGTTTTTATTCATGGAAAACTGAACAGAGAACACTGGAATATACTGGATTTTACATCCCTCCATCTCTTAAGGCTATAATCCTGGTTTTCTCACACTTTTCCTTAAGATCTTTCTATTCTTTCTCCTTTTTTTCTGTATGTTTTTGCTTGCTGGGTACATTTTAGAAGGTGAACAGGCAAAAATGAGAAGGTGATAACTGATACTTTAACATATTTCTTACGTTTTGAAAGGCTTCTGAAAGGAATATTCTGAGTGCTACTTCCGTTGGTACAAACTGAAGTCCACAGATTGTTGACCAGACAATTATGATTGGACCACAATAGACAGTTGAGGGCACAGTGACTCTCACAATGCTCCACAGAAAGGCAGAGCAGATGTATGATTGGTTCTGCATCTGCCTCGTGACTTATTTTTCAGTTAACATCTATTTTTACTCTGTATCCTCTGTAATAGGCTGATTAGAAATTCCTTGTGATACACTGCAACTAGTTCATTAGAGAAGTTTGGTCCAGAGTAGCTTTTACTCCAGTGGGAGAGGGAACAGCCTGGAAGACACTATTTTTGGAACCTGCTTTCCAAGGTAGTTTGCTGATTCCTAGGTTTTATGAGAGCTCTGACACGCTGTAAATTCTTTCCTTGCATCTGTGTGTTATTTGAAGAAGCACGCTGAGACTTGGATCAATTTGCTTAATATGCCTGATGGAGCAAAACTCTTTAGTGTTGCTTCCTGGTGAGTTTTTATGGCAGCAGAAGCTGTGGTCTGTAGTTTAACTCAGCTGAGAACCAAACATCTAGAGCTCCTGATCAGGTCCTTTTGATTTTTATAGGTGATAGTAGCTACAGCTCTTTATTTGCGACTGCGCACAGTTCCAGTGACACTAAAAATTGTTGCTGTTCCCTTTCTGTTAGGTTTTTGCTAAGTGTGTAGAGCCTGCCATCATACTTTTTCAGCTTGAAAGAAGTCTTTTGTTTCCTCCTTACCCACTAACTGGTAGCACACTCTCTTTTTTTCTCACTGCCAAGGGACTTATTGCCAGCAGAGAGAAGTGGAAGCTATAACAGAAGGGGATGAAGACAATGAAGGCTGCTGCTGTTGTAAGCCTGGGCACTTGCCTCACCTGCTGTCGTGTAACGCGGCTTTTAACCTCCGATGGCTGACGTGGGAAATAACACGGACCCAGTACATCCTGGAAGGATACAGCATCATTGATAACAATGCCGCAACGATGCTGCAAGTGTTTGATCTGCGGAGAATACTGATCAGATATTATATCAAGGTAAATGATATACGTTGGTTAGGTTGGTCAACTAAAAACAATGCTGCCTCTCTCCAGAAAAAAGAGCATTTGAAGTTTTGGGCTTTGTATTTATTCATTTGCACTACCAACACTCAAGACTGACTTGATGTTAGTTAGGGTTAATTAATTAATCTCCCTTTGCTACATTTGATTCTGACCACTCGTGGTTAGGATAGAAATCACAGACATGCTTGCTGAGAAAGGTGAGTTAACAGCCTTTAGCAATAAGGTCAGAGGAATCACAGAATGGTTTTGGTTGGAAGGGACCTCTGATATCATCTGGTTCTAACCCTTCTGCCATGGGCAGGGACACCTCTCACTAGACCAGATGAGAAGAAGGTGAGACGAAGGTTTGCATTCTTACAAAGCAAAACTTCACTGACAGTTTGCTATTTCTTCTTGTCTTGGCCTTTCCTCTGTGTTTCCTGGAATAAAAAAAAAAGAAAATCAACAAGCATAAAGTCCTTGGGAAGTCTCTGAACAGCTGTTTCTCAAGTGTGCTCTTCCAGTAGTACAAACCTCCTTCTTAACTGCTGCTTTACACACGCACCACAACACATTTGAAGTTGTTTTATTTCACTTCTGGTATTTGCACTGTTACAATGATGGCAGTGGCCACACAGATATCCATTTGTCAAAACAGTTGAACCTTACAGTCTAGTAAGATACCTTCTTCCCCTACCAATGGTTTCGAGTGCAGCAAATGAAGAAACTGGAGAGCTTCCTTGTCTCTACAGTAGCAATAGCCAAATGCTTCCTTCGATGCCACTGCCGCTGCCATGAAGCCATTCATGAAGCTTCTAGCCATCCTTGACCTCTCCTCTGTAATAGTAAACATTCTGTCAGCCTTGTGGTGAATAAATTAATCACCTATACCTGCAAGAGAGCCAGTCAGTAGGAGCAAGATCACTGCCTCACAAAGCTGCCCTTGTAAGATGCAGACTGTTTTGGGCAAGAGGGGGGTGAGTTAAGCAGTCTCCACACTGCTGAGATCTGCTGTAGCTCTGTCTCCACTCTGTACAGATATTATTGCCACCACTTGTGGCACTGAAGGTGTGAAAATGGACTCTCTGTTGTTTGGATTCAGTGCTATAACACTGCACTGACGTATCTGCATTCTCAGGAAGGTGTCAGGAGATCCCTTCTTTTCAGTGACACTTTCCAAAAGAAAACAGTATGGAGATTTTCTTCTATTCTGCAAGTTATTAGTTTCTTCCATAAACAGGAGCTCTGATAAGATTTGGTTAAATCCTTAGCAGAGCCTCGGAAGGCAAGGAGATTATAATATGTATCAGATCAGCTTTTGTCCTGTTTATTTGGTACTTAACCTCCAGATAAACAGTATCAGAAACAGAGGTGAGAATTCAGTCCTTCCCCAGCTCACTCTTATCTGAGGAATCTTAAGCTGTAAAGACCCTGTGCAATATTACTGTGAGTATTTCACAGCCGTGACACTTTCTTCTTGGTGTCACAGGAAACTAATTGTAAGGACTAGTTAATGCGGTAGTTGGGTCACATGAATCACAAACTCGAAGACACTTAGGCTGGAGTTTCTGCAGCAGCTGCAGCACTTCCATTACTCTGAGCGTTTGGAGTGCTTCTGGTTTATTCTTTGTAGCTTACATATTGTCAATATTTACTGTTTCTGAATGGCTGTAGAGCTGCAGGTGTGCTCGTACACAAAACGCATCTAGGAAGAGCTACGAAGGGAAGAATTTAATTAGGTGGCAGAAGTTTTTGCCCTTTCTGTGTCTGATTGTGAATCTGAGGGCTTTTCCCCTCAGCTGAATCTGCTTCTTTGTAAAGACAGGCGAGAATAATAAAACTATTTTGAAGATCACAGAGAAATCATAGTCTTTGTTTCAGTTCTATCCTTCAAGGATAATGACCTTATTGGTCTTTCAAACATCGAGTTGTACTAAGCGCTTTACTCGTAGTGTGGTTTCACTGCCAGCCTAGAAAGCCCTGTATTTCTTATTATAAAAGGATTTTTATTCTCCACAAATAAAGCGGGTCAGCTCCTGTAGCCCTTCTGCATATATTTTCAAATAATTTCCTGCCCAACTACTGTGATATTTTTCCCTTGTGCCTCCTCCATCTCTTCTCAATATATTCTTATTAAATAGTCTTTTAGTATTCCAGAAGTTCTGCGTTTGCTGAGTGCTGTGCTTTCAGCTCCTGCTGTTTCTGCAGGAATCTTTTTTAAAGCATGTGCTGCCCTCCAGACACCAAGAAATTAAGTGTCCATCCTCAGTCTGTCTGAAATTGTTCTTTTTCCTCTGGAGCTTAATTTTCCTCTGGCTTTGTATTTTTGTACAATTTGAAAGATAAACTACAGAGAGCATCTGGAATTTTTTAAAGGGCTGGTGGTGCTTCTGCCCTTGTTAACCCATCATGTTTTCATTTTATACATGTATTTGCATAATAATATTTCCACTGCAAGAGTAAAGTAGAAGTACATTGTCTTCAGTTGTGTTCACTTGTACCATGTTTGCTTTGGAACCCAGTTCTGAATGAATATCTTTCATTGAAGCAAACATTATAACTGTAAAACATGATAATGGGACCTTCCAGCTGATGCCACTTTCCTTTGCGCATGGGAGCTTCTCTTTAAGTTTCATGTTCCTTTGAATTTGTTTTGGATAGATTTATTTTTTAAATAATAATTTTATTTATAGTTATTTTAATAGCTCCGGACACAGCAGTTAGAAGAACTTAAACTTAGGCACTCAGGCACAGAGATGAGATACAAGTATTACTTCTTGATAGTATTTCTGCATTTTGTAGAAGACCTGAATGCTGCTCCTCCTTCAGTGCTTTAAAAGCAAACTCAGTTTCATCAGGTATCAGCTTCTTCACCTGACAAATAAGAAAAAAAAAACCATTTTCCATTACTGGTCTCATCAACAAATAAATAAAAATGCAGAAAGAAAAGAGCAGTTAGAACAGGGTGTTTCAGACTTCTATTGTACCCGCCTGTCCCATCTCACCTGGGGGTTAAGTTGTGGTTTTGTAAAAGAATTAGAAAAGCTTCATCCCTAGAAAACAGGAGACCCTCAGAGTAAGGAGAGTCCTGTTTTGAGCATAGCCTCATCTACTACTGTTTTTTTCACAGTATTTTTTTATTGATACATTTTTATTGCTATCACCTTCTTGGTGATTGACTCTAGCACTCCACTGTTAGTAGGATTAGGATGAGTTCCACAGTAGGACGCTGGAACTCAGTATTCTTGTCACAGAATCACCCTCAAAAGATCTAGTCCAATCTCCCTGACAGTCTATTATCACAATCTATTGTTTGTATGAATTTTCCAGCAAGGCAGAAGGGTATTAAAAGTACAACTTCTTTTTCTCTTGTCTGCTATTTAGACATAAATTATTATCATCTTTCTAATCTGAAGAGTATTATGAAGCAGTGATGCCAAGCAGCAAAAAGAGTAGGAAGAAATCATTAAGGGTAGCTATTGGGGTCCTCTCTGATTTATTCTCTTCTATTTGCTTTAATTAGAGACAGAGTGACTAACGTTTGCACGTTTTGTCAACAGAGTATAATATACTTTACAGCAAGTTCCCCCAAAATCCTTGACTGGATAAAAGACGAATCCATGCAGAAGGTCCTGCAGCCTTATGCAAAGTGGCATTACATCGAACGTGACCTTGCAATGTTTAACATTAACATCGATGAGGATTACGTTCCGTGTCTCCAAGGAATCACAAGAGCTAGTTTCTGCAGCGTTTATCTGGACTGGATTCAGTTCTGTGCTAGAAAAAGGGTGGAGGTAAGCTTGCACATTTATTTTGTCAGTAGATTTAATTCTTGGAATGATGATGCGTCATTACTCTTTTGCTTGCTCAGGATTAATAGAATCATAATTATTTAATATAAATGAAAGATTGAAAATTAAAACAACGGAAATGTCAGTTTTAACATAAAAGCATAGTACATGCTTTGGGGAGTGGGGATAAAAGGGATTGTGGAGACCACCCTTGTGCAAAAACTAGAGGAGCACTAGTCTGTGAACAGAGAACTCGTTCCTTGCTGTGCTCATTCCCAGCACGTGTGCTCACAGAAGCACTGCTAGATGCAAGTAGAGCCTTGCTGTTCCTGCAGCACTGCCAGTGTTTGGATGCATTTGCCAAACTTCTATGAAGTTTGTGTGTGCTTTCAAAAAAATTGCCAATATTTGGGTATATTTTCACCACTAGTATAGGTCATCTCTGAGAGCTCATAAAAAACATGAAGCATGTCACAAACCCTTATGAAATGACCTTGCAGCTCTACAAGGTCACGGGCAGGCTTACAGCTCCGTGCTCCCGTGCACTGAGATTACCGATGGTCAGCAAATCATGTGTTGGAGCTGCACTGCTGTATTTCCATTAAATACTCAAAATAGCCCAGAGGGAGAATACAGTTTCAAACGAGTATATTGCCCTGATTTTATTTTCTGATTATTCTGATAACGGGCAAGAAATGAGAAGTGTGCCTTTCCTGACCACCACACGCTGTTATTTGTGCATTTGTCATTCAAGGTCACCTTGCACACAGCCCATGTCCTTCTCCACTTTGGCTCCTCTCTCAGCCCTACATACCACTGCACCAGTTCTTCTGTGTTTCCTTACAGCAATTGTGTTTTCAGTGAATTGGCCATCTCCTCCTACTGAGAATATTTCGTGTCTTTTTCCTATCTTCATGCTGCAGCTCCCATCTTCTGACACACAAAGAATTGCACAGTGCAGGGACAGGCGCCGTTAAATGGTGCTTTACCACGTGTTATGTGGCTGAGGCTTTCAAACAGAGTAATAGATTTAGGAGTGTCCAGGACACATTAAACCTATCAGTTAGACTCAAAAGGGCAAACAAATGCCCTGTTCAAATCGCCTGCACCTGTATTTATGTATTTTATACATCTTTTTCTTTTACCTCAGTTTCTGCAGTTCACTGATCCTGTAGAGGTTGTACAAGGTGTGATGTAAAAAAAGACACACGGTACCCATGGCCCTGCAAATCGAGGTGTTTTATCGAAGGAGCTACGGTCTCCATTATAATTAGCTTCAGTTTGAAAGGGGAACTGTAAGAAATCACTCATTGTACATACAAACTAGTGGTCTGCACCCTCCTAAAGATTAACATTTGTGAGAGGTTGCTTCATTTTTTCCTTACTGCTCGACAGCAAACTTGTCCCAGCAAAAATTTCAGTAAAGAAACTTCCCTGAGCTAGTAAATGTAAAGGAAATGTTTTGACTGCATGTTAAATGCAAGGTCAGTGTCACGATTGATATCCTGTTTTTATTTAAGTGTATCACAGAATATCAGGGATTGGAAGGGACCCTGAAAGATCACCTAGTCCAATCCCCCTGCCAGAGCAGGATCACCTGGACCGAGTCACAGTGGGACATAACCAGGCGGGTTTTAAACGTCTCCACAGAAGGAGGCTCCACAACCCACCTGGGAAGCCTGTTCCAGTGCTCCATCACAGTTATTAATTAAAAATGTGCTTCTAAAAACTCTTCCAAATAGATTCTGATGGAATCTATCAGATTCCTCTGGAATCTGTGGTGGGATGTGGCAGGGAGATTGGACTAGATGATCTTTCGAGGTCCCTTCCAATCCCTAATGATTTCTTAAGATGTGTGTCCTTAGACAAGGGGCTTGGCTGCCTGCAGTATCTCAGCACTAAGAAATCTGTTCTCTTTCAGAATGTCAGATCTGGGGAGGGATGACAAAAAGAGCCCACCAAAACCGCCCCCCACCACCAAAGCTCCCCTCCCTTGGGATCTCGCCACCTGAGATGGAAATGTTCTGTTTCTAGCCAGTGGGCAAACCGAGCTCGCAAACTGCAGAAAGTTTCTGCTGGCAGTGCTCTTTCTTTTTGTTCTGTTTGAATGCAAAGAGTGTTTTAGTGTCCAGCTGCATACAAATGCTATGAGTGCTACCATTTATATTTATAGCTTTTAAAGGTGGATTTGTATTTAAAATAACATACTGTTCTTAAAACCTTGTAGCACCTGGACAGTGATGAGGATTCTCCTTTAGTGACACTTTCCTTTGCCTTGTGCATTCTGGGTCGAAGGGCTTTGGGAACTGCAGCTCACAACATGGCCATCAGGTAATTTATAGGAATCCTTTCTCCTCAGCTTAAAGTAAAAACCTGTTTGTCTCTTTTCACTTAATGTAGAATCTCAACAGAAGACTAGAACAGAAAACTAGAAGGTGAAGTATCTTTTCTCCTTAAAATAATTTCTTTTCTGCCATTGCTGAAACTCTTTTACATTGGTAACTTGCTAAATAACTAATGCCAGCCTTTATTTCATGAAGCAAAGCAGGATTTTGCATTGAAAGAACAGGCACCAATAGTTACTGCTTGTGTTCCTGCCTGCTGGAGTGCTGTCTTCCTCCAAAAGGGGAAGAAATCACTAAGTCATTCAACATCTAGTTAGCTCAATAGTAAAAAATCCCTAAGTGTCCTGTGTTACTCAGGGCTGCCTTCCTGTTCATTGTGTCACTTCATCCTGGTGTCTGAGGAAGGGAGAACTTGCTTGTCTTCAGACCACAGCTTTGTCTGTTCTCGGTCTACCTTATTCGTTCATTCAAGACACCTCTTCCTAGAAAGTCTGGCTAGTCAAACTGTGCTTGGTTACGATTGTTTCTGAACTTGCCCTTCATCTTATGTTTTCATCAGGAGGTCTTCCATTTTCACTGAGACTTGTCTGGGTTTTATAAAGTGCCATTTACACTGTTCTATACAAAAAGCATTTATTAATTGAATAATTGTTATTTTAATAAAGCCTAACTCATCACCTAGTTTCAGATTGTCATTAGGTGTGCTTGAACTCCCTGTGCTTAGCAGCAGTGGATACGTGGAGAAAATAAAGTTTCTCAGTGACCTTGCTGCATCAGCACAAACCTGCAACCACAGCACCTCCCTGGAGGAGCTCCTTAGAGAGGATTTGTCTCACTAACAAGCAAATAATGACAGCATGTGTGCACATGTGATTTTGAATGCATTCTGTGTTTTAAGATAAAACAGCCCTCTAAGATGTTCATTCGAGCTTTGTTTTCTGTTGAGACATCTGTAATGCTTGGTGTTGTGTCTTCCTTCCTCAGTCAGGCAAAACATGTGTAGCCCTCATGGTTTTTTGTGTCATGTTCCACTTGTTTCTGCTTTTAGAGGTGACTTCCACCATCTTTTTCCCCACTAGTGTTTGTACATTCCCTTCCTGCAGTAATTTTCTTCTGGATTGAGTGTCCTCTCAATTTCTGTGGACTCAGATTAGTGTGATGTCCAGTAATTCATTAAGACTTCTAGAATTACCCTATTCTTTTGATGATGCCCATGTTTGGGGACCTGGTAGAAAGCTTGATGTGCATTTAACTTCTTTTCTTCTTTCTTGAGAAAAGATTAAAGTGATTTTGATCTGGGTCTGTGGCAGATACGTCACAGCAATATTAGAAATGCTTCTAAAGGTATCACAAAAGCTTCCTAAAACCATCATCACTTTCCATCAGATCTTAAAGTCTTCATTACAGTGTTTTGGCACCAGTACAGATACCGCAGCGATATCGCCGGTTTGTAATGACTTGCATAAGAAGAATTGTGTCAGAGACTTCCTAAAGCTAAACATGGAGGGTATGAGTCTTGAGGATGAGTATCTGCAAAGGCTTCTGTGAGGATTTCAATAAGGGTTGCAGGAGTCAGTTGTACCACGTCTTTTAAAAAGCTGTAAAATAACCATTGAACCAAATTAGTTCCTTTCTTCTCCCTACTGAAAAGTACTTTTAGCAGGGAGAAAAGTTCTGCAGGAAGGGAAAAAACCACAGCACTCGTGCAGTGCACAACTGTATCCCTGTTTCTCTGAGTCTGTTCTATATAATCCTATATCTTTAATTAACTCCTGGTTTTCTTTCTATTAAGCAAGTGCTCCAGGGCAGTACTGAATCATTGTATTTTAAAAATGTGTTTTCTGACATAAAAGGGATTAAGTGGAATCTTCTGCCAGTATCTTTTTGCGTGCTACTTCACAAAAGCTTTTCTTAGAAAAGTTTCACTGTGGAAAAACTGTCTCATCCCCCCCAGCTGGTTAAATTACCTTGAAAACCTTTCAGCTGTCAGAAAGATTTGTGGGCAAGAAAAGGGGATCTGAGAACCCCAATTCAAGTTATAAATTGCTGCAGCTACAAAACATGACTGTAGCTTGGTGAAATACCTTTATTTTTGTCTTAAAGAATTTGTGTCTTTATTTTAGTTGACAAAAGTTAACTTAGTAGAAACTACTAAGTGGTTACGCTGCCCCCGCACTGTATCAAGGCATTTATCAATGGAGTGCTCCAGATGCACTCACCTCAGCACAGGGGGCAGTCCTGACAGTACTCACTGTGTTTGCCACCTCACACAGATCTTCACAACTTCTTTAAAGAGAAAGAAGCAGTAAGTCAGAGAGACTTTGACAGGTAAAATGTCAGGCCAGGAGGAAGGAGACTTTGTCCAACACATGCAACACTGCTGAGGCCAGAAGAAGATCCCAAGGATTAACTGTAGGTGCTGAAGTCAGGTCTCCCTACGATCTCTCTGAGAGGCAGGAGGGGAGAGAGAGAGGGAGAGAGACATCCCTGCCCAGGTAGAGTCTGTTTAAAAGTTCCTTCTGGGTATATATGGACTAAAGCAGCCTTTCCTCAGATTTCATGCTGTGCAAACTCACAGTTTAAAATTGGCTCGCTCTCTCTCTTTCCCTGTCTCTCTCTTGTTGTGTTTGATGGAGACACAGCTGCTTTTTCAGAGGGCCAGTCAGAGCACCACCAATAATCCTCACCCAGACGTTTGCATTCAGTCAGGTTGCAAAGAAGTTCTCAGGGTCAAGGAATCATTCCTTAGATGCACAGTCCTTTTCTTTGAGAACGAGCCATGATGTTTTGGGGTTTGGTGGAGCCTACTGGTTGCTGCAGAGGGTTTTACTTTTCTGCAGACATGTTGTCAAAAACCAGGCAATCCAACAGGCAGCTCTGCATGACAGGTGTGTGAGCAGTTATCTTGAATTTAATCTCAGGACTGTCTTTTAATTCTGTGAAGCATCTTGTGTACGATGTTGCTAGAGCTTTTGAGATAAGTCTGAGTGTAATGGCCAGACAGGCACTGTAGTCTTCTCCTCCTCACTCTTATTTCTATGAAGTGTTTCAGATGTATCTGTGCAGCATGAGCAAACTAGCCAAAATCTGTGCTCTGTGGTCTGTATTTTGTTCTTGGGGGTAACTGCAGGTAGTAAGAAACTTTCTCTGAACCAAGTCCAGTCCTTGCTGTGTTGGGAGGAGCGACAGTCATCCAAGTGCTGTGCAGAAAGAGAAATGCAAAGGTAATGTCACAGTGAGCTGTGCACTACAGAACTGAGATTCAAGTTTACATTGTGTATGTAAACTATCAATTTGCACTCATTTACACATGATTTTGTCTAATCTATTAATCAGGAAATGTCACCGTGTAGACCAAGATCTCAAATGCTTGTATATAATGTATGTAAATAATTATTCAGTGTACCTGTTCATGTAAATGTCAGTAGAAACCCAACATTAGCACTAGATTGCACAATAAACACATTCATTAAGAAGGCAGAACATTACTGTGCAAATCAGGTGCTCTTTTAAGCTGTCATTAGGGAGGCATCCTGCACAAAATGCAATTTGAAGAATGACATGACATTTCCATTCATTTATTCAAATCTGAGTGACATGTTTAGCTGTGCCTTTGTTAAAAAATTACTTAATGATTTTCAAAAATTAGTTAATAATTCAGCCACAGGAACTGCCAATTCTTAAATGTTTATTATATGTTTCCAATTTGGAAAAATTCTAAAAGTCTCTTCATAAAGTAGCTTTCGTCAGGTACTTCCAACACTACCAAGTCTGGATGCTTGGGTCCTCTCAGCTCCTTCTGGGTATTATCACTCAGCATGGGCAGAGAGTCAGTCCCAGGAATGCTTCTGCCTGGAGGAACTGCTGCTCATGCTGAAACCCACGCAAGTAGCTGGCCCAACTTAGCCCTTCCCTCCTGAGCCCATCATCTAAGGAGAAAGAGGGGATGGGACAGGGCACTGCAGTGCTGCTGGTGATGCTGCACTGCTAGTGGGAGCTCAAGCAGACCGTGCAGCTGTGTGACTGAACTTTTGGTTCTTAACCACTCACATCTAAAACATCAAACCTACAAGGACTGCCCTGGAAAGTATTTCATTCACGTGAGCTACAGCATTCAGGTCATTAGCAGCTCACGGGCACGTTTTGTTACTCCTGACATAGATCTACAGCTAACACTGGGAAATGCCTCTGAACTGCAAAGGGGGGGATGCGGTTTGGTGCGCAGAGGACACACGGTCACCAACCCATTAATCCTCATCCACACTCTTCTCAGGCTTGCACCGAATGCTTTTAGCTTCAGCTGTTGGAGCAACATCAGGAGGGAGTATTTGCTTTGGCTCTGTTGCCATCCCTCTGGTATTTGTGGAGCTATTTGATCCTCTCCTCTCTGCACATTCAAGGAGCTGATGGTTCCCACACACCTACTAGTTTTGTTCTAAAATAGCTTGCAGTTGTGACAGCAGCTTTTTGGGTTCTTAGCTCAAAGGGCTAGAAGTGTTGCCAGAAATAGTAGTTACGGCTCTCCCTGATTCATGTCATCTCTTTGGTATGTGGATTTACCTTAACTAGGTTTTTAAAAATATTTTGAATGAGCCTGTAACTGCAGCAGATTACTAATTGGAGTATGTTAAAACTGGGGTGAGAAAGGAACAGCAACCCCGAGTCAGGCCTGAGATCAAGGCTGGTGGCTTTACAGCTCCCTTACAATCTCATTACTGTTCAGGAGAGAGGACACAGCAACGGGAAGAATATCAACAGTGATATCTTACATGGAATAAGGGCTGTGTGGTACAGAAGTGATGGCTTGAAAGAGTGTCACACTATGGGCAGAACATGCCCAGAAGCCTCATTACAATGGGCAGGAGAATATGAGATGCCCGTGGTTTTGTACATACAGCAACGTCCTCTGGGCCTCTTTGGTGGAAGACATGACGTGAATTGACTCTCAGCCTCCCACAACTACTTCCCCCACTGCTTTGCTCCTTGTAGCAGTCATAGTTGTTCTTAAAAATGCTGGTTAGTGAACTTACTATGCAGAGGGATGAGAAATGAGTGAGTCTTCTGTAACTGAGCACAGCGAGAGCTGTATGTGCTTCCCTCTGCTCCCTCAGCTGATGCTCAGCTGTGGTTTGCGTAGCTGTCCTTGTCCTGGCCTTGCTTTCAGGAGCTACTGCTGGTCACAGCAGCCTGGTCAGCATGAGCTGCTGCCTGCAAGACGCTTGGATATGAACGCAAACTGCTTGTCTGCTCTGGTGTTTAGATTTGGCTCTGAGAGCAGCTAATGATGTAAAAACCAGTTCTCTCTGACCTACTCCTCCTTTTGTCCCAGCCAGTGTTTCAGAGCAGATACAGGGGGTGTTACGTGGGAAAAACTACACTTCAGATCATCACCAGGTGCAGAGGTGAGGGTAGATTTTCAGTTTCATCCTGGGGGGAATATTTAGGCGCAGAAGTGTTTTTTCCATGCAGGCTTTCAGCTGTGTGTGCTGGATGTGGGCTGGTGGGCCAGAAAGTGAAAGGTCCCTCCCTGGAATCACCAGGGGTTTTTTTCCCCCTAATTGCTTTAGTCTAGAGCTTTCCTAGCTATTGAGCAGGATTTGGGTATGTTGTTATTTTCTGAACGTGGAGGTGGTTCATTCAGAGTGTGTGGGGATCAGGACCTGTTCCTTGAAGACACATAATAACTCCCATTGAAATCAATGCTGGAGTGTTTTGAAGCTCTGAGTGCAAGTGCCTGTCTCACAAAGGCTTGTTTTAATATGTAACTTAGTACTAATAAATGCAAATTAAGCTAAGAATTCACAAGAGCTTCCCTGTGCTCTTCACATTCACAGCAGCAGCCCAGCCTTCCTGACTGGCCTTGGTCCCACTGATGAGCAGGTTTGTGTTACGTGGTGCTTTCACAGCAAAAATCAGTATCCAGCTGTTTTTCTGGTAACAGCTTACACATCTTTCCATTTTAATTTCTAAATCATGCAACCCACCGAGGGCACCGTTAGAATGCGCCTGATCTGATGATAGGCCAAGCAGTCTCCCAGTCTGTCCTCTCCCTTTCTCAGGAAAGATTTTTTTTTTTCCCTTTTCCTAAAATAATTAAGAAAGCTCAATCATGTGGAAAGATTATGGGTCCTCTGGAGAAAGCCTGGGCAGTAATGAAAACCGCTGACATCTTAATGCAGCTTCTCCTTAGAGCCTTCGCCACCTGAAAAAAAATCAGCTGTTGTAAGAGCAAGTAAAATGTTGGCAGGTAGATGAAACTGTGTCCTGTGGGTTTGCAAAGAGATGCCTGTTTGTAACAGCTGGTTCTGCTTTCCTCAATTTCGGACATCACTTCTGCAGAGCAGCCTCAGGGTGGTGTCCCTGCTGTCTAAGCATCAGACAGGGGTCTGTGGTGGTAGTGTGGGATGCTTGTGACTCCCCGGGCTGCAGGCTGGAGCTACAGGCACGTTGTTTTCCCTCACAAAGCCCTTCTGCCACCGTTTTCCAACAACTACTTGATTTTGTAGCTTTTATCTCTTGCTTGAATCTCAGATCCAGGCAAATCATCATCCAAGGTCAGGCAGGACTTGTTTACATCTCACTTCTTACGCTAGAAAAAGGTAACCCAGCGCGTATTTGCTTTCAGGTTGCTGTTTCATTGTGAGATGCCTGCTGTTGGCTGATTCTGCTCTCACCCGGTTTGACAAACAGTTTCTGAAACTTGGGGTTCTGCTTAGGACATATGGTTTTCATGTTCATGCCTGAGCTTGAGTTCCATAATAAGAGATTTTCCAGAAGTGCTTTTTACAGCTTTATTTGTCTGTTACAGGGAAAAGTGCTAACAGGGCCAATAAACAAACTTTCAAAGGAAGGGGAAGCTTCTGCTACCTGCATGGAGGTTGCAGGGCAGCTGGCATTCCTTGGCCTGGTCATCATTTGCCAGTCACTTACCACACAAGCAGAAGAAAGCCACCTACCCTGAGGAATGGGTTCTCATTAGAGATGCGCAATGTTTTATACCCCTGCTTTATCCCCACTGCTCCCCCCGTGCCAGAAGGCCACTGGTTGCTGCACAGTTCACCACATGGCCACTGGCTGGCAGGGACTGGACTTGGTGAGACAAGAATGACTTCTGTGAGTGACAGCTGCCTTTCTCTTACAGCTTGGACTCTTTTCTCTATGGGCTCCACGCACTGTTTAAAGGAGACTTTCGAATAGCAGCCAAAGATGAGTGGGTCTTTGCAGACATGGACCTGTTGCATAAGGTTGTTGCCCCAGCAATCCGAATGTCTCTGAAGCTGCACCAGGTAGGGTCTTTTATGTTTTTATTTATAACCTTTACTACTGCATCTGTTTTCTTAAGGAGACACAGGAAACCTTAGAAACAGCCTAAAGGAAACTTTGAACAACCTGTTCTAGCAAGATGTGTCCCTGCCTATGGCAGCGGGGTTGGAACTGGATGATCTCTGAGGTTGCTTCCAACCTAAACCATTCTATGATTCTGTGCAGTGGAGCACTTGTTGCCCTGTTGTGAAAAACTCCTCTAACAAATATGGAAAATACTGCATTTATTTACTGATAAATGACATTTATTTATTTTAAATTTGCTTGATCCTCTGCTCTGTACCCCCTCCCTCACTGCCCTTTTGAAACCACTGGTACTGCAGAACTTGACTTGCATTTCTCTTCCAAACAAAGCAGCCATATTCTACTTGTGCTGTGGGCACTATAAAGTCAGTTTCCAGACTGATACAAATGCATGGATCAGACTCATTTCACTGCTGATGTATTGATCCTTTTGTGAATGGCCAGACACACAGAACTCCTCCATATGTTAAGACAGCTGAGAGGGGAGTTGGTTTGCAGGGCTGGTGTCAGGCTGTTTCTGACCCCAGTCTCCTTCCAGTTGTAAAAACTCTGGCATAAATTTTTTGGTAATAGATTCCATTTCTTCAAGTCAACTCCTGTATAACTTGGAGGTGATTTTGTTCTTGCTCTGGCACGTTTTGATTTAGTGCTGTGTGCTTTCATTACGCATGATATTTATAATTGCTCTGAATGTAGCTGAAGTGGGACTGCTGTGAATTAATATCTGAGAGTTTGACACAATAATTCTGTGAATGTGATCGCTGGCTGCACTGCTGCATGACAGCTACAGCAGCAACATAACACTGTGATATCTACTGATGGATTCTCAGCCTCTGCTTTAGTTGGTGGTTTTTTATGAATAAAAATAAGGAGCTGGGGCTGGTTAGTCTGAAGAAAAGGAAGCTGACGGGAGACCTTAGTGCTGTCTACAACTACCTGAAAGGAGGGTGTAGAGAGGTGAGAGTTGGGCTCTTCCCACAAGTAAAAAGTGACAGGACAAGAAGAAATGGTCTCAAATTATGCCCAGGAAGTTTAGGTTGGACATGAGGAAAAACTCATCCTGGAAGGACTCATCAGGCCTTGGAACAGACTGGCCGGGGAGGAGATTGAATCGCCATCCCTGGACGTGTTTAAAGTCGTGCAGACCTGGAGCTTAGGGACAGGGTTTAGCGGTGGCCTTGAGACAGCTGGGTTAATGGTTGGACTTGATGGTCTTCAAGGTCTTTTCAACCTAAACAATTCTATGATTTTTACAAGAGCTGTGGATTCACCAGGTTATTCCAGTCTCCCTCTGGCTTACCCAAACACCACCTCACCTTTCTTTATAAAAAGAAAGTAGCTAGGCTGGCATTTTCCACGTGTCTTTGACCAGTTGACATGAGATCAGAAGAGGTTACAATAAAAGTTGTTCCTTTCTGTGTTGCTGTTAAATTACTTGTTCTAGTTCCCCAAAACATGCTGTATCAAATGGCAAATCACTTGGAGGGCAAAGTGGCAAATGTTTGAAAACCAGGATTTGCTTATGTTCTTAGTTTTTGTGTTCTCACAAATGTCCCTGACCTTTTCAATACCTTTTCCTGTACTGCCAGGACCAGTTCACCTGCCCAGATGAGTATGAGGACCCAGCAGTGTTGTATGAAGCCATTCAATCCTTTGAAGAAAAGGTTGTGATTTGTCATGAAGGGGACCCCGCCTGGCGCAGTGCTGTGCTCTCCAACAGAGAGGAGCTGCTAACCCTGAGACACGTAGTAGATGAAGGAGCAGATGAATATAAAGTTATCATGCTTCACAAAAGTTACTTGAGCTTCAAGGTCATCAAGGTACATCCACCATCTTTTGAATATTGGGGGAATTTAGAGCTGGGGGTAACTAGTATTTCTTAGTAATGTGTCCAGAAGAAGAGGGGATCGTAGTGCAGTTCCGCATCTCAACAAGGAAATGTTTTCACCTGATCCTTGTTGTTAACCTCCTGTAGGTCAACAAGGAGTGTGTCAGAGGACTCTGGGCTGGGCAGCAGCAAGAACTGATTTTCTTACGCAATCGTAACCCTGAGAGAGGAAGCATCCAGAACAATAAACAGGTCTTACGGAACTTAATCAATTCTTCATGCGATCAGCCCCTGGGATACCCAATGTATGTTTCCCCTTTAACAACCTCATACCTTGGGACACACAGCCAGCTGAGGAACATTTGGGGGGGACCTGTCAGTTTGGACAGCATTAAAAAGTGGTTCAAATCCAAATGGATAAGGTAGGTCTTGCTTCCATTGTATTTTCTCCTACAAGGGTTATTCCATAATGTTGTCTCTGAGTACAAAAGTCACTGCTGATATAGCAGGATGCAAATTTATGAACTCACGGGGTTTAAGCAAAGAGTTCAACAAAATACACTATCAAACCACTTTGCATCACAGAGATTTAACTGAATTCAGGGTATTTTTCTGTTTAGGCCTTGTAAGTAAGGCCTGCTGAACCTTGTTAGACATGTTAGAGTGTGAGTGCATGTGCTGGTAGGTTATGATGGGTTGTGCTCCAAAGCTTTGCCAGTGTAGATGACCTAAATGTGCTAAAATGTCAAGATTAAGTCTAGTGGCTTCATATGCCACATTTACACCAGGCAGCTCATCCCTGCTGGGCCATCGACAGCTCCTTTGCTGCTTGGTTACCATGCAAAAAATTCACCTTTGGAGGCCCCTGTAACATTGGATAAAGAGTCTCGCAGGGCTCTGAAGCCACTTACCACAGACAAAACACAGTCATGTAGAATGTGTCCCAGGTAAGCTTACCCCATCATCATATTTATCATCTCATACAATGTCAAAGGATCTGCAGCAGTACAAGGGAATGCAGTCACACATTTGAGGACCAAGTTTTGTGCATAATAAATGGTTGACCTACACGTGTTCCTGCTAACAGGATGCGGAAGGACTGCCATGCAGCTCAGCACGAGAGAGGTAACGTTGAAGAGGTGGACAGTAGAGGAGGATCATCATCTAGCGGCAATTCCACAGGCAATTCAAGCCAGAGCAGTAGTTCACAACCCACCAGAGACGGAACCCCTCAGCTGCAAGCTTCATCTCAAGAGATCCCCCAACGGGCAGGTAATTGCACAGTTTACTTGGCTTTTTCTGTAGACTGCTCCTGAGGCTTTGCACAGGCAGATGCTTTTGGGGCACGTGAAAAACTAGAACGTTTTGTGAAGGGAGAATTTTGTCTTTGCTAATGACCAAGCACAAGCAGGAAATAACTTCCTGGTGTTCTTCTTGGAGGGCATGAACCAAATGTGATTCACCAAAGTTTCTACTGTCAAACTCCTGTATATCTAACTTCTGGACTAGGAGGTGCCACTGGCAATGCCAGAGTGGGAGAGTCGTCAGGTGTGGTGGAGGTAGCCTGTAAGACATTGAACCTGTGCTCAGCCTTGGCTGGGAACAGCAGGGTACAGCATCTTGGAATGACCATGACACTGTGTATTTGAGGAATTGGTTTGGCTGTTTGTTGCTAACTGTGGAGGACAAAGAGAGAGGAAATCACTTACATCCATAAAGCAGTTCCCAGGAGAAAAATAGATGGTGTAAATTATTCCATCAGCTATCAGCCCTTCTCATACTGTGGATTCAAAAATACTTCAGACCCATTCACAAAGTACAACTACTGGCCTGCACACTGAAAATACGTGTTAAGTTTGACAGTGGGTCGCTGTGAGACCTGTCACTGTGGGGTCAGGACTTGTAAAGCCAGTTAACCTTTCAACAAGTGTCACAGTCTGTACAAAGGCAAGCAGAGAACCAGAGGGGTATGACACTTGTTTGGTGACTCTCAGATCGTTTTGATGTATTGATAAAGATAACGGACAGGACCGGAGAAATCTTGCCCTGATACAAATCGCGTTGCAAAGTACAGTAACTGCTGCTTGGGATTGAGTCCAGTGTTACAGGAGTCCCCAGGTGCACACTCATGGCTTGACTCTGCACTAATCAGAGTGGCAAATTTAATTGTAAAATAATTATCCTGATCATGCCATACAGGAATAGAAAATGGTAAGTTACGTAAAGGAACGCTCTGAGTGCCCAAACATCCATAACCTGGGAAAGAACTTGGCCTCTGCCTCTGTTAAAAAAGGAGTATGAATAGGGTGACCCCGGGAAATGCACGTCTGTCACTCTGACTTTGGTTCGGGACGCTGCGGGCCAACAACACACAGCCCTAGTGCCTTCATTTAGGAATTTTTAATTCAAGAAGTTCCAAGAAGAGCCAAGAAATGTTCAAAGATCTGTGAAATTAATTCTGTAGTGAAACATTAAAAGTTTTCAAGGAATTTATGCTGCAAAAGATGCTTTGATCACAGTCCGTAAGTATCTACCTGGGCAACACAAGGTGACCAAAACCAGTTGATCCTAGGAGACCTGGATATAATAAAGCTAAACACATTCAGATTTCAAATCAGATGCACATTTTTAACAGGAAGAGTAAATGAACAGTGGAACAAGTGACTGAGGGTTACGATGGATTCTGCATGACTCGAGATATCGGATGCAATTCTTAAAACTAATCTCAGGGATTAGTAACACCATACAGGAATTAATTCCAGGAAGTTATACAGTCCATGCTACACAGCAGCACAGACAAGGTGATCACATCGATCCCTCCTAGACTCATAATCAATGAATCAAGTGCATTTAATGTTTTCATATTTTTCAGCCTGGGGCCACCAAGTCTGCAAAAAGCAATCAAAGCCCTATATAAAATGGTGACCAAAATCAAGAGCACTGGAAATACGTGTCCTTATGTCATGATGCAGTTTACAGAACAGGCATTGTTTCCTAAGTGTTCTCAAGGACAAAGTTATTTATGTGTAGACGCGGGTGGTCTCCTGTCCACTGCTCTAACCACTGCGTTTGGGATGAATATGGAGCACTCTTGGACAAGGGTCAGCTTGGCAGTTTAAATCACAAACAGATGTTTGGCCACGTTATGCCCTGCACAAACTAACACACTGCAGCCCCTCTGTTCTTAATTCCAGACCATTCTTCTTATTTAGAAAAGGTAACGTATTAAAATAACCATCAGATGTAGAAACCAAAGCACTTAAACAAAACCCCAGAGCATGAAGATGCTGAATCCCTGCAGAGGCTGGACATGTGCAGCTGGCCTGACCCCCATCCCAGTGCATGTCCAAAGCACTGCCTGAGGACAGTGGCAGTGAGGCACACAGGAGCCACCTCCATCTGTCTGTCCCACGGCTCCCAGGCGTGGGGCTCCTATTTCAGGGAGCGCTGCTTTGCGTGACGTCTTAGGAAAATTGTGTTTTATCGTTTGGAATATAAAAGTGGAGCTAAAGATACGTTGCAAATGGGGTGTGAAACTGGCCAGTGCTTGCCAAACCAACTAGGTTTTAGCCCAGTTAGCTTGTAGCTCAGCTCTGCCGTCTGTGCCAGGTTATCCAAATTCTCTTGGCTCCAGCATCTGAAAAATGGGGCTAACGACAGCAGTCTCTGGGGAGCAGGTCTGTGGGTATAAACCACCGTGCTTCAGCTGTGGAACGTGAATAGCTTGGATACAGAATTCTGTGTTACTGCAACCCTCACAAAGTCGGCTGAGAGTCACGTTTCTTGAAGATACCGTGAGATTTATAGTCCTCAATGCCTGCAAAATGATAGGAGTCGTTTCAGTGCTTCTGCCCCGTCCTGCCCTCCACAGTTGTTACTGGAAGAAACACCACTGGTTTCTGCCATCAGTGGGTCTCAAACTGTTTTCTGGCATCAACCCTCTAGCCTACAGCTACAACTAGGAAACCAAAATATTAACCTGTGTGAGTGTTTGGAGTTTCCCAGGAAGCAAAAAACCAAGCAGCCAGTCCTGTGATCAGGTATTTGCTGTGCAACGCTGTCTGCAGAAACAGGGAGCTCTCGTGGGTCCTGTGGCAGATTTATTTTTCATTCTCTGCCCATTTAAATACAGCCTGAGAAATACAGACATTTTCAGTGTGAATAAGGTGTTGAAGTGTTAAAAATGGGGGTGTTCTGGAAGATAGAAGTTATGTAGGCACATCAAAATACTTACCTAATCTATGATCCCTATCAGCCAGTGGCTGCATTGAGGTTCTTCACAGAATGGGGCAAGAGCCTTATGTGGGTCTCATTCAGACCTCCTATAGAACACTTGTGGGCCATGGTAACCTCTAAATATCACTCTTGGAACACAGCTATGGTTTAATATTAGTCTTGAAAGCTGTCTCCTTTGGTTGAATCCTCAAATTCTCTTTCCCCATCGGCAGGAACACTCCATTCTAATGTGCCATTGTTTTAACTCACAGGTATTTGCTTTTATTTTTGAATTTAGTTACACCAAGGCATTTCAGGTGGATATTCAACATCCCCTGCTGCAGAGTGGTTGTCAAAGGGGAATGGGGTTACGGCTGCACTGTGGTCTGCCATTCACAGGGCAGGTTAAAATATACGTGGCTGAAATCAGGCTGAAAAGTCAGAGCCCTTGTAGTGGAAGATACAAAAAGGTTCAGAGGTCTAGTGGTGTGTTATTTCTCTTATCCTTGAGTTTCTCACACTGGTAACACCAGTAGCAGCATGCCGGTAGTAACGTGTACGTGTGGGATGCTGTCAATAGCCTGAAGTTCAACAGGATGCCACGGACTTCAATATATTAATCTTCTTTTAAAGGCAGGAAAAAACCCAGGAGTCAGTCCGTCCAGGCACACGCCGCCTTAAACCAAAGGCCTCCTGCTTCAAGTCACTCTGGACCGATTGCAGAAAGCCGCCAGTCTTTCATCCAGACATCTACATCTGCCCATGAAATTGCCCAAAGGCTTTCTAGCAGTCAGCTGTCGTTCCACAACTCCGAAACATCTGTATTCTCCCAGTCCCCTGCTGTTCCTGTTGCTGGCCAGCTGACTGTGCAGGACCGAGCTGCAGCAATGCTCAGGTCCAGTCTGGCCTCTTCTACCAGCTCAACTCTCAGCCTGCTGTTCGGCAAGAGAAGTTTCTCAAGTGCTCTGGTGATTTCTGGGCTCTCAGCTGCAGACGGAGGTAACACCAGCGACACCCAGTCGTCCAGCAGTATGAACATTGCCATGGGTCCATCTGCTAGAGCAGCAGCAGCAAGTCAAGCAGCTCGGGTAAGGCCAAAGTAGCAGCATTAAGAGTGAGCTACTACGGCACAGCTCTCCTACCAGGTTCTTGAACTGTCCTCATGTTGGATTCTGCCTTCTCGCTGGTCAGAAAACAGTGTAGAATTTTGGTATTTGCTGCATCACAGTGAAAATGAGTCTGTTCAATATTGGTCTGTACATGACAGCGATGAAACTGCAAACTGTGGCAAAGTCCCTTTTCTTTTCACTCAGACCAGGCTCTTAGGTCTCCATTTTCTGTAGCCCAGGTGATGAGTACCATCGTAAGCACCCAGGTAGCTCCTTCCTTGCTTCGTTATGCAGGACTTAAATTATTGTGGTTCCCGCTGAAGAGTACAGTTGCTCAGTCCTTCAGTCCGACCAGAAATTCAGTCCAGAACCTGAAAACTCTGTGGCTGATAGGGTTAGTCAGAGGAAGCCTGTAGGAAACATTTCCCTACATGCCCCGTGACTGAGCATTTTCTAGCAGCAGAAAAGTACACACAGAGAACTTCCAGCTCTCTTCGCAGTAGGCTCCCAGTTCTACTCTCATCTTCCTGGAAAACTCAAAGCACATAGTAGTGTTATGATTGTCTACTGAAATGTACTTATTGAGCTTTGGTTTCTACCAGCTGCTTTCCTGGGTTTTGAAATGGCATTGATGCAGAGCAGTAACATGAGAACATGAACTAGGGACACAGGGTGACTGCAACTAGACGGTGGGTGCCAACATCATTAAGACAGACTTTGCATTTAGCCTGTCAAAATGGGAACTAACTGGCAATGGGAGGACTGTGGATATGGAAAGTCCAAAACACTTTTCTGCTGCTGTCATTTTGAACCGTGTATTGGGTTCTCTAATTCTCAGAGAATTCCCCAAACCTCAAGTGAAAAAAGCTCCTTAGCCCGTGTGTATTTTGCTCTCAACCCAAAAGTGCCACCTGAAGTACAGTTCCCTGGAGTTTTGCCACAAACTTCAACAGCATTTGACTGAAGGTTACTCATTCAAGTCCAATCCTGCTTTATTACTCTAATGAGCACTAATCATATTTCTAGAGGTACAGCTGAACATGTCAAATGACCAGGCACAACTCCAGCTCCCAAAGAGTTTAGGGGGTAATTGGCAAGTACTCAGCCAGTCTGCAGTACGGAGCACTAACGGTGTAGGATTCACCTCATCTAACTTAAAGCATCAAAAATGCGGGCATGAAGTCTCGGTAGGTGTGACCTCTGTGTTCAGTGGAGAGGCAAATTTACTTCATCCTTACAGCTGTCAGGAACAAATCTTCCCTGGGACACTCAGAATTACAGAATCACAGAATCTCTTTGGCTGGAAGAGACCTTTAAGTTCATTAAGTTCAAGTTTCGACCCAGCACTGCCAAGTCACCCCTAAACCATGTCCCTCAGCACTAGGTTTGTAGGCGTTTTAAATCCCTCCAAGGAGGGTGACTCCACCACTACCCTTGGCAGCCTGTTCTGACGTCTGATAACCCTTTCAGTGAAGAAACTCTTCCTAATATCCAGACTAAACCACCCTTGGTACAGCTTGCAGCTATTTAGCTGTCTTATCACTTTCCACCAGGGAGAGGAGACTGTGCCTCTCCCAGATCCAACCTCTTTCAGGTAGTTGTAGCGAGACATAAGGTGTTCCCTCAGCCTCCTTTTCTCTAGGCTAAACAAGCCCAGTTCCCTCAACCAGTCATAGAACTGGAGCTCCAGACCCTATCTCTGCACTCTGCCACCCATGGGCAGCCTAGACGATACCTTAAGACTACATGGTTGAATGGAGATGAGGCGAGTCCTGGCTCCAAGTCCAGGTGCCTGGTGGGAAGTGCTCAGGGTGAAGTGTTTCATTTAAATGTTGACCAGTAGTTCTGGAAAGTTTTTATACTCGTGGACATGTTGCAGTGGGGTGACACTGCACATGGTATTTTCAGACTGATAACTGCAATCCAGCCTTCATGAAAGGTTTCTTTGTGAGCTGGATTTAAAACTTGGTATATAAAGCAAGTCCCTGAGCAACCCAATTTAACTTCTTAGATGTCAGCCCTGCTTGGAGCAGCAGTTTGGACTGGATGACCTCCAGAAGTCCTTTTCAGTCCAAGTGATTTTACAGCTCTTTCTGCATATACATCTGTGGTGCTCAACCTCTACTCCTGGTCTGCGTTTCCTCCCAAATTTATGCATGACACAAAGTGTGACAAGCACCTCTGCCGAAGTCCCTGGTGAATAATGCATGGGAAGGATCCCATGCAGCTTCACAGAATGACTCTGCTAGATAAATTTTTAACTTTTTTCATCTGTAACTTCAACAAATTGCTGAAGTGTTACTTAGAAATTTCTTAAACTAGTTGACTTCTTTCTGTCTTTTCTTTCTTTCTAGCAACTTGCTGAGACCTGTGAGGCAACGGACACTACAGAAGCCAAACCGCGGCAAGAGTCAGGTCTGACCCATGCCATGTTCATGAGCCAGAACGTGGAGTGCCGAAGGGCCAGCCAAGAAGATATGGCGCTGGAGGACACAGCTTCTCAGCAAAGCCTGTCTGAGGAGCAGTAAGGAGTATTCCTGGTGCAAGGGCCTCACGCTTCTTAGAATTAAAGACAAGAGTTAGTTCAGGGAGCTGCACATGGGTTTAGGTTCTTTCAAATGTAGCAAGCAACCTCTAAAAGTTTGTTTTCCTAACTTCTACTCCAGAATCCTGCAGGACAGAGTGTGTTCAGCTAAAGGCCTTGGCATGGGCAGGGTTGGAAGATGTCCTAGAAAACACACACCGTGCCACTTCATCTCAGGTTCTTATAAATCCTACAACAACAGATACAACCCATTTAACGTTCTTCCCCATGGAACAGTTGGAAGAATCACAAATCAATACAGAGGGAAATATTAACACAACTCAGTGAAAAGCACACAGCACATCTCTTTCCTGCCATAATAACCAGCCGATTGCATGCAAACTAATTGGCATTTGATGTATGAATTACAGCAAAAGGCAGCTTGGAGGCAGAAGCAGCAAGTACGCAAAAGGACAGTACGATGCCGCGACGTGCACCATAACGTTAGAGCGAAATCTGTTTGGTTTGGGGTTTTTCCCTAACAGCAAATCTCTCTTAGTTTTCTTCAATGTCTTATGCAGGCGGTAGCTCTGAGCAGCAACACGGCAGCATCACGGACCGATCCAGGGCACGCGGCCTTACTGGAAGCATGTGTGAGCGAGCTGCGCTGCACAGAGTAACGGAGCTCTAGGCGACAAGCGAGAGTATCCAGCGCATGGAAAGCCGTCAAAGCGTACGGCGCACTCTATTTGCAAAGAAAGTGGCTTCGCATAAACAGCTGCTCTTAGGTAGTATCTCGTGCTCCTGTTCAGTTTGCAGCAGTGTTTCTCAAACCCCAGGAAACAGCCCCCTTGGGAGTTGCAAAAGGGCTCAGGGGAAGCCTCCTCAAAGCCAGCAAAGTGCAAAGCAGGCTGTAATTAGTGTCTGGAAGTGTTTGTATTAGGAAGGGAACAGCTAAATGTCTTTAACTGCTGGACACAGCTCAGCGTCCATAAACACTTGAAGCCGGTAATTACAGAGCGCTCTGATTTCCCTCCCCTGGAGAAACAGAGCCGCTGCCGAGTTGATAGTTCCGTAAACACAGATGAGGCAGAAAGAAAGGGAGGCCACGCTTTCAGTTTGAGAAGCACTGATTTACAGGAATGCATGACACTTGGGAAGCCAAAAGGCTACAACAAATGCTCTACAATAGCATCTGAACACACACACACCACATGTTCTCCCTGGTTTGTTTTTCTTTTTAATTAAAAAAATTGCAGCTATCGGTGTCTTGCTGTTCCTTTTTACTTTAACTACCGTGGATGGTTCCTAATTCTCAACACAATGATGTGCAGCCACGCCATCCCATCCCAATTAACAAGAAAGATTTAATGAGATGCTGTAGCTCAGTCTCATTGCTCTCAGGCAGTAGTTGCATTCAGAGCTTCCTACTGTGCCACAGTTGAGATTAGAACTAAGTAAGACCCAGTGAAAATAAAATGATCCGAGTGCATTTTGTGTGGCAGCAGGTTTTGAGGTTTCTTTCCTATTTTATATGGTTTTCACTTGCCTTATGGAACTGAGAAATCTATTTTTCATTCATTTCAGATCTTGATGAATTGATTATTTATAAAGCTCAGCACAACCTAGTCAAGATTTCCACTCATGTTCATGAGGGCAAAAGCAGAGTATTCGTGTACAACTCCCTGAGAGACATGAGACATGGTCATCAGCGCCGCTCAGGCCCTGCTGTCACCTGCAGCATTCAGGTGGGGCATGGAAGAGGATGAGGTTGTACTGACTAAAACACATCTGTGCTTGAGTAAAAACAACAGCTCAAGTAGGGGACAACAGCTTGGGGGAGAGTGGCTGGAAAGCTACTCAACAACAAGAGACATGAGTTTTGACTGACAATCAGCTAAGTATGAGCCAGCAGCGAGCTTAGGTGGCCACGCCAGCCGGTGGCATCCTGGCTTGTATCAGAAATAGCGCGGACAGCAGGAGCAGGGAAGAGATTGTCCCCTTGTACTGGGCACTGGTGAGGCCACACCTCAAGTATTGGGTTCAGACTGGGCACCTCAATACAAGAAAGACACAGAGGTGCTGGAGCAGGCCCTCACCTGGCAGCCAGGGTGGTGAAGGGACTGTAGGACAAACTCTGAGAAGCAGCTGAGGGAGCTGGGGCTGTTTAGTCTGAAGGAGGCTAAGGGGAGACCTTTTTGCTGTCTACAACTGCCTGAAAAGACATTGTAGAGAGGTGGGAGTTGGTCTCTCTCTCTCACAAGTAACAAGGAAGAAATGGTGTCAAGCTGTACCAGAGGACGACTGGGTTAGACATGTGGAGAAACTTCTTCACTGAAAGGGTCACGATGCCTTGGAACAGGCTGCCCAGGGAGGGGGCTGAATCGCCATCCCTGGACGTATTTAAAGTGTATGTAGATCTGGAGCTTAGGGGCATGATTTACTGATGGGCTTGGGACTGTTGGGTTAATGGTTGGACTTGATTGGTTGGACTTTTAACCTAAATGATTTTACACTTCTGTCTTAGGCTGCTTCTACCACGTTTGTGTGAGATAGAAATAGACCAGATTACTCTGTAGGTGATAGAAGGCAGTGATTTTATCCAACTGGCTCAGCAGGACCCTTAGAACCAGAGAGCTGAGAAGAACACATACAGTACAGCAGGCCACAGGAAGAAGGACAATGAGTACCTGGTAAAATAAGCACAAACACTGTTCTCCAACTCTTGCATTAAATGTGTGATACTCATCCCCTCTCACATTTTGTTTTCATAAATTTCCCTTTCACTAATAGGCTCTTGTTTGCATCACACAGTGAAAGGGCAGCTGCTACACTCCTACGGTTAAACGTAACTGCAGATCTGGTAGAAAGATGTTAATAAATTTTACCAAAGCAAACAACAGCCTAGTTCCTCTAGGTGAGGAACTGGAGATCTTGTTGTAAAGTCTCGCTTCCTTCCCACAGACAGAAAAACTTGTCATTCACTGCATTTATGGCAAAGTTAGCAAAAAGGACTTCCCAGTGTGGATTGTTTTCCCTTAACAAGATGGCCAGGTACTTTCAATGTCTATCAGTGACATTCAGAAACAATTACTATGTCCTTAGGAGTCTCTGCAGTGTCATTAACAGGTTTTTTAAAAGCGGTTTATTAGAATAAGGCAAGAAATGTGTCTGCACTGGGCTGCAGCCCACCGACTGACTGCTCCTCCCCTGCTGGGGAATTTAAGTTAAAGACTAACTGAATTTCGTGCAGCTCATTTTAGATTTGAATTACCAGTGAAATTCTCCAACACGTAGTAATCTTCTTCTCATCAATGTGCATTTTTTAACTACCCAATAATTGCCCTATTTAGATTACTCCCTGGAATGGGAGCTGGTATTTAATTAAAATGTTTCACTAGTGCTTGTAACATCCTTTAATCTGCTGCACAGACATATAACTTGCAATTAACTTTGCAGTAAGTCCAGTGTTAACGACTCACCTCTCACATTGAGCCTTCTCATAGTTTTACAAGTCAAAAATTGTCTAATACACGATGAATAACGCAGGACGTGGTTATTCCATGCTGTGCACAATTTCGTGTTGCAATTATTAGCCTCCTTGCCAAGAGTGTCCTTGATTCTAGGGATTTAGGATGTACTTGGTACCTCATATCTCCACTTGTTCGGGTTTTTTTGCACCAATTAAGACCTGCAGGTGCATTAATGTTGTCACCTGGCATCTTGCTGGTACATCAAAGGTTATTTTCATCAAATGTGTGCTATTAGTAAAACTGGCCCATCAGAGGATTTGTGACCATGCTGTTTGCCGTTGCGGTGCACTCAAGGTCTTTGAAATACTTTACTAGTGCAAGACCAGACAATAAATTTTTACCTCTAAAGTAAACACGGGGTGTTACAGAGCCCAGGTTCAGCCAGAAATAGTACCTTCTCACTCAGTCAGCGCAGATTTGAAACAGGCAAATCATCTCTTTGGGACTGCGTCGGGTTTAAAGGCTGGACAAGACTATTAAGGTCATCTAGGATCTCTTGCTGAACACAGACCACAAAATTTATCTTTATTTCTCTAGAAAAACACTCCAGCTCAGAGAGACAAGCTATAAAAAAAGAACAACACATTAAAGACTCGCCCCAGTCTTGAGATGGCAGAAGGCAAGAGCCAGGGATGGCAATAGCAAAAATACCCTTTTTTATAGAAAGGGCTGATACTTCACTCCCAGTTGCAGTGAAGGAAAAATCTACTCTGTTTTGGAAGATTTTCCAGTGACTACCATCACTACAAAATGCCTTCCCTGCACTATGAGACGCTGCCTTAAAAGTTCCATAGGAGTGCTGGTCAGAAGCTCCCCAAACTTGTTAGGGTTCTTTTTTCCCAGCCTACTAAATGATGGCACTACAGTAAGATCATGGCACTGTATTTAGAGCAGTGTGTCTACTAAATACCACTTCCAAGTGATGAATTCCCCACAATGCAGTTCTATTTAGACAAACAGAACACTGCCATCACTCCTGAAGGAACGCCCTTCCCCAGCCGCTGCAGAGAAGCGTCAAATATCCCTATTTTCTTAGCTTCAGGAGTCAGTCCTCATTTAAGACTCAAGTGGCAGCCCCACTAAACATTGTTAATATTGAGTCCAACCATTAAACCAACTGTCCCAAGGCCACCACTAAACCCTGTCCCTGAACTCCACATGACTTTTAAACATGTCCAGGGATGACAATTCAACCCTCTCCCTGGGCAGCCTGTTGCAAGGCCTGATGACCCTTTCCATTAAGAAGCTTCTCCACATGTCCAACCTAAACATCCCCTGGTGCAACTTGAGGCCATTTCCTCTTGTCCTGTCACTTGTTCCTTGTGAGAAGAGACCAACCCTCACCTCTCTACAACCTCCCTTCAGGTAGTTGTAGATAGGACTAAGGTCTCCTCTCAGCCTACTTTTCTTCAGACTAGCCAGCCCCAGTTCCCTCAGCCACTCCTCACAAGGTTTGTTCTCCAGACCCTTCACCAACCTTGTTGCCCTTCTTTGGATCCCTCTAGCACCTCAATGTCTCTCCTGTAAAGAGGTGCCCAACACTGACATCCAACATT
This sequence comes from Rhinopomastus cyanomelas, assembly GCA_013400115.1. Classification (NCBI taxonomy): domain Eukaryota; kingdom Metazoa; phylum Chordata; class Aves; order Bucerotiformes; family Rhinopomastidae; genus Rhinopomastus; species Rhinopomastus cyanomelas. Next base: position 2,230,654 of record VXBP01007098.1, on the reverse strand, counting down.
TAAGCACAGAGAGGTTTCTGTTCTAAAGTCTATGGCACACAGCCCTTAAAAAGTTTACTTACATCCAGAGTCCTTCATCTCTAACTAGGTGTCTTGTCTGAGTAAGTAAACAGGGAGGACAATGAAGTGATTAGAAGGGACAGCTTGTACCAGACTCCTGCCATTCAGAATACAGGAAAGAAAGTTTCCTCCACACTCCCAGTGGTTCCCACAGCACCTGCAAAAATGCCTGTCCCCATCCATCCCCCTACTGGGCATCAGTTCCACAGAAATAAATAACTAAAACGACATTTGAAAATACTTTTAAATAGTTTTCTCATTTTAACAGACAAAAGAAACAATTGAATTCTTAATGACTTTTTACAGCCAAGGATGACTAAATCCTACAAGGCACAAGTGTGCACCGGGAGGGAATTCTGGTTTGACAACATGCAAACTGATTAATGGGCAGCACTTTTCCTGAACCCACTTACACATCTCGTAAGGAAATGCATCATCTAATACTCTCAAACTTCTTATTTCCCCATTAACCATTCAAGCAAGTACAGAGCTGAGTAAGAAAAACACAAATGAAAAGTATTAATAAACATAACGGACTGTAAAACTCATGTAGACAAATGCATTAAGTCGGTCCTGACTTAATAAACTCTGCGTGAAAAGGACAAGTCAAGATTTGACTGAGCTTACACAAAGGCTTAAATACATTATTTTTTTTTAAGGGGGTGTGAGGCAGGACTGCCATTGGAACTTTGACAATAAACCCAAAATACAACCTTCTTACCAACTGCTGTCTGGGCTCCTTAGGAGGGTACAGTTGGTGATGGCATTCAGTAAACGTTACTTGGGACTACAGGAAACTTCCCTGAAATTCTACATAATCCTTCTTCCACCGCAACTGCAGAGAGGCTCCAGTAAAGCCTCCGGGGACTAAAGCAGGCAGGACAATCTCTAAACCAGCGTTCTGCCAATGTTTTCTGGAAACAAAAGCTTCAGTGTTTTGAGGCACGGAAAGTTCTTCATTTTCTGCAGGATTCTACAGCTGCCAGGATGTCTTGCAAAATGCTGTCTCTGTTTTCCTTACTCACCTAGAGAAAGATAAATTAAAACTGATATAATTGGATTAATTACCTCCATATTAGTGTTTGCTTCAAACCCAAAGAAACCACAAACGAAAATGCATTTTTTTCTCAGTGGAGGAATGCTGAGTGTCAAGCACCTGCCACCTTCTGCTGCTGAGAACACAAACGTAAATTGAATGTTCTGTGATCTTTCTGATGTCATTGCCCACGGTGTTTTGCAGCACTATTCAGGGCTCAAATAACTGACAGGAATCATCCAAAGAACCAGTGTGTACTTTTGTCATTACTACAAGCCCTTTTCAATTACCAAATATTATTTCCTTCTATAAGCACAGTTCTTATGCCCTTAGAAAGGGTTGTATTTATTAGGATGAAAGACCTCGTCAAAACCAAAATGAAATGAATTAGAACAAGCTTAGCACCACAACTCTGTACTGTGAGAAACCTCAGCACTACAGGACAGAAGCACCTTGAAAAAGAAGTAAGATTCTTGAGAAGGCTGGGCGGGGGGCTTTGAGACACTGAGGTATGCCTTTGGCTGGCCACTTCAGGGAAATGTTGGACTTTAAGACCAGTAGATGTGAAAATCTATATATATATAGCCCAGTGTCCTGTCTTTTGCTGGGCTCATCTGCATTGCAGCACATGCAGACTGCTGTAAACTACCAAGAAAACACCAGTGTATGCTAGTCAGCTCAGCTGGCTGGTACAGCACAGAGGTGGTGCAGACAGCATGGATAAGATGGGTGTAAATTACACCTTTGTGATAAACTGGTCCTGATGTGGAGCAGAGTGACCCACAGTGCCATGCAGTAACCCAAACCTGGCCAAATGGCTGAGGTGGTGAAAGGGTTAACAAGCAAATTGTGAAGCATCAGCAAAAGCCTCATTTGAAAAAGCCAAAGACATTTTCCACACTGTTCAGATCCCTGCAGAGAGGGCAGGAAGAAATCAGACAAAGACAGATGAGCCAGAAAAAACCCAAACCAAGGATGATCCTATTTTTAACAACTGAGAAAAGCTGTAGTAGCAGCAGTGGTAGTAAATAAGTGCCAGTCCCACCTCAAGAGTCTGTCCCTGGGAACCTGCTTCACATTCATAGTTGTCCTGTCCAAATGCTAGAAAGCTGCACTGTGAAACCCAGAGATGCTGGTCTCACCTGTGCTGCTTCAAGAGAGTAGATCAATATAGGACGGATGCAATGTGACATTTAACAAAACAAAACAAGAGAATGAAAAGAAGATCTGCCTCAAAATGTTACTGGGGTTTATTATCATTCCAAGCCTATTATAAGATAAACAAACAGAGCAAGACAACAAAGGACAGAACTGCTCTTCAGTAAGGCCATCGAGAGACCCCAAGGTAAACAGGCACAGAGCAGCCAAACTCTTAAATCTCACAGCAAGTGTCCCAATATCCTGACTTTCAAAGGACCTTCTGAACATTTCTTAGCTCTTCCCATTGTCTCACAGCCAACAGAAACAATGCTGCACTTTATCGCTCTCTTTTCCATACGTACATTTCAGAAGTGCAGTGAGAACAGCAAAGGGAAAGTGTCAAGTGGTAGGAAATTTTCACAACCCTTGTACAAAGGCTGCTGGATAAATAAGGTCTGAAGACCCTGTGTGCAGCTTTCCCAAAAAGGATAAATCTGCACTGAAGGTACAAACAGGTGGGTAGATTTTTAGACAGAGAGATAAAAACAGATGCTGCTTACACTAAACATTTAGGTAATCTGGAGGAAACTACCACCTACACCACAAGTAGGCAACAGCAGAGGACAAAAGCTCTTTTCCCCTGATTGTTAAAGTACTGACAAGAAAAACCCCTCTAGTACAGCCTGTTCAAACGGAACCTTTTCTTCTTTGGATCCACTTTATTCTTTAATCCTTTCTTGTAATGCACCTGCAACCAAACTTCTCTAATGGCTTTCATGGAAGCAAAATTATTAGATGGGACAATGGGAGAAAACGAAAATGGCCAGCTGCTAAGGACAATCTGATCCTATTTATGACAGGGTGTCTGCAAAACTACACAGACCTGGGCAGTGTAAAAAGGGCCTCTCTAGTTTCAATGGAAAGTTTCATTTTCAGCAGTGAGATCAGGCAACAGTGGAAAGAAATGTGTTAAATAACAGAGCTCCTATCATTACGTGCTGAAGCATAAAAATAAATTAAACATGAGACCAAATCCTCAACTGCTTTTAGGGCATCCAGGCCCATTCACACCCACTGAATACACTTTCAAGACAGAAGGAACTGCAAAGCTGTCTCTACACTTAGTGTCAAACACCAGTGTGATCCCTGTGACACCAAGAGAACAGCGAGAAAACTCTGCAAAGCTACGACTCGGTATTAAGTGGCAAAGCAGGCAAAACTGGTTTGGAAGGTAACCAGCCACTTCTGCACACAAAAGTTAGCAACCAGTTACTGACCCTGAGCGAACTGGGCACTCCAGGTGCTGCCCATGCCACGGCCCTCAAAGAACAAAGCTGGTGGTGATCCAGTACTGACTTCAGCTGGTAACACCTGTGCCCCAGTTAGGAGGCCAGGATGTCTGTCCACTTACAGTTCTGGGTCTAGAGCTTTATTCTCTACTACAAATAGCACACGGCGAGCACAAAAAGAAATTGAAGGAGTGGAGGCTGCGTGTGACTTGTTTTTGTGAAGCATCCAGGACACTTAGAGATGTGAAGGAAACCTCACATGTGAATTCCTGCAAACAGGCCATGTTGTGGTGGGAAGAACCTCCCTGCAGCTGATCAGAAACACACTCTGAGGCCCTAATGTTCTGAAAGTGATGTCTGTAAAAATAACATAATGAATTCCAAAGCTGGTTCACTGACTCCAGAGAAAATTCACTCTAAGTGTCTTTCTACTACACAGAAGTTCCACAAACCACACTGCTGCCTTTTTATTTTCTTCAATGTGACCACTTGCAGTGTTTCTGGAAGCCAGTCTGGAATAAAAAAACAAGGTTGAAAACCTGACTGTACTTGAAAAGACTTAACTCTTAGGAATAATGAATATTTATACAGCAATAATACTACAGCAAGAAACTCTTCTAAAACAACGACATCATTGCTCCTATAGCTCCTCACAAGCAGAGCCAGCTGTGTAAGGCTGCAACAGAAAGTGCCAAATGTGACTTTTTTTTTAATGAGGTGAACTGCTGCCCATTGAGAACAAAATGGAAACCAAAACTCTGATTTCATTCAAGCTACCCAAAGCTATTAAATGGTACTTAACAGCTTTTAAAAAGAAACAAATACAAATGAGAAGGCTCCTTAAGGATATTAAATATTACTCACATTGAACACTTCAATATCTTTCCTACTTCTTATTTCTTCAACAAGATCCAGCGGCTTTCCCTTCGGTATTGGAATAGTTCCAAGCACCACAGTCCCTGAGCTGGTCAGCGTCTGGCGAACAGCTCGAATAAAAGCCTGGCTGAAGAGTTCCATTTTGCCTATCTCATCTATGACACAAATTCTTTTCTCTGCCTCACTGCCATGGTTTATCTGTGAAAAAAATGCGTTGAAAGACTGTAAACAATAAAGAACTCAGAACAAAGCAAGAGAAACTATTTCCATGCTGATAAAAGAAATCCCTCCACAAGAAATCAGCTCTATTGTAAAACTGAGGAGAGGAAGAGTCAAAGCTGCTGCTGGTTAACTGACAGACATAACTATCACTTCTACTGCAGCACAGATTTTTGGAAAAATTAGTATGTGTATCAGCTGCAAAAGCAAACAGCCATAAGATTCTATGATTAGTTCACCTTCAAAGCAGAACTCTCATAAAGGTCTCCTATGAGCTAATTGTCTAATTACACAACGAACAAGTTAGACAATAAGACAGTCAACTGCACTTTGCCTACTAGCAGCTCTCAGTCAATGAGAGGCACCGGTTTTTCAAGACTTCACTCTTTCCATCAAATTCTACATTTAGAACAGATCAATACCCACACAGGTATTCAAAAAACAGCCTGGAATTAAATCTAGATACAGAATTTCTCTTCTTGAAGCGATGTCAAAATTAGCATTTCACTCAAACAATTATTGTCTTCAAAGCTACTCAGATAATGGCCACCATTTCCAAACCTCTCTGGCATCACAACAGTCATTTGCCTTGTCTTTGTTGAGATACTCCTTATTCTACAGTCCTGGCCATCCCCCTGGACTGTAGGATAGAGACCATACTAACAATTAACCACATGTGTGGTTTGTTTGCTTTATTCATGAAGTGGATGCTGTGCCAAGCTGCACTGTGCTTCACACTGGTGTACACAGCAGGCAAGTCTAGGACAGCTGGGTTAGTGGTTAGACCCAATGATTTTAAAGGTGATTTTTTTCAACGCAAACCATTCCATGACTCTAGAACATTGCCACTAAAGAAAAGGCAACTTGGAAAGCAGAGGAACTTCCAACAGAGAAGGAAGTGTTCTGCCTACCCTCTCTTAGTAAAAGTAACAGAGAACTGTACTCCATTATTTACAGAAGTGAGAAGAAAATCAACTCAAGTCAAAACACCAATACTACCAAGATCAGCCATAATTATATAGATCTTTTCTTTTTTTAGAAAAGGGGAAAAAAAATCAAAATGTTTTCTCTTGTGAAAGCTTCTGGAAAAGTGGAAGACCTGTGTAACATACATCCCAAAATCGTTTCAAACTAAGTCACT